>JAJPUD010000054.1:710079-795611 GCA_023553655.1 Myrmecobius fasciatus | reverse complement strand
CTTCCTTCCTTCCTTCCTTCCTTCCTTCCTTCCTTCCTTCCTTCCTTTTCTTTCTTTTTCTTTTTGTCTCTACCTATATGGGCCCATCTCTTTGTCCACTTAGCTGCTACATTGCCAAATTATGTAGCATACATATATGCTAATAATATAAACCATCCACTTACTAAAATAGTATATATACAAATTGTGTGAATATATCCACACACATATATACATGCACATACACATAAGCATATACATGCTTACATATATAGAATTATGTACAATAAATATATCAAGAGCTGGAAGCCCTTGACCCTGGAAGGGAATAAGATTAGATAGATAGATAGATAGATGAAATGCATGCATTTGATATATGTGTGTGTGTGTGTGTATACACACACATATATGTATATATATATGCACATATATCTATTGAGAAAAATCTATAGGTGATAGATATAGATATACAAATATCTGTGTAGATAGCTATAAATCTGTAGATAAGAGATGGTGATAGGAGAGATAGATAGGATCTGATAATGAATTACAGAATTAACTTGACAAATATAGCTCAGGAACCTGTTTCCTTCCTGGCTAAGAGAAATTCCAGTTAATGGTAGAGTTACAACTTATCCTAAATGTATTCCTGGACATGTATTCTGGCAGGTTAGCATGATAAGCCAGCACTCTCTTTATAAATTGTGCTTATATAACAAACCAACACCTCAGTTTTTCCATATCAGATGAATCTGTTTTCTACTCATCTCTGTTGCCTCATTTTCCAATAAGTTACATTGCATAAGATGTTTCTGTTCCCTGAAAGACATGCACCATCTGCTGGCCACACTGTAAATCTTGTTTTGTTATCACAGGATTTTTAAAATTTGTTTTAATGTCATTTAGTAACCTTTTTGTAATAGAATGAGGGAAGTTTTTACTTATATTTATACATCTGGTTTATTCCCATCCAGAATCAGTTTTCTATCTAACCTTTGATACATTATGTATATAATAGTATTTCTGTGTATATATGTATGTATATGTATATGTATGTATATATATGTATATATATGCATATATTTACACATATACATATGCATTTACACACACATACAATTTTGGTCAGTGGATTGTGATATTAGAATGTATATACTATATAACTTAATTATATAACAGCTAGATGGATACAGAGAAGGGCTTGATATCAGAAAAACTGGAGTTCGAATCTGGCCTTGGACACTTACCATATGACCCTGGGGCAAATCATTGCCTCAGTTTCTTTATATATAAAGTGGTAATAATAATAATAGCACTTACCTCTCAGGATTGGTGGGAGGATCAAATAAGATAATAATTATAAAGTATTTAGCACAATGCCTGATATATAAGTGCTACATAAATTTATATCATCATCATCATTTTTATTATTCAGGAATATATAACACTCTTATCTACATACATACTTTCAGTTCTGAATTTCCCTAATTGTTTTTGTGTTATCATTATCACATTCCCATAGTTAAGTTAATGCATGTAAGATGCATTTACTCCTTTTTAATATGATGATCATGAAATATTTATTTGCTTCATTAATACATGTATATAATGTTAATTATGCAATTTATGAAATATTTTTTCAAATTTATTTTTGTTTTTATATCATCTCTTTTTTTTTCTGAAAAGACCTTTCCCCTTATTTACCCTGTGAGCTATCCCTTCTAACAAAGAATAAAAGGATACAGAAAAGCAAGTTCAGCAAAAATAACCAACACATTAGCTCAGTCTGACAATAAATGCAGTATTGCACAACATAGAATCCACTCTTTACAAAAGAAAGGAAGGAATTATATTTTCTTATCCCTTCTTTGGGGCCAAACTTTTTTCATTATAATTAGTCATTCTTGACTTTGGGATTTCTCTTGTCATTTTTCTTTCAGTTTACATTGTTGTAATGAGTGTGTGTACGTATATGTGTGCAATTTTTCTGGTTCTACTTTCTTCCTATCAATCTTTCCTTACGTTCTATCAAGTTTGACTTAAGTCAGCCTAGTGGTTCACTCTTCATATTGCAACAAAAGAGATATTTGTAGATCACATCACATTTAACAAAAGGAATTTATTTATCAGTGGTGCAAAAAGGAGATTCAGTTAAGATGCATCTGTTAACACACAGGGAATGGGGGACATTCATCAACCCTAAGATTTCTTGTGCACTGGGCATTCACATTGAACTGAGCAAAGATATGAAAGGAAGACCTGAGTTCATTCTAGCTTCAGACACTTACTATCGTGTTCCCTTGGTCAAGAAGGAAGACCTGAGTTCATTCTATCTTCAGACACTTAACTATCGTGTTCCCCTGGTCAAGGCATTTAATCCTGTTTGTCTTAACCTATTAGAGAATAAAATGGCAAAACACACCAGTATCTTTATCAGGGAAACCCCTCGGACAGCATTGGGATGTTATGGTCCATAGCATCACAAAGAGTTGGCCATGACTGTAACTGAACAACAATACCTGACCTAGACGTCGCCCCAACAATACCATTCTTCTCTGAATTCTTTATCTTCATTTTTTTTCTGACAGTGAAGTAATATTACATTTTGTTCATCTATCACAATTTGTTTTGTCATTCACCAAAAGATTTATTGCTGCTGTTCAATAGTTTGCCCTTCACCAAAAGATAGCTATCTACTTTTTAGCAAGCATTATTAAAGATCAAGTAGGCATTCATCTACATTTGCTGTTCTAGTTTCAAAACTTAAAAGCAAGAATGAAGTAGTCTGTGTCCTTAGGAGCCTGTTTTCTGCTAGAGTGTACATTTAACATCTAGATAAATTAGTATATAATATATAAATGAAAAGTAACTTCAGGAAAGGGGTACTCTTTGGTGTATATATCTTAGAATCATGGATCTAGTTGCATCAACGTCTGGTAAAATTGGTGTTTGGAACTCTATTCAGTGTCCAAATTTTGGACAAATTATTAAGATATAATATATCCTCTTATTTTATGGAAATGAAACGTGGAACTTAGACAGGAACATAGTGTATGTGTTAATCTCATTTATCTTTTTCATAGTCTGGACAATGAGCAAAAGTCCCTATAAAGGCTCTAGAATTTAAAAAGGAGCTGAAATGTCAAATTACCATTTTTTCCAGCGCTGATGTAGACATACAAAATGAAACAGTATAATCCAACAATTCCCAAGTAGATTGTTGAGCTGTAAAGGGTAGAGTAAAAAGGTTTGCTGAAATTTTAGTAGTATTTCCCAAATTGAAATGGCATGTCTGAGGCCTGATTAGTGATAAGGAAAGCACATATATTTTTCTAATTTGGGATTTAATCTTTTTAATATGTGGCCATTGTGTATGATTTTGAAACTTTAGATCTATAAGATGGCAAAGAAGATGTATTTCTGTATTGAATGCATTTCACAGCCTTCTTGCATATGCTGCCATGGTCCAGAATTTATGACACCTAAAGGGCTATGTCTAACAAGAGGCTATTATGCACAGTGTAGTTGAAATATCTTGCTTTATTACTGCTGCTACAGAGGTCCCTGTTTCCTTATAATGATGCATTGCTTCTTCAGAAGGAATTATACATAATAGATTCACACTTGTGGGTCTTATGCTCATAACATATCAGAGAAAGAATAGTGGAGAAGGAAGTACTTATATGAACAGATAATAGACTCCTTGAAGAGGCAGCATGATAATAGTGGAAAGATCCCTTGCTCCAGGGTCAGAGGAGCTGTATTCATGTCTAGTTTCTGATAATTACATTTGTTTGAATTTGGACAAGTCACTTAAGTTTCCTGAATTATATGTCTGTATTCTGTGATCTCTGCCAACTCAAAATCTATGATCTAGGGTAAATGTCTTGTCTTTTACTTCTACATTCTGCACCCTTCACAATACTAAAGTATAGGGCTGAGCACATAGTAGGTATTTGATAAATACTGCTTGACTAGCCTGCCTAAGTTTCTCTTCTGGGAAACTCTGACCTATTGGTCCTCAAATCGGGAAGATGCAAGTTCAAATCTTACCCCTGATACTGACCTTGGACACTTAATTTCCTTGCCTTAAAAAAAAAAAGCTAAGAAATTATTAAGGTCAAACTCTTTTATTCTCTGTGAATTTGACAATTGAAGCAAATAACAAAACCTTCTGATCTTTAAGAGCACCGAAAAATGGCTGCAGAGTAAATGAAACTACTTGGAGTTCTGGATGGAAAGAGCAGAGATATACAATCTGTTTTTTAGCTTGAGCTTTATGTACACAGTCTGGATAATATTAATAATAATTACAGACCAAATGTGATTGTTAGATTGTTGGTGTGAGTCTTTGTATTTTAATTGCTAGTAACACAGTGTTAGTAACAGAATGAAAGTGAGTGCAGATAGATGCATTTTCCTCCCAATAACTCATATTTCCTAATCTACCCTTGATAATAGGTTGCATTTATATAGCATCTTAAGATTTACAAAATATTTTACATGTTACCCTCCCCACATTCCTGTAAGGTAGACACTATTATTATCTCTAGATTAGAGATGAGGAAACTGAGGCAGAAACAAGTTAAATGATTTGCCCAGAGTTAACTACCTAGTAAATGTTTGGGACAGGAGATTAGCCTGCCTCATTTCTTCTGGGGATCTTTTGTAACCCAAATAATTACAGGATATATGAGACTAGTCCATCTGTCTCTTTTAACAGAAGACAAAACCAAGGGCCTCAAAGGTTAAGAAACTCATTTCAGTTTCTTTAGGTAGTTCGTGGCAGAATTGGGATTTAAACCATCTTTTGATACCCAGCTTGTTTTTATTTCACTGTAAAATGAGAATCCAGCCTATGATTTAGAGTTTTCCCAAGATAGAAGGGAATTGTAAAAGAGTGAATGGGCAGGATCCTCAAAGGGGGGTGGTCAGAAATATCAATTAAATGATTTAATATAAATATAAAATAATTTTATAATTACATAAAATTACATTAAAAAGAATACAAATCATTCCCCACTTGATAAATGGTCAAAGGTTATGAACACACAATTTTCAGATCATAAAATTAAACCTATCTATAGTCATATGAAAAAATGCTCTAAATCACTATTGATTAGAGAAATGTAAATTAAAACAACTCTGAGGAACTACTTCATACTTCTCAGATTAGTCAAGATGACAGGAAAAGATAATGAGAAATGTTGGAGGGGATGTGGGAAAATTGGGACACTGATGCATTGTTGTGGAGTTGTGAAGTGATTCAGTATTCTGGAGAGCAATCTGGACTATGCCCAAAGAGGTATCAAACTGTGCTTACGCTTTGGTCCAGCAGTGTCTCTACTGGGCCTGTATCCCAAAGAAATCATAAAAAAGGAAAAAAGGACCCATATGTGCAAAAATGTTTGTAGCAGCTCTTTTTGTGGTAGCAAAGAATTGAAAAAGTGAGTCAATGACCATTAACTGGGGAATAGCTGAATAAGTTGGGGTATATGAGGGAATGGAATATTATTTTTCTATTAAAAAAATTATGAACAAGCTGATTTTAAGCCTGGAAAGATTTACATGAACTGATGCTGAGTGAAACAAACAGAACCAAGAATACATTGTACACAGTAATAGCAGGAATGTGCAATGATCACCTTATGAAAAACTTGGTTCTTCTTAGTGGTTCAGTAATTCAAAGCAATCCCAATATACTTTGGAAATTGCTCTCTGCATCCAGAAAAAGAACTAAGGAAACTGAATGTAAACCAACACATGCTGTGTTCACTTCTTTTTTCTGTTGTTTTTTTTTTTCTCTCCTATGATTTTCCCCTTTTGCTCTGATTTTTCTCTCTCGATATGGTTTATAAAGCAATGTCTATTATTAAAATAAATAAACTAAGTGAAAAAAATAAGCAGCAATTGATTAATTAGTTAATTAATTTAAAGATAGAATAAGAAGCAAATTGGGTATTAACAGATCTTCTAATAGGAAAGTTTTTGTTGTTCAATCATTTTAAGTTGTATCCAACCAATCCCTGTGACTCCATTTGGGATCTTCTCAGCAAAGACATTGGAGGGCTTTCCTACTTTCTTTTCCAGCTCATTTAACAGTTGATGAAATGTGGCAGACAGGGTGAAGTGTCTTGCCCAGGGCTATATAGCTAGTAAGTGTCTGGGGCCAGATTTGAACTTGGAAAGTCGAGTCTTCTTGATTTCAGGCCCAGCCCCTATGAATTATGACGCCACCTAGTTTTCCAGTGGGATAGTTCTTGGGCAGAATTGTAATTTTGATGTTCATAAGCACAGTGGAGACTTTAAGAAGAAGAAAGGTGTTATTCGAATAGATGGGATGGAAATCAAAACAGGGTTTAAAGAAAAGCAGTAACTAGATTAGTAGGATAATCACAATGACCAAATCTACATTTCACAGAAAGCACTGGATGCTAGACTTAGAGTAGCAAGAGACCTCAGAAACTATCTAGTCCAAGCCTTTCATTTTACAGAAGAGGAAACAGGCCCATAGAGATTAAATAAATTCCACAAAATCAGACTAGGTAGTATCAGAAATGAGATTTGAACCCAAGCCTTAGAGTAGAGGACTGGTGGGGGTGGGGGAAAGGGAAGGGCTTGCAGATACAGATTTTTGTGGATTTTCAAAGTAGCAATTATGTACCAGGAACACAAATAAATGAATAGCTCAATGTGAATTGCCATAAATTATTAACTGCTAAAAATAAAAGTAAAAAATGGATTGGCCAGAAAGTCCCTGTAAAGCTATGCAAAAAAGCAATCTACATAGGGACTTCTGACTCACTTTCTTTATGTTTGTGTTAGCAGAAATTTGCATCTCTATAACATACATTTTTATAAACATGTTTCTGTAAGAGGAGAAGAGATTTTTTAGGCAGAAAAAAGTCACCTTTCCATTATGATGTGCTATTTTTTTTTTAATTGGGTTGATCAGACCAGGGAACTTTTATTTGCCTTTATGACTAAGAATAATTGAGATAAAATGTGGCTATAGCTTTCTAAATTAATTGCTTGGAGCTATAACAATGTATGTCAGTAGTAAATCCAGTCCAGTGGTTCTTTATTTTCCTATTTGTGTGTAGCTGAGGAAAGACAAATCATTTTTTTTTTGTGAATGGGTAAGTTTTTAACATAGAACAACCTCATTTACCTTAGATATGTGCAAAATGGTTTGTACATAAAGTGATTTATAATATATACCCAAAAGAGTTGCTGTGCAACAGCATGGAATGAGTTTATCTGGTTTGTTAGGGCTAAAAAATACCTTAATAAATGTGATCTTTTTGTACAGTCATTTCAGTCTTATCTGACTCCATTACCTCATTTGGGGTTTTCTTCTTTCAGAGATACTGGACTGATTTGCTTTTCTTTTTCCAGCTCATTTTACAGATGAGGAAACTGAGGTAAACAGGGTTAAGCAGCTTGCCTGGAGTCACACAGCCTGCAAGAGTCTGAGGCTAAATTTGAACTTAGGTACATGCCAGGTTTGACCCTCCTTGCACTGTGGCACCATCTTGCTGCCACACACATGATTTAGGACAAAGTTTAGGTTGTGACCCCTGAATGTGGGGGTCTCAAAATTATGATTTATTATCAGTAAGTATTTGATTTGTATCTTAGGATGTCATCTTAGGATGACATATAAATTTTTTGGACAGAAAGGAGTTGCTAGTAGAAAAAGTTTTAAGAAATCCTGGTCTAGAACAATGTAAAGGACTTGACTGTAATCACAAACCTTAGGTTAAAAATACCATCCTTAACTCTTTCTACCTATATAACCTTAATTGATTTAGTACCTAAAGATTCATTTCCTCATCTGAGAAATGGGGGGGGGATCAACTAAATGGACTCTGAAGTGCTTTTTAGCTCTAAATTTCTGCTCTAATCAGTCTCCCTTGTTCTACAGATGAAAAAACTGAGGCTTAGATAATTTGTAATTTGACTAAGATGGCACTAGTTGGTGCTAAAGTGCAGATTCAAAACTGCATTTCCTAATTGTTATATCTAGTATCTTTTCTACTCCATCTGATTTCTGAAATAATGAGATCATATTTTTGTAAAGTGCATTTCAAATCATCAAGTGCTATATAAATGCCAGCTATTATTTTTGAATTACAGAGTTAGCCCTCTGTTACAAAGAATGACAGAGAGAATATAGTTTTTTTTATTTTTTTATATAAAGCTTTTTATTTACAAAACATATGAGTGACCTTTCAACATTGACCTTTGCAAAAAAACTTTTTTTCCCAAGCTTTTCCTTTCCTTCCCCCCACCTCCCACCCCTAGATGACAGGTAATCTAATACATGCTAGATAGGATAAATTATGACAAATACAATACATGTATACATATCTATACAGTTATCTTACTGCACAAGAAACATCAGATCTAGAAAAAGAAGAAGAAAAAAACAACCTAAGAAGGAAAACAGAATGCATGGAAGTATTCACAGAAAGCGTTAAAATGCTGTGTGGTGGTTCACTCTCAGTTCCCACAGGCCTCTCTCTGGATGTATATGACTATCTTCATCGCAGCACAACTGGTTTGAATCACATCATTGTTGAAGAGAACCATGTCCATCAAAATTGATCATCGTATAGTCTTGTTGCTGTGTATAATGTTCTCCTGGTTCTGCTGATTTCACTCAGCATCAGTTCATGCAAGTCTCTCCAGGCCTCTCTGAAATCATCCTGCTGGTCGTTTCTTACAGAAAAATAATATTCCATAACATTCATATACCACAATTTATTCAGCCATTCTCCAATTGATGAGCATCTTTTCAATTTCCAGTTTCTTGCCACTACAAAAAGGGCTGCCACAAACATTTTTGCACATGTGGGTCCCTTTCCCTTCTTTAAAATCAGAGAGAATATAGTAGAAGCCATTTCTGCCTAATATGGGAGGGTGCGCTACATGATTTTAAAGACCTCTTTCAATTGCAATTGGTAGAGTGGCTCTGGTACTTATATAAAGCTTTCTTTCCTGAATTATCTAATCTTATTTTATTAATGTTTTGTTTGATCTTGTCTTTCTTTAGTCTATCCTTCTTGCTTCATCATTATTTTTCCCCCTCCTGTTCAAGGCCAGAGATAGGCAAAGAAGCTTAACTCTCCTTAAGTACATCTTTGCCATTACCATAGTGAAAATAAAACATTGTAGTCATATACCTTCATTTGAAAAGCATCCAGGAAAAAAAACAGAGCTAAAGGAGATTGTGGTACTATTCAAATCAACTATCATGTCATTTATGTGTTGGTACAATAAAGCTCTTAGGGTTCCTTCATGACATTTTTTTTGCCTCTCCCATATCTATCAATCATGTCAAGTGTATGGTGTTAGAGAATGCCATATTTTCAGAGAAATACTTGGCTAATTGAGTGATTTTGTTAATATAAGAAAGATTTTAAAATTTTAAGTGTTTTTTGGTAAATTCATTGATTTTTTTAAAGGATATATAAAAAAATTTTCTGTGAGAGTAACTGCTAAAATTTAAGGGGGGGGGAGGAACAAATTATTTGTTTACTCAGTCCTTCAAAATTAGCAAATATGGCCTGATCTCACCCATTCTTCAAGAAAAAAAATCACCTACTCAAACACTTCACTACTTGACCCTGAAATCCTTTCAACATCCTCTCTTTCTCCTTCCTTGCATTGCCAAATCCTCAAGTCATCTGTACTTGTGATGCTCATTTCCTTTATTCATTCATTCATTTGAATTTGTTAGCTCTTTTTAAAAAGTAAGCCTTTTGTTTTCAAAACATATGCATAGTTAATTTTCAACATTCACCATTGCAAAACCTTGTATTCCAAATTTTTTCTTTTTCTTTTCCTTATCCCCTCCTCTGGATGGCAGGTAATCCAAAATATGTTAAACATATGCAATTTTGTATACATATTTCCACAATAAGAAAAATCAGATCAAAAAGAAAAAAATGAGAAAGAAAACAAAATGCAAACAACAGAAAAAGTGAAAATACTATATGTGATCCTCACTCAGTTCCCACAGTTCTCTATGGGTGTATATGGCTTTCTTCATCACAAGATCATTGGAACTGGTCTGAATCATCTCATTGTTGAAGAGAACCATGTCCATCAGAACTGATCATCACATAGTCTTCTTGTTGCCGTGTATAATGATCTCCTGGTTCTGCTCATTTCACTCAGCATCAGTTCGTGCAAGTCTCTCCAGGCCTCTCTGAAATCATCCTGCTGGTCGTTTCTTATGAAACAATAATATTCCATAACATTCATATACCATAATTTATTCAGCCATTCTCCAACTGATGGGATGATGCTCATTTCTTCATATACAACTTACATCCCTTTGAAGGAAGATTCAGATTCTTAATGGTAGATGTGAAAAAGGAATGCCTCCCAAGCATGGGGGGATAGATGGAATATTATGTGCAAGGGACTGCAGGTAGGATGGTTTGGCCAGATTTTGGAGTGAGTGAAGGGACATAATGTGTAATAAATTAGGAAGGTCTTTAAATGTCAAATAGAAGGTGACATTGTCAGGCCTCTACCTCAGGAATATCATTTTAGCAGCTATATGGAGTGTGGATTGAGGATAGGAGAGATTTGAGTTAGGAGAACTAATTAGGAAACTATTAGAGTACGTCAAGTGAGAAGTAATGGGAGCCTGAACTTGTATGGTGGATTCCAGTTGAGAGAAGAGATTAAGCATAAAAAGATGGTGGAAATGTACAATCAATATGATTAGACTGGGGAGGGAGGCTGGGAAAGCAGAGTGAGAAAGAGTGAAGAATTCATTTTGACTGTGAGATTATAAATCAAGCTGACTGAAAAAAATGGTACTATCCCCAACAGCAAAGGAAGTTGGGAAGAGGTGAAAAGATAATGAATTCTGTTTTGGAAATGATGGCTTTGAGATTCCTGTTCTGGACATAGCAAGTCATTTAGTCTAACTCCCTCTTTTTACAGGGGAAAAACTTGAAGTTCAGTGAGATTAAATGACTTGTTTATAATCCCACACATAGTAAGTGACAGAACTGAGACTGGATTTCAGTTCTCTGACTAAAAATCTGATGCCTTTTTTAATGGCACCATGCTCCCTCCTGACATTTTACCTAGTATGGTGAAACCAATATGGCTTCATCCATAAACACAAAACCAAATTGGTAGATTTAAAATTGAAGCAATGGTTGATGCCTCTGTGTTGTCTTAAGGATCCCCATATTTTAACAATGGAAAACAGACAAGAGCCGAAAAAAAAAAGATTTTTATCTTCATACTTATCCAGCTGTTGGCTTTCTTATAGAACTCTCACTTGATGTCAGCAAATAAGACCACAGAATTCCTCCCCAACTCCCAAGCTTCAGCTCCAAAGGTAAGCAAATTCAACTATATTGCTTGTATTTGCATCATGTTTTATAAATAAAGAGATTATAAACATTATTTAACATTAAACTTGATCCTTTTTTGTGAGGTTTAGCAACATCAATAGATTTCATTGACTCACTGGAGAGCCTCACAGGAATAAGAAGTAGAAATAACTGCTATTCTTATTTCCTAATTTACTGTTTTTCTGAAATAAACTTGAAAATTCCTGTATTGGCATATTCTCCCAAATAAATTAGCAAACTTATATGAAATTCTCCATGGTTCAAAATATCCTTCCCATTCCAAACAGGCACTGTGGTTGGGGAAATCCAAAAGCACAAATTGCTGACCACCTCTCTTCTCTACATCCCCCTCAACTTTTTGCAATGTTGTTCTACTTCTTCTGACAACCTCATTGCTAATCTGCCTTTGAGATATCTCTTTAATATATCTAATTCTTCTTTTAAAAAAGGAGTGCAGATTCGGTATACAAGAGAGAGCAAGATTGGAATGGCCTAATCCATTCATTTAATAAACATTCATTTAGTGCCTGTTTTTATGGAGAATGTCAGGGACACACATCTCAGGATCCCAGAGTGTGAAGGGAACTCAGAAGCATGTTTGGCAACACTTTTATGAACAATAATCTCCTCTTCAGAACCCCTGAGAGGTGATATGAGGTTCAAGCTCTCAGCCAGTCTTCAGGAAACAGGAACCCATTTTTCCTTGTTCATCCCTGTTTTAAACAGTCCTAATTGTAAGACCATCCTTCCATCAAACCTAAATTTGTCTCTGTATTTTCCACCATTTGCTTCTAGTTATAACATCTGAGTTTCAAGTAGAACAAATCTAGTCCCCAGCATGACAGCCTTACAAATATTGAAATCAGCTATGATATCATAACTCTCTCAAGTCTTCTCCAGACTTAAAGAAATTCATTTCCTTTAATCTATTCTCAATGACCTGTCAACATAAAAAGCAAAGAATCTTGTCCCTGAATCCTGAATTAATGATTTCCAGTGGGTTTCTTTTTTAGCCAGTCCAACTTTTCAGATTTGAGAACAATTTGTTCTAATTGTTATTTAAGGAATATGCCAAGTCCAGGACATTTGTGCCTCAAAGAGATGCTTCGGAACAAGATGCCGGCTGCTCCTCACTGATTTGGGCCAGACATTTGAGCCACAAAAGGAGAAGGTCAAAATCTGTCTCAACTCCAAGTTATGTTTCAAAAGATAAAATTCCACAGACAACTGTTAGAAAGAAAGTGAAAGTGAAACAACCAAATAAACATTTGGAAAATACCAAAATCAATGAGAATTCCCAGGTGTGGTATTTTATTTTTTCATTCTTAAAATTTGTAAAGAGGTATTAATTTCTTAAGTAGCATTTGGGCAAACGTTATATTTCATTTTAACTTTTTCTTTTCCTCCAGGCTTTTTAGCCATGGAATACAAATTACAATCTGTAATGTCTAGTCAAGATCCTGATTTCTATTTTTCCTGAATTTTCGCAGAAAACCCCCAAGGAAACAAACAAACAAACAAAACAGATCAAAAATGTATTTTTAGAGGTAATTTATAAAGAGAAGAAAAGTACCAATGATAACAGGTGACATTGGAACATCACATATTCTAGAGTGTTGTATTGAATGCTTTAGAGGAGAAATTTTGGGCCAACTCTTACACAATTTCCATTCATTCAAACTTAAAAACTATAGGTGGAAGTAGATTATACTGTTGATAATAAGGTAAGACTAAAAAGAGATGAAATTGATTTTTTTTTGGTTACTAGAATTTGTACATTCAAATGAATGTGGTTCTTTTTAAAAATAATTATTTTGAGAGAATGTACACCTATTGCAACAGTGCTGCCTCTGCTTTTTTCTTTTTTCCTTTTTATTTATTTATTTATTTTTTTAGAAATCTTTAGGAATTTCCTTCAAAGCCAGTTTACTAGACACACAAGAAAATCATTTAATTACTTTATACCTTTATCTACCCCAAGTGGCTAATACTACTTTATTTATACTTTCATATATTTCTTATATATATTTATATTTTAATATACTATTAACCAGCCTAACTGATCACACCACCAGACTTGATCTTAAATAGCTTTTGCCTTTTTGCAGACATCAGATCCACAGTTGGAGAACAGTGCTTCCAGGGTGGCTATTTAGAAAAACATGGCATACAGATTCTTGAAGCAATCCATTAATTTTACAAGGATTTATGGACTGTTTGCTATGTATGCATAGAGCAAAGATACATGGTTCCATCCCTCAGAGAGCTTATGATATATTAGGGTGATCTTAGAGTCAGAAGATTTGTGTTTGGGTTCCAGCTCTGACTCTTAGTAGCAGTGTGAATTTGAACAAAGCATCTACTTTCTTTGAATAATTGTTAACTGATCAATAAACTGGGCATAAAAATGCATTTGTCCCTTCCACATCTAGGGGATTAGGGCCATGGTACTCCTACTCTCCAGGATCTGGATAATCTCTAAAATTTTTTGGCCCTCCCTTTGTACCAGAGAAGAAGTCTGAATCTTTTTTTTCCCCCACTTGATAGTGAAGTTTGGCTTAAGTATTTGGTCATAGGTTCTGTGTTGTCTGCTGGCTTTTGCATGTCATTTACAGCTTCTGTAAAATTTTCCAAAAATTCCAATGTAATTTCTTATGCCAACTGATGATGTATCAAAACTACAATGAGGAAAGTTGGAATGGAAGGGATAACTGTATTTACACTATTTACTTCAAGCATCTTATCAGGTGTTTTGCTCAAGAGCAATTGCAATATTCAAAAAAAGCTTTTAAAAACATTTTGAGTAATAGTAACATTGCAGGGAAAATGTTTAACCAATCAATTAAAAAGCATTATTAAATTAAATTGAAATCACACTCACTATGTGCCAAGCATTATAACTGGCAAGTATAATTACACTATCCCAAGGTAATTATTTTGAAGGACAACTTTCATTTGAAGGTCTTTCCTAGAAAGTTGTTTCTTCCTACCAACCTGTTTCCCCAGAGGATCTCAATATCACAGTATTTAAGAGTTGTAAGGGACCTCACTAAAATTCCTTCTATAATGGTTTCAAATAAGTGGTAACCTTGACTTTGCTTGAAGATCACTAATAAAAGAGAATTTACTACTTTCCCAGAAAGTCAATTGCATTAAAAAAATTGTTTTTTCAGTTAAAAAAAATCCAATTTCTTTTCTTCTCACTCCCTCCCTTAAAAAAAAAAGAAACAGAAACTAAACCCTTATAACAAATATATGTAGTCAAATAGTGTAAATACCTTTATTGGCTATGTCCTAAAAATAAATATATATCTCAATCTATAGACTGAAATCTAACCACCTTTCTGTCAGGAGGTAACATGTTTCATCATGAAGAATTGTGATTGGACTTTGCATTGATCAGAGTTCTTAAGTCTTTGAAAAATTGTTGCTCTTTATAATCTTGTTATTGTATAAATTGGTCCCCTGGTCCAACTTACTTTCTTCTCTATAAGTTCATACAACTCTTCACAGGCTTCTCTGAAACTACACTTTTCATAATTTCTTAGACCAAAAAAGAACTTGCTCTCATCATGTCAGAGATCAGAAGATCACTGCATTTTTAGATAACTCTAATTTTTTAGATATTTTTTCGTACAATATCATTTTCCTCTTAATATTTTCTGCCCAACTATTCCTACTTTTTCACTGAGATGAAGCAGAATAAATTCATCTTTCAGGTGGCAACCCAGTATTTATTGAGCACTATTGTTAAAAACACACCTAATACAGCCTTGATTTTCATATGAAGTCATGGATTGTTGAGGTAATAGTTTTGTTTTGTTTTCTTAATCATGTCATGAGTTAGAATGAATGAAACTACTAAAAAAAGTGCATCTCTCAAAATAATAAGAATCTAGCCAATTAATTTTATAGTTCACATACATAGGCTTAGGTAGTATATGCCACAGAAGCAAATATAACTTACTAAAGGACAAGACCTGTTTTCTTTTTTTAATCTTTGTTTTTCTAGCTCTTTCCTCTGTACCTGGAACATTGTAAGTACTTAATAAATACTTGTTGAAATAATATTGTAAAGGTAAACATTTTTAAAAGACTCAAGAAATCTGATAAATAAAATGACTCACCATAAATTCAGAGGACTCATATTGAAACATGCTTCTCACCTCCTTACAGAAGTGATGAACTCAAGAGGGTAGATGAAAACATATTTTTTAGACATGGCCATTGTGAGAATTAGTTTTGCTTGATTATTTATATATATATATATATATATTTTGCTTTTTGCTGAGGCATTTGGGGTTAAGTGACTTGCCCAGAGTCACACAGCTAGGGAATGTTGTATCTATTTATAATTTTTAATGAAGAGGGTTTTTTTTTTTATTTTTAAGGAGAAGGAATTGAAAGGAAAAGAAATCAGACAGATTTTCATTAATTGAAAAAATTTTCGAAAATGCAGTGAGGGGCAGCTAGGTGGTACAGTGGGTAGAGCACCAGCCCTGAAGTCAGGAAGACTTGAGTTCAAATGTGGCCTCAGTCACTTAGCACTTACTAGCTGTGTGGCCTCAGTCACTTAACATTCCCTAGCTGTGTGACCCTGGGCAAGTCACTTAACCTCAATTGCCTCAGCAAAAAAAAAAAAAATGCAGTGAACTCAGTTCAGAGTAAGCCATGTACATAAATATTTATATTATTTGGACATAGCCAGTGTGGAAATTTGTTCTATTTGACTATACATGTTTGTGATGGATTTTATTTTTCTTGCTTTCTCAATTGGGGAGGGAGGAGGCTAGGGAAGGCGTAGCAGAGAGATGGGAGGTGAAAAGAATGCAGACTTGAAAATAAAATAAAATTGAATTTAAAAAATCAATAAATATTCATTGAAACATTTTTCAGCTGATTTCTCATAAAAACATCTTTTATTTTTGAAAATACGGAAATTAGGTGTGACTTGTGATTGTTAGACTATTTAATTTCATTTGACAAATTAACTTAATTTTATCCAGATCTTAATTGAAGTAGTCCCAATTCTTAATGACTTTTGTGTAGAATATCTGATTTATGGAGTGTCTGGTGATTTCTTTTTTACTTCCCTAGTCAGTGACTATAACTCCAGGCACCTTCTTCACTACCACAATATGCTAGAGAAATTAAAATTAATTATGACATTAATCTAAGCAAAGTGAAATTAGGATTAGTAGGATGTCAGAGAATGGTTTGCGTACTTGTTCTAACATTTACTAGCTGTGTGACCATAGGCAAATTATCCCACTTCTCTGAATCTCAATTTTCTCATCTGTCAAAGAAGATGATAATATTTGCACAACTTAAGTCACAAGATTATTGTAAAGAATGTGATTTGTAAACTTCTAAATGCTCCATTAAAATGAGTGATTATTGTAATAGAAAGGCATATATGCTACAAGAAAATTGTGCAGTGAATTTAAAAAATCTAATATAAATCCTGTATTAAGCACTTTAGGAAATTAACTAATCAGCTAACCTTCCTAAAACAATATCTCATTGTGTCATTCTAGTCAGAAAGCTTCCTCAGTATAGAGGAAGATCAAGTTCATACTCTTTAGGTGTGGGCTAGGCCTGGGGTCAGGAACACGCGAGCTGAAATCCAGTCTTAGACACTATTTGAATGATCCTAAACTTCTCCCAGGCTCAGTTTCCTCATCTGTATAACAGGGATAATAATGGCACTACCCTCACAAAGTTAAGAGAATCAAGTGAGATATTGCTTTATAAATCTTAAAGTACTTTATAACTGTAAGCTTCCTCCTCTTCTCTCCTACTTCTTTTTCCTCTTCTTCATTCTTTTCTATTTCCTCTTTTTCTTCCCCTTCTCTTCCTCCTTTTCCCCTTCTACTTCTTCCTCTTTCTTCCCTTCTTTTCCTCTTCTTCTTTCTCTTCCTTTCTTCCTTCTTCTTCCTCCTCTTTCTTCCTCTTACTAACAACTTCTTTCTTCTCTCTTCTACTTCTTTTTTCTCCTTTATCTCCTTCTCTATCCTCTTTTTCCTCCTTCCCTTTCTCTTTTTCCTTCTCTTCTTCCTTTTCCTTATCTTTTTTCTCTTCCTCTCTCGCCTCTTTTTCTTTTTCCTTCCTTTTTCTTATTCTCACTCTTCCTCTACTCCTTTTCTGCTTTTTTCTCCCTCCCCTCCTTCTGTACCTCTTATTTTTCTTCTTTTTTCTTCTCTTCTTTTTCCTTCTCTTTCTCCTCTTCTTCTGCTTCTTTCTCTTCATCCTCTTCCTCTTTTTCTTTTCTCTTCTTCCTCCCCTCATTTTCTTCCTCCTTTTCTCCTCTTTTTCTTTTTCCTTCCTTCTTCTTTTCCTCCACTTTCCCTTTTCCTTTTCTACTTTTTTATTCTCTTCCTTTATCTTCTGTTTTCCTTCCTTTTTTTCATCCTCCTCCACCTCTCTCTACTCCATGACATACAGACTCCTGGTTGTACTTACTACCTGTTTACTCCCCCCCCCCAATATCCTGAATTCATTTCTACTTCCAAATCTTTGTGCAATTATTCTTCTGCCTGAAATTCCCTCTTCTATTCTGCTTCTTTTCATCTTATTCCCCCTTCAAGGCCTTGCTCAAATTCTACTTTCATCATGAACCTTTCTCTCTTCTTCTTCATCATCACCAATGATATTGAATTGCATTTTAAGGCTTTCAAAGTGTCTTACAAGCTTAAAAAAACTTATTGTATCCTTACAAGTATCTATGAGGCAGGTGTTGCAGAGTATTATTACACCCATTTTACATAGGAGGAGCCCGAATCTGAGAAAAGATTCACAAAGCTACTAAGTTTTAGAGATGAAATTCAAACATAAAACTCTCCTGGTTTCATGTCCCATACTTTTCCCATTAGATTGGAATTCATAATACTTTTAATATCATTCATATATAATTTAGTGTGTACTGCTATGAGAAAGCTAATATAGTAGTGTCATCTTTTATTGTTACTTGGCTTTTTTATGGTTACATATTGTATTCTCAACGAGATTTTGAACTTCTTAAGGGGTAGGGCTAAATTATCCTTCTTTACATCTAATAGAGTACTTTATATATCATATCACTGAGAGGCACACAGTGCCTACTTGCTGAAAAAAATAAATGGCTCAAATGACAGCTGTGTAATTGGCATCTGTGCCATAGAAGAAAAGCATGAAAGTGAAAAATTCTTTCATATTTGTTTTAATGCATTTTGTAGGTATCTTCTTGGAAAGTGAAAAGGAAGTCTCATCAAGGGGTTGGTGAAGATTCTAAAAGTATAAGTGAAGATGAAGATAACAGTGGCCCAGATTTAATTATAGTAAGTGAAATATTTCCTTTACCACTTCAATGTCATCTATAAAACTATTTTATATTAGTTTCAGGATAACATAAGTCCTAAAGTTAGAAAGTTCCTTAGAAGTTAGCAAGAGTCATAGAATTTTTAATCTATAAGGGATCTTATCAGCTGTTCATATAGAGAATGAGGGTCCTATTGCAACACCAAAGTATCTAGGTGGTGCAATTTATAGAGCTCCTGGGCTAAAGTCAGGAAGTCTCTTCTTCCTGAGTTAAAATCCAGCCTCAGACACTTCCTGGCTGTGTGACCCTGGGCAAATCACTTTACCTTGTTTGTCTCAGTTTCTTCATCTGTAAAATGAGCTAGATAAGGAAATGGCAACCATTTAAGTATATTTGTCAAGAACACCCAAAATGGAGTCACAGGGAGTTGGATATATAACTGAACCATAACTGCAAACACCCAACAAGTGACCATCTAACTCTGCTTGAAGATTTTCCATGAGGGGGAACCTACTATCTCCTAAGGCAATCTATGGTGTTATCCTTTTCTTTTATATCTGAGGAAAGTGAGTTCACAAATTCAGTGGAAGAGACACAACTATGAAGCCAGGATCCAGTTATCCTTATTCAATCCAGTTGTTATTCCATTATAAATCTTAAGATGACAGTGATAAAAGGAGCATGTAACTTGAAACAGAGTCCTAAGTAATGGATTCCCAGTGCACTTGGGTAATCTTAATCTCTTCCATTAATACCTATCCATTCTTTTCCTTGCTGAATTAAACCCTGCTTCCAAATGAATAACATTTCAATGAAAAGGTGCAAATCTTGGCAAGTTTTGATGAATGTTTCTTTAAATAATTGCGTGATTCAGTCTATAATCTTAAAGATAATGAATGCTGACTTCATAAGAAAGTAATAGAGAAAAGGGATTTTAGCCTTCTACAAATTGCAGAATCCATATGCTTTTTATTGTCTTACAGTTTGAGACTAATCCATGTATCCCCAGAAAGAAATAATTGTCACAAGACTCACGATTTGGAGTCATATTTTAAGGATTAGAGACCTGGAGAAAACTCTTTGGCATAAAGGCAGAAATGTGAGAAAATGATTTGTAATTTGGAGAAAGAGAAAATAAGAGACTCATCCATTAAAACATCTTGACCCTAAAAAAAAAATCCATCTGAACCATGTAGAAGGAAGCCTAGATACTCCCATATTTGAAAGAAACTCCATTTATTCCTATGTCAAAAGGAAGAGGATGTAAATAGTATCTGAACCTGTGACTACATTGGTATAACTCCCTTAGCCCATATAGGTTAGCATCTTCTGCTTAGAGAATTACTCAGAGTCTTAAGAATTTGATTAAGTGTACACCTAAGGTATTAGATGTATGTCAGATAGAGATTTGATCTTCCTAGCTCCCAGACCAACTTTCTCTCCACTTTATTCACTGTTTCACTTTATCTGTCAAAAGGGATACAAGGCATAAAGTTGCGAACAGCGCTTCTAAATTATTCCTCCTCTTTGATATCTTTTAGAGCACAGAATGGACTAAACTTACTTTTAACTATTCCCTGCCATTTTAGAGGCTTCCAGATATTTTTTTGACTTTTAACATAAATGTAGCTTTGACACCTCTCTTAGCCATGTGGATCTCAGATGCTGGATTCATTCTCCCAGCTTATTGTATTAAAATTCCTTCTATTTTTAAGCACTTGCCATTTTTTTTCATTATAATTGCAATTTATTTATGTTTCTGCAGTCCTTCCATTCAGTCTATTTTTTAGGCTAATGGCCTCTAATTAATTTGGAAAGACACAGTGTATCTAAGGTCACACTTTGACTCTTGGCTTTCACTGCAAGAAATTCCAGCCAGAAGTAATTGCTATTTTTTCATTTTTCATTTTTTTAATTTAACATTATTTGCTTTTTGTATTTCCTCTTATGCACTATACCCCTTGCTGAAAAGAGTCTTGCAACATTTTAGAAAAATTAAACTTTTTTTAAAAAAATTCTTAGCCCTATATGAAGGAAAATAATTATGACAATAATTATGATTTCTTTCCATATTTGCATGGCCATTTAAAATTACATCAGCTACCTGGTCAATTTTTTCTTTAAAAATGATACACATAAAAAGAATGAAACAGTCCTTATAAGCAGCGAAGAGTCAAATGACAAAGACAAGTATATACACCTACATAGTGTTTTATAAGTATGCCATCTTTGTACAAGTTTGACTAAGAAGAAATGCTTATTTCTTTTCTTCTTGATTGAACAATCTGCCTATGCTTCTTGGCTCTGACTTTGTATTGAAGTGAATTTTTTCCCAATCATTTCCTCATGCTTCCTTCATTCCTGCTCTTATCATTCATGCCCCAAGGGCTGAGGTCCATATTCCAGCTTTATAAACTTATATTTGCCCCTAGCAATCACTGATGCTAGATTTGTTTCCTCTTATTAGCCAACTGTTCTTCCTCCCAGATCCTGTTTGATGATGCTGAATTTTTGGTGTTAATTTGTATGTGGTCTTTTGTTTAGCACAAGCCATCAATTTTCAAAGCCTTATCACAAATGGTACCCATGTGCTCAGACCTGATATGGTGTTGGGCCTCTTGTAAGCTTCCTCCTAGGAATTCCGCTTCCACTTCAGATACATGGAAGAGATTAAAGAATTGTCAGGGAAGCAAAGTTTTTAAAAGGAGTTTTTAATCCCTTTCAATGTAGTCTAAATTGTTTCCACTGTACCTTCATTACTCCCATTTGGGACTTTGAGGCATCTAGTCTGAGGGCTATCCTTCCTTATCTGCAACTTAATCACATGACTTATTTTCCCTCAAAATGTCTTTTCATC
Organism: Myrmecobius fasciatus; assembly: GCA_023553655.1. NCBI lineage: Eukaryota > Metazoa > Chordata > Mammalia > Dasyuromorphia > Myrmecobiidae > Myrmecobius > Myrmecobius fasciatus. The sequence continues at coordinate 774,091 of JAJPUD010000054.1, read as the reverse complement.
ATTTTTCTTACTCCTGTTGGCCAGCTTCCCACTTTGCACATTAACACTTGTTCTTGAATTATACATATGAGCAAAGTGAACACTTAGCCTTACTCCTTTTTTCTAACTTTCTGGTAATAATTCACATTTCTATGTTAGTCAGTCAACAAGCATTTATTAAGCTCCTACTAGGTTCCAGGCATGGTGTTAGGCTCTAGGCCTAAAGAATAAAACATTCTTTGCATGTAAGAAATTAATATTCAAATGGGAAAAGACAAATCATACATATACAAGTTATTACATAACTATGCACAGATTAAATGCAAAAAGAATAAGTGCAAAGTAGCTAAATATAAGATAATTTGGGATGGAGAATGTTACCAGCTAGAGAGCTATTAAGAAAAGTTCTCATATAGAAGATAAAACCTGAGCTGGTCTTCTTTTTTTTTTTAATAATAGCTTTTTGTTTTCAAAATACATGCAAAGATAGTTTAAACATTCACCCATGAAAAATCTTCCAAATTTTTTCTCCCTCCTTCCCCTCACCCCCTCTCCTAGACAGTAAGTAATCCAATATATGTTAAACATTCTTTCTATTCTTCTACACATACTTTAACACTTCTGCTGCACAAGAAAAATCAGATCAAAAAGGGAAAAAATAAGAAAGAAAACAAAAAAGCAAGCAAACAACAAAGAAGTGAAAATACCAAGTTGTGATCCACTCTCAGTCCCCACAGTCCTCTTTCTGGGTGCAAATCTGAAAACTTCGGTTTTGTTTCCTTCTGACTTCAGTCACCTGAGTCTGAAGCAGTAATTCTAACTTTCCATATTCCATTTGGCTCAGATTTACTATTCCAACTATATCTATCATTACAAATGTTTGTAGATCTCTTCTTTCCTATGGACAGTTGTGACTACATTGCACTTTGAACTTTTCTTCCCTTGAATATTCCCACAAGTTACCTGGAATAATATCTCTGCCAGTTGAGAGCCATTTCTTCTTCTAAGATCCAATTCAGAGGCATTTAAGTGCTTACCAGGTGTCAGGCATTAAATTAAGTACTAAATAAAAAATCAAGTAAGTTCAAAGAGCTTACTTTTTGTTAGGGGAAGATTACAGATTAAAAGGAGCTAGAAGTGGGGATAATATACACAAGATAGAATAGTTTAGAAATGGCAAAGAAATAACATGATGGCCTGGTTTTGGACAATTGGGGGGAAAACTCTACCTCAAGGAGGTCATGGTCTAATGGGAAAGACAACAGGTAAACAACTATACAGATATAGATAGATAAGTAAACAATTATATACAAAGATAGATGGATGGATAAGTAAACAACTGTATAGATATAGATAAGTAAACAATTATATACAAATATAGATAGATAAAAATTATGTACAGATATAGATCATTAAACAACTATGCATAAATGTAGATGGATGGATGGATGGATAAGTAAACAACTATGTACAAATATAGATAGAACAATTATATACAGAGATAGATGATGGATAGATGGATAAGTAAACAACTATGTACAGATATAGTTGGATAAGTAAAGAACTATGTACAAATATAGATAGATAAGTAAAAAAAACTATATACAGATATAGATAGATAATTAAGCAACTATGTATGAATATACATAGATAAGTAAAAAACTGCACAGATACAGATAGATGAGTAAACAACTATATACAAATATAAGTAGATAAATAAGTAAACAACCATATACAAATATAGATAGATGGTAGCTAGACGGATAAGTAAACAACTGTACAAATATAGATAGAAAGAGAAGGATAAGTAAACAACTATATATAGAGATAGATGGATGGATGGATAAATAAACTATGTACAAATATAGATAGAAAGAGATGGATAAGTAAACAACTATATATAGAGATGGATGGATGGATAAATAAACAACTATGTACAAATATAGATAGGCAGGCACATATATAAATATATATATATGTATATACATACATATATACATACACACACACCTAGGTTGTGAGCATGGGTAACTGAAAAGGTATGGTTCTTTCAACAAGAATAAGAAAGGAAGAAGGGAGGATCTTGTGGGACAGATGTTGAGTTCAGTATTGAACATGTTGAATTTAAGATGTCTACAAGATTTCCTGTACCTAGTAGATAGTTAGAGATATGAATCTGGAACTATGTACAGAGAGGTTAGAGCTGTAAAAATAATTCTGAGAATTGTCTGCACACAAAGATAATAACTCAATACATAGGAAATAGCCCAACAAAACATCATAGAGGTAAAAAAGAAGAGGGCATGGGGATACCAATGTTTAGCATGTACAACCCGGATGTAGCAAAGGGGATTTAGAAGGAGTGGTCAGAGAAGTGGGAAAGAACCAAGAGAAAGCTCCATTATGAAGAAGAGAGAGGAGAGGGTTTGGAGAAAGCACTGGCAGCAAGTGGAAAAAATTCAGGAAGAATGAAGATTGATAAAAGACCATTAAATTTGGAAGTTAAGAGATCATTGCTAACTTTGGAAAGAGCAATTTTAGTGGAATGATGAGGTCAGAAGTCAGATGACACAGAGTCGAGTGAAAAGAAAGGAAATGGAAGGAAATAATTTCCTAAGGGACTTGAAGGACTTGTTCTTGTAAAAATAAATATTCTCTTACAAAGCTTAAAGGATTTTGGATCTCTTTCACCCAGCAATGTTCTGCCTTAAGGCATATTTATTTGTTTAAATTTTTGTTTTGTTTTGTTCAATTCACTTGTGTCCAACTCTTTGCGACCCCATTGGTGTTTTTTGTTTTGTTTTGTTTTTTTGGCAGAGATAATTGAGTGATTTGACATTTCCTTCTCAGATCGTTTTACATATGAGGAAATTGAAGCAAGCAGGGTTAAATGTCTTGCCCATTATCACATAGCTACTAAGTGTCTGAGACCAGATTTGAACTCAGGAAGATGAATCTTTCTAACTCCAGTCCTGGCACTGTATCTCTGCATGCAATTAGGTCTATCCTAGGAGATGGTGAGCTATTTGAGGGCAGAAAGTATTACTTTTTGTCTTTGTATGCCAAAGCCTAGCACATAATAGGGGGTTTAATATGTATGTTTAACCTGTGTTCATCCTGAGGAAATATGACATGGTATAAAACAGAGCTAATCCCAAAACTAGGAGGACTTAAGCTCAAAGCCTATTTATAACATTAGTTATATGACCTTGGGCATATCATTTGATTTCTCAGTGCCCTAGACAACATTATGACTATAAACTTTAATTGAATGAATACTGAGGAGCTATTAGGAGTCATGACAAATATTAATGATGAATTGGGGAAAGGCCTCTATCCTTAAGGGAAAGGAAGGAGGAAAAGAGAAAAGCATTTATTAAGTACTTACTGTGTACTAGACACTGTACCATACACTTTAGAAATATTAAGTCATTTGATTTTCACCACAATCCTATGAAGGCGTTATTGTTATCACCATTTAACAATTAAAGAAACTGAGGCAGAAATAGATTTAGTGTCTTTCTTAGGGTCTCAAAGCCAATTAAGTATCTGAGTTCAAATTTGAAATCAGATCTTCCTGATTCCAGACCTAGCACTCTCTACACTGAGCCACCATCTTCCCTTAAGTTTAAAGCTTCCTTTTAGGGCTATAGTATTTCCAAGCTTACCTTAAAGTTTTTATCACCACCATTTTGAATGCAAGGCATTCAAATGCAGGAAGCAGACACATGATCCTTCGTTTTTTCTTCTCAAAAAATAAATTAGACTCAATAGCTTCTAAGGTCCCTTCTAGCTCTAAATGTTTAATCCACTGACCATAAGCCCTACGCTTTCTTCCTTTCACAATGCCTTAGCAGGCATTCCTGCCACTGACAGGTAAAGGCCATTATATTTCTGTTTTACAACTTATGCTCCTGTCAGAGCTGTGTCCAATAGTGCCGCTGTAATTAAGGGTCTGTTACCCTTTGGATTACAAACCCCTGTTTGCTGGCATTTAATAATGTGGCTGTTAAACCTTGCCTTAGGCAACAATTTAGTGTTTGAGCACTATCTGTTCCAAAATCAGAGAAGTGTTGGGTGCAATGAGTACCCGCTCAAAGATGATGCAACCTGGCTACTTACCACACCATGCCTCATGGGAACCATGAAAAGGAAACTACAGAATTTGATTAAGAAAAATGCTTTCAAGGCAATGAGAGGTATGCCAGAGAAGGAGTAGGGAGTAGTCATTAGCCTGGTAGGTAATTTAGGGAGAAAAAACTGTCCAGAAATCTGGCTCTCCCTAAAAATTTGGTAGCCAAACAGCAACAGATGGTGGTGAAAGTGAATGATTAACTTGAAGAAAAGAACTTCACAGCTCAGGAAGACTAGGGGGATGAAATCACCAGGCCAACAATAAATTAGAAAAGTTGGCATGAATGGTTGCCTCATATGTCACGCACAAGAAGATCCAAGTCAGAGTGATAAATGTACTATTTTTCATTGCACATGCATTCATTCATCTTGGTGGAAGGGATGTTTAAAATTGGAATTTTACAACATCTTTCTGATGGTTTTGAAGCAGCCCTTGCCATCTCCCCCAGCTAACTGATACTTCTTTTTTTTTTTATTATATAACCCTGTGAGTTACTGGACTTATTGGGTGGTATATCAGATTGCTCTGGCAATGAACGAATTTCTACAATATGTCCATTGATATTCTCAAGACGGGGCTCTTGACTTACAAACAAGTGATTATCCATTGTTTATGTTTTTGTTTTTAATTGATTTGGCTTTATACCTCTTTGTTTTGTGGAGTCCTTTATTTGTTCAAGGCAGATGGACACAAAATCAGCTTTTAGAGTTGACCATTTAATTCCTTTGCTCAAGAAGTTTGCCTCTAGGATAAAATGATAAACACTTCTGTTTGGCATTTAAAATCCTTTATGCCCTGGATTTCATCTTTTAAGCTTTTTCTCACATTGCTCCCTCTCAAATACCACATTCTAGCCAAATTGGTCTGCTTCCTGGTCCTCATACACATCATTTCTTCTTCAATCTCTATGCTTTTGACCAAACTTTCTCCTATGCTGTGGCTGTTTTCCTTCTCACTTCCATCTTTTGAAATATGTGGGGACAGCTAGGTGGTGCAGTGGATAGAGCATCAGCCCTGAAGTCAGGAGGACCTGAGTTCAAATCTGGTCTCAGACACTTAACATTCCCTAGCTGTGTGACCCTGGGCAAGTCACTGAACCCCAATTGCCTCAGCAAAAAAATAAATAAATAAATGAAATGGGTTGTATCTCCCGATTAGAATGTAAGCCCCTTGAGGGCCCAGACTATGGCAATTTGTAGTTGTATTTACAGTCCTTAGCATAGTGTCTGGTAAACAGTGAATACTTGATAAATGCTTTTTTTTTTCATTCATCCATTCATTTTTTTGGAATTCCCAACTTCATTCAAGACCATTCAGATACCACTTTCAAGACAAAGTCTTTCCTGATCTTCCTCTTAATTTTACAACCTTCCCCCATAATTGCTTTTTACTTTATTTTTTCTTGTATCTCCTACTATTCCTCTTCTTGAGGGAAGAAAGTATTTTTGTTGTTTTTTGTCCCTAGTGCTTACCTACTCCAATACCTGGCACCTAGCAAATGTGTTATAAATGCTTTTTGAATTGAATTGAATTTATTTTATTTTCCTTGCCTGCAGAAATTTTCATAAACACGTTTTCAAAAGCCTCATGACAAGACTTCAAAAAATGGGCAAATTACGAAAGACAAATGCATTTGGGGGCTCACCAAACTCACAAAGTTCATATGAAGGAAACACTTTGTAAATTGTAAGGCATTATGAAAGTAAATCCAACAACCCATAGCACTATCCTGAAGTCTTTTTTTTTTTTTGCTTTTTGCTGAGGCAATTGAGGTTAAGTGACTTGCCCAGGGTCACACAGCTAGGGCATGTTAAGTGTCTGAGACCAGATTTGAACTCAGGTCCTCCTGACTTCAGGGCTGGTGCTCTATCCACTACGCCACCTAGCTGCCCCAGTCTTTTTTTTTTTCAAATAGAGTACCAAGCTTCTATTTATCCTTGTACCATCCTGACCTAATTAGCCCTTTTGTGCATTCATTGGGCTTAGCCAAGGCTGTGGGAATGATGGGGGACATAAGAGTAATACTGCTAAAAATTATAGCCTCTTCATGATCTCCATTGAACCACTGATGTTGCCAGTAATTTTTCAAAGTCAGAAGAGGTAGGATATGGACCAGAAAGTAGGATTTGAGATCTTGATAGAGTTAATGCATAAATCAGTTAAAGATGATAGAGATGAAAGCATATTACTTTTTGCAACAGGACTAAGGCTGTGTGTACATAATATGACAAATAGACTCTATCAAGGCTCTAACATTCTAGTCAATTTTAGCCATAATTTTTCAGAAATTTCAAATGATGATCATAAAACATGAGCAAAAAATTATTAAGTTTGAGCATTAAATGAATGCCAGAGAACAAAAAAACTGGCTTCTCTTAAAATGTATTTGGGGATCTCTCTTTTTTAAATCTCCTTTTACCTCTTTTCTTTCTCTCTCTTCTCTCCTCTAATTCTGTTTTATCTCCCTTCCTCTCTCTCCTCATCTCACTCTATATTGGCCAGAATTCCAAAAGAGGGGCTTTGATTTTCAACAAAATGACCAAAACACTGGCAAAAGAAAGAATGAAATGGTCCCGTATAGTTGTGCTCTAATTCCTCAAGGATTAACTATAATATGTACTTGACTTAGTGTGGCTAATGAGAGTCAGCACATGGAAAGAGCTAAATTGATATTTCTGAAACATAATTTCAGGTTTTAAAAATTGCTTTGATTGTAGAAGCAAGCAATTTCACACTTAGTTTCTCCCACTGATGGCATCGCTGTGGCACAGCTACTTCTAGACTCGCCCCATCAGCACCTGGATTTCCCAGTAGGCAAGGATTATTTCATCATCAGTCAGTAAACATTTATGAAGTACCTACTGTGTTCCAGGCACTGTGCTAAGTGCTTAAAATATGAAGGCCAAAACAACTTGCTAAAACAATCACCACTCTCAAGGAGCTACAGACTAATGGGGGAGAACTAGACCCAGTGCTACAAGGTTAGCCAGAGCTGAACCAAGGACTCTTGTAGCACATCTAGCAGCTTCCACTGGTTATGTCAGCAAGCTGTTGATTGGTATTTGTTGGTCAGACATCAAGAGAGGGAAGAAATTTTTGATTCTAATCATTTACTCTGACCCCTTCATCTTACACATGAAGAAACTGAGTCTTAGAGAGATTAAATGATTTATTGGAACATGGAAAAATAAATTACTTGACTTAGAGTCTGGAAGACCCAGGTCCTGTTCCTGCATCTAATATTTATTAGCTCTGTGACTCTGATCAAATTACTCAGAATCTCCAGACCTCAGTTCTACTGTAAATGTGGGGGGTTGAACAGAATGTCTTTAAATCTAGGATCTGGTTTGAAATCAATGACCCTGTAACTGGGGTCACAAAGTAGTAAGAGGCAGAGTGAAAATTTGAAATTCTCTACTATGCTGGATACTTTTGAGTCACCTCCACCACACTAACCCTTAGTCAGGGATTGCATTCATCTTTGTAAATGCTACACCTAATCCACTGACTTCCACATGTGAGACACTTAATGGATTGTTTAGAAACTGAAAACGAGACATGGCCAGATAATAAAAATAGAGACTGAATAAAATTGAGTATCAATGTGTAGATAATAGCTAATCAGTCCACAAATGTTTATCGAATGCCCACAGTACTAGGTACCCATTACTGTGCTTCTCAACCTAATACACTTGTTCACATTTTCTTATACATGCACTGGATGCCTTCTAGATCGATTGACATTGCATGAATACCACCAAAATATTAAGACTGCCTATCTCATACCTCTCATTCTCACGATGGAGCTAGCCTACCTTTTCTTCCATACATCTTTCTAATATATCTACTTTATACCACTTCTCCTCTGCAGATCCTCATTAATAACATGTTGCAACCTTCCTCTATCTACGACACACTTTTCCATTATCCTTTAACCTACAGCTTCAATTCTTTGGAGACTGGTATTCCATGACTGATATCTATAAGCGTTATTGGATGATTATTAATATTTTTAAAAATGTGGACCTTTATTTTTGAGAGAAATCTAGATAGATGTGTCATTAAAAACACTATACAATTTCCCAAAAGCAATCTAGCCTAGAAATGTCAGACTCAGGCCCCACGGGCCACATTGTGGCCAGCAACATGCTCAAGTATGGTCCAAAGCAGATTAAAATGTAATTGAGATATATTAAAAATATAATAAAACATAGATTATGTGGTTTTCTGAGTCAATGTGAGGCCCACAGGGATTCCTATGAATGGTTTAATGGACTCCATTTCTATTTGAGTATTAATCTACTCCTTTTCAGTTCTGGTACCAGCTCATTGTTCCTTCACAATGCCTGATGTAAGTGTATATTTGCATACATATGTGTGTACATAAATGTACATATGGAAATATATATGCGTATGTATGCACACACTGATGGATGAGCCTTATGAGTTATTCACCTAGATACATTTCATTATCTGGATAATAGGTTTTTTTAATCTAATGGGTTTACTCTATGTGAGTGGTTAGACTAGATTCCCTTGAGAGATTATGAATGTCATTTAAAAGGCTTTGCAAGATATGAGACTTGATGCAATCAATGTAATGTCATTTGCAAATAAAAGCATCTAGAAGACTTCACCATTTATAGGGAATCTTTTTTTTCCATTTAAATTCTCCAATGAATATTCTACTAATGGTGGAAAATATGTTTAGTGATCATATATATCCTAGCTTTGTGCCTCACTTGATAATTGTAATAGTCAACATATATATGCTACATAAAATTTTAGAAAAGTACTTTATGCATATTATCTCAGTTTATCCTTACTACAACTCTTTGAGGCAAGTATTTTTATTATCTTCATTTTATGGATGAGGAAACTAAGTTTAAGTTAAATAACTTGGCCCAGAAGACAGAATTCAAACTCAGTTCTATCTAATATATCACCAATCTAATAGCTTCATATTAATGATTGGAGAATTCTCAAAGATGTCTTTATCATTACATTTTCATGGAATCTTGTAAGACTTAGATAAATGCATAGAAGACACATTATTAGTGGTTTTTTTCTGCTAAATACAGTCCCTTTTTTATAGTCAGCAAGCAGTCACACTAAATTTTCAGTATATCTTTCATTCTCTTATGTGATTATAAAGATATGAACTGCTGCATATTGTTTTTAAAGCCTGTCTGTTCTCTTTGCATACTTTTATTGAGGATGTCTGTGATAGATGGATAGACTATTCTTAGAAAAATTTTGTGGAGATATGAAAGTAGGCAAATAGGTCATTGTTATTGAGATTCTTTTGGATAGTCTTTTTACTTTTTTAGTCTGATTTTTTTTGAGCCTTTATTATGCTTCTTTCTTTTACATTCTTTGAAAATCAATATCTCAGTGCTTCAAAAATTATTCCACCCCACTTCCCTCTCTGTGTAGAGTCTTGCTCGTCTTCCCATCTTTGTTTTCTTTTGTACCATTTCTGCTTCCTCCTGCTGCACATCCAGGACTGTGATGTTAGAATCCAAATATGGCACCACTGCTATCGTTGATCAGAGAAAAACAGATTTTTAAGCCTCCATAACAGATGGATTATTTACATATTTCTCTTTCCTCTTCCATTCATCATCTATATATATACTAGTGTCAGTCTGGCTTAGTTGGGTCTCCTACCAAGTGTTCTATAAACTTGTTTTCCCTCTGATGTTTCTTCGTGTTTTTCTAGGTTATAATGTTATATAGATTATAAAGTAATGTCTATAAGAGCAACTTCTCTTATATAAGGGATAAATCACTGTGGACTAAAATATCTGGGGGGGGGGAAAGTATCACAGAAACGTTTAGACAGACACTGGCCTGAAAGAATAGTTATTATTTAGATCAGTTATAGGAAGCAAGGAGAGCTTTTCTGGCAAGGAGAAGATTGTGACAAAAATCAAGAGTTGAGAAGGAATATGGTATTAATCTCTTCCCTTCCTAGCCCAAAGTACTGGAATTGCTGATATTTATTGGGGAAAACTATATTCCCCTGCTTTTGATTTGTCCCAGAGTCCCCACTTTCTCAAGGGATACATCCATACTTCATCAATATAAGACTGTAGATTTAGAGCCAAAAGGAATCTTAGAGGACGTCTAATGAAATCTCTTCATGTTTACAAATCTGGAAAGTGAGGTTCAGAGAAGTTAAACGACTTTTCCAAAGTTATTACATAGCTAGTAATTTGCCAAATTTGGGTTTAGACTCCAAAGTATAAAATCTTATTCTCTAGGTTTTAAATTTACTTAAGAACAGTCAAAATAACTAGAAATTATGCATGCTTATGGTTTTCTATTTTCTCTTTCCCCAGTTTGTTTATGAATTATTTATCCTCTTAAATGTATACCTTACAAAATTAAGCAAGCAGTATTTCACTGATCCATTGACTTCCTTAGAGATCTGGCAAATCCAGCCCTGCTTATTGTTAACATAATTTTAATTAAGGAGTCATGAACTGCTTGTTGAAACTTAACCATAATCTCATTCAGTGAGTATGAGGCTTTATCCTGTGGATGACGTTGAGTGAAGTCTCAGGAAAGACAGTTAAAACTGCAAGGAAAAAGAAACAACTGAATTTTGAGTGTAAAACTGAAGAAAAAAATCTATCTCAAGGAATACTTTATATATTATCATGTTGCTTGCTCTTTGAAAACTGTTCAGATCCACGGAGTCATAACTTGATTCTATCAGAGGGCAGCAAAGGATTAAATCAGATGCTTATATCATCTTATTAGAAAAAAGATATCTGAAGGTTGCAGATTGCTCATCCAGAATATTTCAAAGACTTTTATGATTCTTTCAGCATAAAGAAAACAACTTCCCACATTAAGTAGGCAAAGCTAAGTTTTGTATAAGGAGCATATCAGATTCTGATAGAAACACCCCTACAAAAGAGAAAAATCTGGGCCATGAATTAGATACAGACATCAAAAAATAATAATAACAATTCTATGAGATTATGTCAACAGCACAAACTGCAAAGGCTCCTTGCTGGGAGTTCTGTCATTCTCTTTAATCTTGGATACTATAGTGCTAGTCCATTTTCTTCAGCAGGGAGTCTTACCAAAGCAAAACATTCTGATTAGGAATCTCATGGATTTTAACAAAATGATTTATAACTGAGAGTATTAATTCTTTTAAAGGCTTAAAACTTCATAGTTTTACATAATGTGCTTGGTTATAATCCATGTTGCTTAAATATTGGATTAAAAAATTCATTAGCTGAAAGTTCACAGTACAGAAAAAACACATGTATTTTAAATTGCAGTTCAGAAACAGTTCCAATGTCTGTTATTCCAACCACAACTCTTTTCATTTTCTTGATGTCAGTTCAGAAAACAGCTACCACTGACAGCACAGCTAGTTAGTGGTTTAGCCACTGCTTCATCCAGCTAACCCACTTCCTGCCAAAGTATCATCTCCAGACATTGCTATTAAAATATACATTTCTTAATGGGAAATAAAGGGAATACCAAGCTAATTTATTATTAAAAGAATAGTTTATAATAAGTAGAAGCTGAACTACCTAATAGCTAGATGAAGAAGAGTACTGTTTGAGCCTTGAGCAACTTGCAAGATCTGAGAATAGAAGAAAGAGTTTTTGCTTTATTCTAGACTTGCCTCTACCTGCCTTTCTTATTTATCTCAGTGAGATAGTATAGTATGGTGAATAGAGCACCACAATTGGAGTCACAAAAACTTGGATTCAAATCCAACCATAGGCACTTAACCTTTCTGAGACCCAATTTCCTTCTTTATAAAATGAAGAGATTAAACTAAATAATTCATAAAGTCCTGTTCAGCTCTAAATTAATCTTTTATTCTATCTTCTCCACTCTTTAGATTTGCAAACTAGGCATGGAGGACATACAGCCACTTTGAGACTATTGAGAAAGTATTTCTGCCTCCCTCTACTAACCATTATGAATCAATCCATTCAAAGAATGCCATCTTTTTCTTAAGTTTTTTTAAATCAAAGAAATAAAAATTTATCAAACTGAGAGTTGTATACATTAAATATGGACTTATTCATTCTACATTATTTGTCATTTTCTGTCATATCCATCTCTTTAATCTTCTATATCTCTACATCTTTATCTCCATTTTTCTTTCATCTCTTCCTTCCCTCTTACATGGACAGATGGATGAATGACTGAATGAAAAAGATTCTTATTAAGTTCTTACTGTGACAAAACACTTTGCTAAATGCTAGGGATACATTTTTAAAAAGCCCAGTCCCCTTCTTTCAAAGAGCCTGTATCTTAATAAGGGAAGATAGTGTATTTGTAGTAAGTTATTTACATCATAGTACTTCAAAAGATCCATTACTTAATCAGTGTAAGGACTCTTTGTAAAAATTTTTTCAACCCACTCTCGACCTTAGTTGGATGTTTTCATGAGCTGCTGTGGTCACTATGGTCAAAATAGTTCACTACCTCCTGTGCAGTGGTATTTGGTACTGAACCTTTCTGCACTTTTTATGTTGGTCTTCAGGTTGCAGAAGCACAGTGAGGCTGGGATAACCTTCCTGAAGTCAAGATAAAGTTTCTCTTCTTTCACTCCTTGATCCCTTACATTCTTGCTCCTTACCTCATTACTCACTTAAAATTTACTTTCTCCAAAGTTACCCCTGATCTTATAATTGAGCAGTCTAATGGCTTTTTCTCAGTTTTCATCATTCTTGAACTCTCTCCAGGATTCAACATGATTGAGCATCCTCTACTTTTGTAATATTTTTCCTCATAGGTCCCTTTCTATATGTCTGACAATTCCTGATCTCTCTTTACTGGATTTTCATTACCATTTTGCGCCCTCTATTTGAGGGTATACCCTAAGGCCCTCTTCAATTTTTACACCTTCTCTCTTGATGATTCATCTCATCCCATGGGCTCAATTATATCTATGGGCATGACTCCTAAATCTATATATTCTATACTTTATTGGATAGTTCTAATTAGACACTCCATAGAAATCTCAAACCCAGCTTGTCCAAAAATAGAATTCACTACCTTTTCCAAAAACAATTAGCCCCCTCAAACTAATTTCCCTCTCAAGATCAAGGGTACCATCATCCTACCAGTCACCAAGGTTTACAAGCTCAGCATCTTCACTTTGACTCCCTCCTCTCTTTTATTACAATCCAATCCTTAGTTACGTTTCTTTACAACATAATTTTTTCATCTATTTCTCTTTTTTTACTTATAGCTACCATCATAGCTCAGGTTTTCCTTTTTTCTTGCCTGGACCATTGCAATAACCTCTTATTTGAATCTCCATCATCCTCCTTTGTTTTACAATTTAATCCCTTTGCAGCCTCAGTTAACCTCTCTTTCCAATTTTTTTTAGACAATGTAGGTGTATTATATTCCTAATCCAATCCAACTAGAAACACCAATATAGAGTTGCACTGATCTTTGAAAGTAACTAATAGTTGGTGAGGGCAAGCAATAGCATTCTAGGAATGAGCAAGATATATGACCTTAGTCTGCCTCAGTTTTTTTCAGTCATAACATGGGATTTAAAACATCTACCTGAAAAAAGTCATTGAGAATAAAGTAATAATAGTAAAGTTCTTAGCATACCTTAAAGTGTTTTATAAATGATAGTTTATGATAAAGATGATGAAGAAGAAGAGAAGGAGCAGCACATAGAATATGGAATGCAGTGTATGGAGTGAAACACAAATGTCTTTTATATTATTATTGTTCTTAAATAAGAGAGAAGGGAGTAGGTAAAGAGGCAAAGTAAGAATGTTCCAAAGTCAACCATTCAATGCAATACCATTTTGCTTAAAGCCTATGTAGCCCTATCAGTACTCTTTCATTTCATCAATGTATTTCTTCTATTGTCACTATCCTTCAAATACATAAAATTCATAGGATCATACAGCTTGAAGATACTTTAGAAATCATCTGTTCCAAGTTGTATGTTTTTTTTTTTATTTTGGAGTCTATATATTTTATAGTATTTGTATAGTATATGTTCAAAATCATTCATACAGATTGAAGATATTTTAGAGATCATCTGTTCCAAATTTTTATATATTTTATTTTAGAGTATATATGTATATATACACATATGTATATGTATACACACATATATATGTTCACAGTATTACTTGACCTCAAGGGTTCTAATAAAAAAGGACTGCTAGGTGTATATAATGTGGAGAAATCACAGAAAGATGCTACAGCTAGGTGGCATCCAGATGGCATAGAATCCGAAAGTCAGGAAGACCCAAACTTAAATGAAACTTCAGATACTTTCTAGCTGTATAATTCTGAGGATTCCTCTCAGTCTTAGTTACCTCAAAATAGTAATAAGAGCATCTACTTCCCAGGATTGTGGCAGGAATCAATATTTATAAAATGCTTAGGACAGTGCCCAGCACATAGCAGGAACTTAATAAATGCTGGTTTATTTCCCTTCTTCACCTCTGAGGCATTGAAATGAAGAGTGTCTTCTGGTGGTTGTAACTAAATCTTCCATTCATCAGATATTTTCTGATATAGATGTCATATCATCACATCAAGACTGACTCAGAGAACTTTGTGTAATCTATAACTTTCTCAGGCATTTGCTTCAAGTTTTAGTTAGCCCAGGAGATCCAAAGGACACTGTTCTAAGGCTACCCTGGATACTTGCACAAGAATGCTACTGAAAAATTTTAGAATCCAATATGAGTTCCTGGGATTCAACACTTGCCCCTTGGAAATCCCAAGTGCTGAACTAGAGATAGCAGATCTCCAGGGATAGCCATGTATTTTGGTGTCCTATTAAAATCTCAGGAAGGACCTAAGAAACTTAGTTTATGGGGTATGAACAGTGCTGGGTGGTAAAATGAAAGGAGAAAACCTCCTCCAAACAGAGTAAGAAAAAATTCCTCACATCCTTTATTTCCTACTCACTGGGGACGTGGGATATGATTCAGTGTGTTTAATTTATTTTTTATATATTTGGTAACATCTCACAAAGTGTGATGATGATTTTTCTCATCTGCGTTTATCACAGAAAATATTTATGTCATTTAAATCAGTGTCAGAAATAAATTTTGAAAAAAGAATCATTATGAGACTTATCCTCAAGATCCTGATCTCATTTGTGCAGCAGTCTGCATTGATGTCATTTTCTTGGAGTGAGTTCAGTTTTTGTGCTCGCTGCCTATCAAGCTTTCAGCCATTCAGCTCAAACTCTGTTGCTATGGGTCTGATGCCCACAATTTAATGTGCTCTTGGGTGGGGGAGTGTCTTTAAACAAATTCTTCAGAGCTTTTATTTTTCCAATTTTTAAGTTTACAGATGAAAATGATGCTATTATGACCCTGAAACATGAAAAGGAGGAGACTTTGATGAACAAAGGTAAAAAAGAGAACTCGGTGGACAAAAATATGGCCAGTAGCAAAATTGAATACTTAGAGCTCTGGGACTTCATCATGAGATAAAGAAACAAGAGCTTCATTCTTATGTTAATCTCTTGGGTTTTTAATATGAAATTCATGACTCTACCAATAAGAGTGGGTTAAAGGCTGTATAATTATGGCTAACACTGTTTGTAGATGGATAATGATGCTGCCTTGTATCTTGAATGTTATGATTCAAATTGCCAGAAAGGGTCCCATAGGCTTAAAATGACCAGACTGCCTGAAATTCCCCGTTTTTTAATCTTTGATTTAGTGTATTGCTTCGTAGGGCAAATATCTTAACATGGAAGAATAAAGTTAACTCCAGCAGATCCAAACTTCTTGAGTTTGGGGATGATTTTTCATTTAATCTTTTTGTGTTAACACAGCATTTTACATGACCTGTGATTTTATTGATTTAGTTTAGATAACTGTCAATGAAGAAATTCCTTGACAGCTTTATGGCCTTAGTAGCCTGTAGTGTTGAGAAGCCAAATCACTTGCCAAGGGCCTCATAGCTAACATATGCCAAAATGTTGGACTTGTATATGGACTTAGGGAATCTGGAATTTTGTCCAAGGACAATTTTCTTCCTACTCTGCCATGCTGTCTTAACATTTCATATAGTAGGCACTTAACAAATACTTGTTGACTGGTATTGGATTTACCCTTAGAATGGATTAATTGATTTCGAGGTGTAAGGGACTTGAGTGATCACTTAGTTCAATTCCCTTCACCCATTTTTTTTGCTTTTTTTTTAAAAATAAAACTTAATTTAAAAAGAATTTACAAACATTTCTCTCCCATCTGCCTCCTTCATAGCCTAAGGGGGGGGGAAGCCTCTTGTAATAAAAAAAAATCTCATTGGTCATGTTCAAAAATATATGTCTTCTATATATTAAGCACATCACCTCTTTGTCCACCATGTTACCTCTGCCTAATTGCTTATTGTATTTAATTAATTATTGTAATTATTCTTTTCAATTAATTTATTATCCTGAGTTATTTTAGAAAAAGAGAAGGTCATAACTGGTAGAGGGAAAATGGATTAAATAATAATCCTATAATAAACATTTATTTAACAACTACTATGTGTCAGATACTGTACCAAGTACTGGGAATACAACCAAAAAGCAAAAACCACCTGCCCTTAAGGAGCTTACAATTTAATGGGGGAACCTGAAGATCAAAGGAGTGAAGTAAGCAACAGCACACACTGAATAGAATTAGGATATGGCCTAAAACCCACATCTGCCAACTTATTTGTAGTGCTTTTAAATAAAATATTTAGAAAGCAGGGCCCTGAGAGAATAGTATGTGGTACAGATTAAATTTAAATTGAGGATGTTGGAGGCACTGGAAAGGTCCAAATAAGAGGGCAACAGCCAGAGAGGACTCCGTTAAGATATTGGGGACAAAGGGAAACTCATGAAGACCCTCTAAACCTAGCAGTTTGGGCCATGGTGGGGTAAGGGCTTCCAAGGCAAATTGCATCATTTGATCTTGGTCCCTGACCCACATTTATTAACTGGAGATCATAATGCTTGCTTGTGTCTAAAAGTTGTATTCTCAAAGTAGTACGGCAACAGTGGCTGTTAGGTGGACCCAAGATGGCAGAGAAAAGCCAGAAAGTTA
Source organism: Myrmecobius fasciatus (assembly GCA_023553655.1). Taxonomy (NCBI): domain Eukaryota; kingdom Metazoa; phylum Chordata; class Mammalia; order Dasyuromorphia; family Myrmecobiidae; genus Myrmecobius; species Myrmecobius fasciatus. The sequence goes on along the minus strand of JAJPUD010000054.1, from coordinate 756,910 downwards.
ACGAGCTCTCCCCGGTTTCCCTCAGAAATAACATTAAATCAGGCCTCTAGACAATGAATCAATTTTTTAACTTAAGTTAAAAGGTCCTCAGGGAAGGTCTATCTCACTTGGGTAAAGGGAACAGAGCACAGCATAGGCAATGTCTGGGCAAGCCAAGGGGAAGCTTAGCCACAAATCAGCACCCAAGACTCAGCAGTCCTGGATCAGCAGGCCAGTTGTACAGCTGGGAGTCCTGTAGCCCAACACAGATGGGAAACTGCCAGTCCCAGAATCCAGGCACAACTAGATTGGACTACCCTAGCACAATGAGTAGGCTCTCAGCTTCAGGGATCCTGAAGCAGAGACTTGGTTGTTGGCCCCTCAGTACAAGAAACTAGGGATGATGGCCCTTGTACCACAGGAGCAGAATTCATCTTTTAAAAAGAAGAAAAAACCGAAGGGCCCAGACTATAAAAAGCTACTGTGGTGAACAGCAAATATTCAAATGTAAACTTAGAAAAAGAAAAATGTCAAAATGCCTACATGTGAAGCCTCAAAGAGGAATATGAATTGGTCTTGAGCCCGAAAAGCTTTTTCTTTTTCAAGAGTTCAAAACTGATTTTGAAAAATCAAATAAGTGAGGTAGAAGAAAAATTGGAAATGGAATGAGTTATGCAAGAGAATTTTAAAAGAAGAATCAACAACTTGGAAAAGAAAGCAAAAAAATTGACTGTAAAAAATAGAATTGGTCAAATGGAAAAGGAGATACAAAGATAACTGAAGAAAATAATTTCATAAAAATTAGAATTAGGCAGGGAGAAGTTAATGACCCTCTGGGAAATTAAGAATCAATCAAACAAAATCAAATGAATGAAAAAATAGAGGAAAATATAGGGGGGACATAGGATGGAGAGAAGTCCACAATTAGAAATCATAACTGTGAATGTGAATGGGATGAATTTTCTCATACAATGAAAACAGATAGCAAAATGAACTAAAAGTCAGAATCTTTACAATATGATGTTTATAAGAAACACATTTTAATCAGAGAGGCATAAAGATAAACGTCTAGAGCAGAATATCTCATGCTTCATCTGGGAAAAAAAAAGCAAGGGTAGCAATTCTGATCATAGACAAAAAAAATAGATATATTTTTAAAAGACAAGGAAGAAATCTACATCTTGCTAAAAATACTGTAGACAATAAAGTAATATCAGTATTAAATATATATGCACCAAGTACTATAGCATCTGGATCCTTAGAGGAGAAATTAAATGAGTCACAGGAAGAAATAGAGAGCAACTATAGTAATAAGGGATCTCAACCTCCCCCTCTCATAGTTAGATAAATCTAACCTCAGAATAAATAAGAAAGAAGTTAAGGAAGTGAATAGAATTTTAGAACAGTTAGGTATTATAGACCTTTGGAGAAATTTGAATGAGAATAGAAAGGAATACACCTTTTTTCTCAGTGGTACAGGGCACCCACACAAAAATTGACCGTGTATTAGGATATTAAAAACTTCACAGTCAAATCCAAGAAGACAAAAATAGTAAATGCACCCTTTTCAGATCATGATGCAATAAAAATTACATATTATACAAGATTATGTAAAAATAAACCAAAAATTAATTGGAAACCAAATAATCTTAAAGAATGAATGGGTCAAAAATCATCAATAATTTCATCAAAGAGAATGACAATTTTGAGACAGTGTAGAAAAACTGATGGGATGCAGCCAAAGTATTTCTTAAGGGAAATTTTGTATCTCCAGAGGTTTATTACATAAATAAAATAGAGAAAAAGGAGATCAATGAATTGGGCAGACAACTAAAAAAGCTAGGAAAAAAACTAATTAAAAACCACCAATAAGTTACCAAGTTAAAAATTCTGAAAATCAAGGGAAAAATTAATAATATTGAAATTATCTAACTAAACTAAGAGTTGGTTTTATGAAAAAAAAACCAGAATAGATAAACCTTTGGTTAATTTGATTAGAAAAAGGAAAGAAAAAAACAAATTTCCAGTATCAAAAATGAAATGGATGAATTCACTACTAATGAAGTAGAAATTAAAACAATAATCAGGACCTAGTTTGCCCAACTGTATGCCAATAAAGCTAACCATCTGAGTAAAATAGATGAATACTTTCAAAAATATACATTGCCCAAATTAACAGGAGAGAAAATAAAATACTTAATCTGTTTTAGAAAAAGAAAGTGAACAAGCCAATAGTGAACTCCCTGAGAAAAAATCTCCAGGGCTAGATGGATTTTAAAGTGAATTCTATCAAACATTTAATGAACAATTAATCCTGCTGTATAAACTATTTGGAAAAAAATAGGTGGAGTCTTACCAAATACTTTTTATGACACAGCTATTGCCTAAATCTGGAAGATCCAAAAGATCTTATAAATTTCCCTACTGAGTATTGATGAAAATAAAATATTAGCAAAGAGATTGCAGCGATTTATCACCAGTGCAATGCTCCATGATCAGGTGGGATTTATAGCAGGAATGCAGGACTGATTCAGTATTCAGTACTTTTTAGCAAGATGTATATTCCTTCCTTGTCTTTTTAAAATAGTTCTATTTTTTTATTTTGCTTTGTCTGAAATTAGAATTGATTTTCCCTGCTTTTTTCCCATCTGAAGCATGCGATATCAGCATAATTGACCATAACAATAACAAAATGAACAGAAATTATATGATTATCTCAATAGATGCATAAAAAGCTTTTGACAAAATACCATTCCTGTTAAAAACACTAGAGAGCATAGGAATAACTAGATCTTTCATTAAGCTTTATTGATAAGTAGATAAGATTTTAAAAATCACCAAGCTGTAAGCTTTCCCAGTAAGATCAAAGATGAAAGAAATGTGCCAGTTATCACTGCTATTATTTCAAGATTGTACTAGCAATGTTAGCTTTAGCAATAAGAGAAATAATTGGAATATTCAATGAGGGAAATATGATAGTATTCTTACAGAGCTATCTAGAATCAATTAAAAAAACTATTTGAAACAATTAACAGCTTTAGCAAAGTTGCAGGATATAAAATAAACCCACACAAATCATCAGCATTTCTATATTACCAACAAAGCTTAGCAGCAATAAATAGAAACTCCATTTAAAATAACTGTAGGCAATATAAAATATTTGGAAGTCTATTTGCCAGGACAAACCCAGGAACTATACGAACACAATTACAAAACACTTTTCACATAAACTCAGATCTAAGCAACTAGAAAAATATCAATTGCTCATGTGTAAGCTGAGCTAATATAATAAAAGTGATAATTCTTCCTAAATTAATTTATTTATTCAGTGCCATACCAATCACACTACAAAAAATTATTTTATAGAGCTAGAAAAATAATAACAAAATTCAACTGGAAGAACAAAAGATCAAGTATATCAAGGGAAATAATGAGAAAAATGCAAAAAAAGATAGTGCTATTTTAAAGCACCAGTCATCAAAAATGTTTGGTATTGGCTAAGAAATTCAGTGGTAGATCAGTGGAATAGGTTAGATACACAAAACACTAGTCAATAATTGTATTAATCTACTATTTGATAAACCCAAAGACTTCAGTTTCTAGAATAAGAACTCACTATCTTGGGGCAGCTAGATGGCGCAGTGAATAGAGCATCCTGAAGTCAGGAGGACCCAAGTTCAAATTTGGTCTTAGACACTTAACCCTTCTTAGCTGTGTGACCCTGGGCAAGTCACTTAACCCCAATTTCCTCAGCAAAAAAACAAAAACAAAAAAACCCACTATCTCACAAAATTTCCTAAGAAAACTAAAAATAGTATGGTGGAAATTAGGCATATACCAACATCTCACACCATATACCAAGATAAGGTCAAAAATGGGTACATAATGTAGGCATAACATGTGATACCATAAGCAAATTAGGAGAGCAAGGAAGTTTACCTGACAGATCTATGAAGAAGGGAAGAATTTATTATCAAACAATAGGTAGAGAACATTATGAAATGGAAAATGAATAATTTTGATTACATTAAGAAGGTTTTGCAGAAGCAAACCAATACAACAAAGTTTAGAAGCAAAACAGAAAGTGGAGAAATAATTTTTATATCGAGTGTTTCTAATAAGAATCCCCTCAAATTCATAGAGAACAGAATCAAATTTAGAAGACTACAGATCATTCCCCAATTGATAAATGGTCAAATGATATGAAAAGGAAATTTTCAGATGAAGAAATTAAAGTCATATGAAAAAATTATAAGAAATTAAAGTCATCTGAAGACATAGTCATATGAAAAAAATGTTCTAAATCATTATTAATTAGAGAAATGAAAATGAAAACAATTGTGTGGTTCTATCTCAAATTGGTTAACATGACAGAAAAGGAAAATAATAAATGTTGTTTAAGGGTTCTGATAAAAGGCTTCATTTCTAAAATATATAGAGAATTGTCTCATGTTTATAAGAATTCAAGCCACTCTCCAATCGATAAATGGTCAAAGGATATGAACAGACAATTTTCAGATGATGAAATTAAAATTATTTCTAGTCATATGAAAAGATGCTCCAAATCGCTATTGATCAGAGAAATGCAAATTAAGACAACTCTGAGGTACTACTACACACCTGTCAGATTGGCTAAGATGACAGGAAAAGATAATGATGAATGTTGGAGGGGATGTGGGAAAACTGGGACGCTGATACATTGTTGGTGGAACTGTGAATGGATCCAACCATTCTGGAGAGCAATTTGGAGCTGTGCTCAAAGAGTTATCAAACTGTGCATACCCTTTGACCCAGCAGTGTTTCTATTGGGCTTATATCCCAAAGAGATCTTAAAGGAGGGAAAGGGCCCCACATGTGCAAAAATGTTTGTGGCAGCCCTTTTTGTAGTGGCAAGAAACTGGAAATTGAATGGATACCCATCAATTGGAGAATGGCTGAACAAATTATGGTATATGAATGTTATGGAATATTATTGCTCTGTAAGAAACGACCAGCAGGATGATTTCAGAGAGGCCTAGAGAGACTTGCATGAACTGATGCTAAGTGAAATGAGCAGAACCAGGAGATCATTATACATGGCAACAATAAGACTATGCAATGATCTATTCTGAAGGACATAGTTCTCTCCAACAACGAGATGTTTCAAACCAGTTCCAGCTGCTCACTGATGAACAAAGCCATATACACCCAGGGAGAGGCCTGTGGGATCTGAGTCAGGACCACAACATAGCATTTTCACACTTTCTGTTGATGTTTGCTTGCATTATGTTTTCCTTCTCAGGTTTTTTTTTTCTTTCCTGTACAACAAGGTAACTGTATAAATATGTATACACGTATTCGATCTGTCAAATATTTTAACAAAATTAACCTATATTAGACTTCCTGCCATCTAGGGGAGGGAGTAGAGGACAGGAGGGAAAATTTTGTAACAGAAAGCTTTGCAAGGGTCTATGTTGAAAAATCACCTATGCATATGTTTTGCAAATAAAAAGCTTTAACAAAAAATTACATTTAAATTAAAATTCAGTTAAATTGCTTGCAAAAAAAGAAAATAATAAATGTTGGAGAAGATGTGGGAAAAATTGGAACACTAATGCATTATTGGAGGAGTTGTAAATTAATCCAACCATTCAATTGAGAGCAATTTGGGATTATGCCCAAGTGACAAGCAAACTGTGCATACCCTTTGATCCAGCAATACCACTGTTAGGTCTGTGTTCCAGAGATGAAATAAAAAAGGGAAAAGGACCTACATGTACAAATATGTTTTATCAGCTCTTGATGTGTTGGCAAGGGATTGGAAATTGAGGAAATGCCCATCAATTGGGGAATGGCTAAACAAATTATTATATAAATGTAATGGAGTACTATCATGCTATAAGAAATAAAAAAGGAACAATTCAGAAAAACCTGGAAAGATCTACATGAACTGATGCTGAGAGAAGTAAGCAGAATCTGGAGAACAATGTACATGGTAACAATAACATTGCACAATGATCAACTATGATAGACTTATCTCTTTTCATCAATTCAGTGATCCAAGACAATTCCAGGGGACTCATGATGGAAAATGCTGACCTTCCAGAGAAAGAAACTAGGGAGTCTGAATGTATATTGAAGCATACTTATTTCACTTTTGTTGTTTTTTTTTCTTTTTTTCTTGGTTTTTCCCTTTTGTTCGGTTTCTTCTTTCACAACATGATTAATGTGGAAATATGTTTACATGATTGCACATGTATATATCAGATTGCTTGCCATTTTGAGGAAGGAGGTTAAGAAGGAGGGAGAGAAAAATTTGGATTCAAAATTTTATAAAAAATTAATGTTGAAAACTATATTTACATGTAATTGGGAAAAATTAAAGAAATCAATAATGTAATATAAAAATGGACAGAGAGTGAGGAGAGGTTTGTGGGAGATTGGGGATGAAGAATCTGATTCACTCCTTAGTAGTTAACGTGTACCATGAATAGCATGTAATGAAAACCAGTTATATCCAGTCTCTCTTGGATCATCATCATAAACACTTTGCAGAAAGATGGTTTGTAATTACCCTAAGAATACCTTAGTACTGTTTTTACATATTGATGTTTTAATACAGAGACAAATTGTTTATGGATAGGTTGTAATTTTATGTTTTTATTGACATGTCTTTTGGGTTATTGTCTCATTATCAAAATGTGATTGCTTTCTTTTTACAAGGTTTAGTCTCAGTGGATAAACTGAAACTGCATGCTGATATTCCAGAAATAAAACAGAACTCTTCACCACTTTACTTGGAAAGGTGAGAATACAGCAATTACAGAGAATCAAAGTAATTTTAATTATACTGTTGAAATGCAATTATCAGTGTTGAAGTACAAGAAGAGCCAAATTATGGTAACAAACGAGATCATAAGTGGGGCCCAAATTATGTAGAGGAAAGAAACACTATGAAGATAAATCTCATAGATCTAAATCTAGATCATACTTCAGGCTAATCTCTTCCCCTTTTACAAATGAAATGAGGAAAATTTCACCCACAGAGATTAAGTGATGGACTCATCATCACTAGGCTAGTGAGAATCAGAAATGAGGCATAAACCCAGCTCCTCTGATTTCATAATTAATGTTCTTAACACTATAAGGTATTTTCTTCTTGACTTTCTTCTAAATCAGGGGTTCTTAACTTGGGGTTTAAAGATTTCTGGGAATCTATAAATCTGGGTGGGAAAAACATCTCTATTTCAATACAATTGTTTTTTGGGAGTAATGCTATGTGCCTTATTATGTGCATTTAAAAACCTTATTCTGAAGACGGGTGGAGTATCCATAATCTTCACCAGCCTGCCAACAGAGTCTACGACACAAAAAAGTTAAGAATCCTATTCTCAATCCTTTTTTTTTTAATTTCATATTTCTCTCAGGGGATTGGAATTGAGAGAATATTAGAATATTCTCCATTCTTCATATTCTTCATTACTCATATGGTAATGTAACAGGGCATATTATATGTGGTTCTCACAAGGAGTAACTAATTCAAATTATTGTAAAGCTGTCACAGAATAGAAAATGGGACCTGTCTGAGGTATGCTTATAAAGGAGGGAAACTGATTTTCCAGCATGGCTTTTGAAATCAGTCTCATTACTTTGCCATCACATCTCATCTATGTAATTGTAGCCAACTTCTTTAGATACCAGCATTTTTCTGACTTGAAACTCATGAAACTTTAAAAAAAAATTAAAATTTTTCAGATTTTCAATCTTAGAAGGCATATGACTAACAGAATCAAATTGAATCGTTGATTTTTTTTTCCAAAAAATGCCAAGTATATATATCATCCAGGGTAAAGAATGTCTTGAAAGGGAAAAAATGAACATGTACACCTAGGAAATAAAATACCTTGTATTTGGCAGAGGGAAGGCAAATTTAGTCCAGCTAAATAGAAAACCACCACTGCAAAGGCAGAGCTGCCTTTTTTCTCCTAATTGTTTTGTGGTCCTGTGAGCCCTCACCTTCACAAAGTGAAATTCAAGGCATTTCTCAGTTTGCTCAACTATAAAATAAGGGGACCAGTTAGTATCCCTTCCAACTCTTAAGTAAGTCTCAACATTTCACCCCCATCCCTACTCTTACTCCTACCTATTGTTTCCTGCTACTGATTATGTTTGTGTTGAAGAAATGAAATCAAGTCTGCAAAAATCTTTCAGATGTTTGGAAGAATTGTCAGGTACCATTAATTAAGCACTTACTTTGCACCAGGCACTGTGCTGTGTGCTGGGCATACAAAAAAATGACAGAAACTCAGTCCTTGATCTCAGGCAACTCATATTCTAATGGGTGAGACAATATATAAGTATACTTATATGCATAAATTTGTGTATACATATATACACACATACATAAATTTGTGTATGTATATATACATGTATGGACTTGTATATATTTGCATATGTGTACATATATATGTGCATTTGTATATATATTGTATACATACATTTGTATTACAAACTTACATGTGTATGTGTGTGTGTATATATACATATATATGAAAATCAGGATTTCTTAATCTATGAACATTAAAAAATTGATAATTTTATTTTAACATAATATTTTGGTAATTCTCTATATTTTTTATGCATTTAAAAACATGATTCTAAGAAAGGATTCAGACTTCACCAGCCTGCCAAAAGGTCCATGGCACAAAAAGGGTTAAAAATAAAAACTCTGCATAAATGGAAGGTTAACTCAGTGAGAAGGCATGGGAGTAGAAGTAGAGAGAGTATATGTGAAGACATTAAGAAAGGTATCCTATAGAATGTGGAAAATAATTCAACTATGGTACATCATTTTAAACAATTATATATGATCAACATATTTTTTAAGTTTGCTTTTTTAACATCTTAAAAGACAGAGTTTTTTCCTATCTATTGATTTCATTTTTAATTTCAAATTTTGTCCCCTTCTTCCCAGTTCTCTGCCCATTGAAAAGGTACAAAATGAGGAAGAGGCAAAGTGTTTAAGAAAGGCATCTTGATATAAAGGATAGAGGGCCAGCCCAGACTTGGTTGCAATCTTTCCTCTAGCATTTACTGGTTATTTGACCTTGGGCAAGAAATTTAACCCCTTGTTTTTTCTCAGTATTCTTGCAAAACTAAATAGCAGAGTAGATATCGAGCTTTATAACCTGTTCCCCTTACCTTTCCAGTCTGCTTACATCTTCTAGGGCTACTTCTCCCTGCTGTGAGATTCAGTGCCAGTGGCTTCCTGGCTATTCCTCTCACAAGACTAGCTCCAGATTCTAGGAACTTTCTCTGACTGTCCCTCATGACTAGAATGCTGTCCCTCATGACTAGAATGCTCTCCCTCCTCAACTCTGCCTCTGGCTTCTGGCTTTTTTTTTAAAGCCCTGCTAAAAATTCCACCTTATACAGGAAGAATTTCCCAGTTCTCCTTAATTCTAGTGCCTTCTTTGGTTGATTATAATTTATCTTGCATATGGCTTGTTTGTATATAACTGTTTGCCTATTGTTTCCTCCATTAGATTGTGAACTCCTTGAAGGCAGGTACTAGACTGTCTTTTGTTTCCCTTTATATCCCCAGCATTTAACACATTGCCTGGCAAAAAAGTAGTTGCTTAATAAGTGTTTATTGATCAATTGATTGACTAATTGATTAAGAGAAGGGATTTCTCACCACTGGATTTATTCTACCAGTCAAATCCCAAGTTTAGTCCCTCTCTTCATCTTAAAAAAAAAAAAGTGGCAAAAGACAAAAGCTTTTATTCGACTGCACCTGCACAATGGAGATGTGCATGCCGGGAATGTATGAAATAAACATAATTGTGTTTATGTAAATGCATGTGAATATCTTGGATTCTTCCACTTGAATATATTGTAATAACACTGGTAGGAAAGAGCTTTCTGCAGATGTAAGATTTTTTTTTAAAGTTCATCCTGTTGGTAAGCCTTGTTCTGGATAAAGCTTCTGGGAACCTGAAACTTAATAAAATTTTTAGTAATTTTTTTTAATTCTCCAGGAAAAATGACATAACAAATATGGCAGCTATGGAGTATAGGTTTCTTTTGTTTTTGAGAGATTGCTTATCTAAAATGATACCTTCAAGATTTAATGATACTTTATAAAAAAAATCATCTCTGATCCAGAAATTCAGTCCCCATGTGACCAAGGGAACACAGAAGCTGGTAGCAAAAGGACTCCCAATCCATGTGCTTCTGTGCAAAACATTTTAATAAGTAACTTAGACACTACTCACATCACTAAAAAAGCAAAACATCTTTCTAAATAAAGTTTCTGATATAAAGGAGGATAATTAATGAGTATTCAGGCACATTCTTCAGTGTTCTTAACAGACAATTAAGCATTAGAATATATAGTGTTCTTAATCTACACAGCTTCAACTGAATTCAGACAGGGTAATTAATGCCAAAGAGTTATGTTGATCAAAGAATTTTTCATTTGATATTAAGTCTGCAGTTTCAAGAATAAACTGAAAGTATAAACTGCACTATAGTTGTTCACATGGACATCAACATGAAATACAGATTTGTCATTAATAAATTCATGATGCTGTAAAGAGACCACTTTATTTTATACATATACATATACATACACACACATATATGTATAAGGGCCACCATTGTTTAGGAAGTGTACTAGACTAAAATATCTAAATAGATACTCTTTGTCAACTAGTAACAAAATTACAAATTCTTCTGGTAATATTTTTAGACTGCTCTGTGACTTTGATCATTACATCTCTTTGGGCCTCAATTAGGGCAGCTACATGGCACAGTGAATAAAGTACTAGGCTTGGATTTAGGGACACTCATCTTTATGAGTTCATATCCAGCTTCAGAAATTTTATAATGTCTGATGTATACCCAGTATGATACTGGACAAATCACTTAACCCTGCTTGCCTTAGTTCCTCATCTGTAAAAAAAAATGAGCTAAAGAAGGAAATGGCAAATCACTCCATGATCTGTGCCAAGAAAACATCAAAATGGAGCTAAGAAGAGTTGGATATGACTGAAATTTCAGAACAAAAATGCTTCAATTTCCTTGTCTATAAAATGAGGAACTCAATGGCCTCTAAGGGACTTGTAGGTCTAAATCAGTGACTCCTTGTAATCAGAGCAATGGATAGCCCAGGTATTCTAGTGGTATTCATATTTTGTCAAGACATTTAGAGGAAAACCTCTAGCATGTTGGAAGGCCCTTCTGTGAAGAATATATTGGAGGTCATGGATAAGAGTTGCACAAGATGAGAAAGGCATAATTGAGCTGCCATCTGTGTAGTTGGAAGATATGACAATATCAATGATCAGAGCTGAGCAAACAGTATATGGTTGTTGATTGATTGCTTAGATCAGGATTGGCAAATTGCTGCTTAAGGACCAAATCTAGCCATCTATTTTTGTACTGTCCATGAGCTAAGAATAGCTTTTACATTTTAAAATAGAATACAATTTTATTTGAAAATGAAAAATAAATATTGATCACTCTCAAGCCATAAAAAAGCAGGCAGCTGAATTTGGCTGACCCCTGGTTTAACTCAATCTAAGATGTATCCAAATAGAAAAATTAGCCTTTTTACAGTAAGAAATACATAATTCGCAATGGATAGAACATCAGCCCTGAAGTCAGGAAGACCTGAGTTCAAATTTGGTCTCAGACACAACATTCCCTAGCTGTGTGACCCTGGGCAAGTCACTTAACCTCAATTGCCACAGCAAAAAAGCAAAAGAAAAAAGAAAAGAAGTGCATCATTTTTAGCAAATGATACTATATTGACTGAAGTAGTCTAGGTAATCCTCCAACAATCTAAAAAAATTATATTTAATGTTCAAATGTGTTTATGTTATAGATGTGTTCTTTATATTCTTTATATATGTGTTCTTTATATATATAATATATATGCATGTATATATTATATATATAAAAACACATCCTCATACTTGACTCTAAGTGGGTCTGTGATTAACAGTTTGCTTACTAATAACTTATTTAAAGGTTGGCAGATCTCTTCATGCAGATTTCATTGAGCCCTGAAACATTGCATCAGTGCCTAAATAAGACTAAAGAGTTACTCAAAAGAGTTTAGTCAAGAGTCCTACATATGAAAAACCCAAATAAAAAATCTAGGGTACATATGCACATGTGTGTGTATGTGTGTGTGTGCACGTGTGTGGTGTGTGTGTGTGTGTAGGGCCTAGACTTTTGAGTTTATTGGTATAAGAATCTCTCATGCCCAGATGTGGAAACTCCCTTTATCATTATAGGTAAGTACCTTCCCTACAATTTATGGTCTTAGAGAGTTTCTCAAGCACTGAGAAGTGTGTGATTTGCTCAAGATCATACAGTCAATTTGTCTTAGAGATGGGATTTGAACACAAGCCCTCCTGACTCTAAAGATGTTTTTCTATCCACTATTCTACACTCTCCCACTTCTTTTTGTTGAAGCCCAACAAGTTGACTTTGAACCTAAAATTAAATTGGGGAAGGGAAAAAGCATTTTTGTGCCTACTATGTGCCAGATAATGCTCTAAATTCATTACAAATATTATTTCATTTGATCCTTACAAAATTCTTGCTAGGTGTATTGCTATTATCCTCATTTTATGGTTAAGAAAACTGAAGCAAACATGTTAAATAACTTGCCAGGGTCACACAACTAGAAAATACCTAAGGCAATTTAAATCCAGGAACTAGAGGAAGGAAAATTCATGGGTTATCATTGATAAATAATATAGTTATTTTAATGATCTCAAGCCTTTTTGTGAAACAAAAGCCCATATTTTAAATATAGCTTTATGTTTACTCTGCTGATGTAAGACTATGATTCATAGTATACTTCAGAATACTTTGAATGGCTGAAGTTGAAGATCACCCTGAGAGCAATGGAAAGGCATGTAGCCATTGCACAGTAGACTGCCATATATTGCCAAGGAGGAATCGCACAGGAAATCATGTGTGAAAGATATTCTCAAAAAAACATCACTGGGAATAATAAAGATGGACTGATTACATATTGAGAATGAAGACTATTCAATCTTCAATCAGAATCCTCCATTGATATCCACATGCTCAGAAAAGCACAGTAAATGGGTCCTCCAATCAGCAAACTTATAGGAGGACATAGATGAGAACTGCACCAGATGAACAGGTAGTTTGCTCTGCATTGTGGGGAGGAAACAGACCCATTAGTTATCCCTTGGAATACTGGAACATTTTCTAACAAAATAATAGCCTGTGAAGGCTTGACTCAAGAGGAGCTAAATTTTAGAAACATGTCTCCCATTCCCAGGCTCTCCTGGCTTCTGCATATAGATAATATCCCCTTGCAGACTGATGTGCCCTAAGCAGATCAGCCCCAACTTGTTTGAACTGGGGAAATGTTTTAGTTGAAAACCCTTCTTTGCAAAGCAATGAAAGTAAGAAGCAAAGGCATACTGTTAACAAAGGCAGTTTTTTCACACATTCAGCACAAATTTTGTCAGGAAAAAATTGAAAGCAAGATTTGCCAGGGAATTTTGGAATTTAACCTAATCTAAAAGCAATTAGCATAACCACCCAAAAAGAGGTTTTCATTATTACACTTCTTTGATTTCTTTCCTCCTAATAAGTTTTGAGAGTTCATGAAGCATAGTTGGCCTCAAAGTTGAAAAACTCTGGGTTTAAGTCATCCTTCTGACAGCAGACTGGCTGTGTGACCTTAGGGAAATCACTTAACCCTCACTGTTCTGGACTAGTCTTTCCAGAGAATATACTGACCTGCATTAATAGAAGGAATTCCCTATTGGTGAAATCACAGTTCAAGTGCTCACCTCACCTTGCTTTTTTAAGGTAGAATTTCACCAAAGAAATCTCATCTGTCTCGGGATTGACCCTAGATTTGAAATAATAAGCTATGTTTTGTTTTTGTTCAGTCTGTCAGCAGATGATTTAAGTCCATGCACAGGCCAGACAGAACGGTCTATGAAGCAAGAGTGTGATGTTGCTGTTCCTTTGATAAAGCCTTCTCAAAGCACCTGTGCCAAGAAAACAATAGAAAAACTGATGGCTCAGTTAAGGTAAAGGCATCTCTTATTAGCACACATTCTAATTTTTCACATTAAGAATTTATAAGACTTTCTATTCCTTGATTTTTCTTTCCACTGAATTCTGTCACTGGTCAGAATATCCTATTAAAGTATTTAGTAGCATATGCTATCATTACATAAATCAGATTTTGCCTTGAGTAAGATCATAATCGCTAAACAAAAGCAACTAGCAGCCTTTCAGTTAGAAGAATAAATTAGGAATTAATTCTATTCTGTGCATTGTTGCAGGTTTTTTTTTTAAAAATATGGGTCTGGTTCTTTTTCTTTTTAATTGAATATTATTTATTTTTAACATTGTTTTCATTTTAAATTTTGAGTTCCATATTCTCTCCCTCCTTTTCATTCTTCATCTATCCCGAGAGGGCAAACAATATGGATTATTGTATTAATCAAGTGTTTCATAGGGAATCATCATTACAACACTGATGTTACTATACACAATGATCTCATTAGTATCAATTCATATAGATCTCATATTTTTCTGAAACCAACCTCCATTCTTATAGTTCATTAATTCTCCATCACCACTATATGCTACAACTTGTTCAGCCCTTCCCCAACTGATGAGCATTTCCTCAATTTCCAATTCTTTGCCACCATAAAAAGTCATTGCAAATATTTTTTTAAAAGTCCTTTCCCTTTTTCTTCGAACTCTTTGGAGTACAAACCAAGCAGTGGTATGGCTGGATCAAAAGGTATGTACAGTTTTTAGTCTTTGGAACACAATTCAGGTTTTCTACAACAATTAGATGAGTTCATTCCTCCACTAAAAGTTCATTAATGTACCAATTTTTCTTCATCCCCTCCAGCATTTGTCATTTCTCATGGGTATGAGATGATGCCTCAGAGTTGTTTTAATTTGCATTTCTTTAATCTGTAATGATTTAGAGCATTTTTATGTGATTGTAGACAACTTTGACTTTTTTTGCAAACTACTTGTACATATCTTTTGACCATTTTATCAATTGATGATGGCTCTTATTTTTATAAATGTGATTCAGTTTCTTATATATATTTAAGATCCGATCTCATATCTGATCAGTCATTTGATATAAAAATTTTTATATCACTTCATTGTCTTTGGTATCTTTTAGCAAAATGTATTTTCCCTGATTATCACTTTCAATTTTGTATATTTTTGCTTTTGCTTTCTTTGATTGCTACCCCTGCCTTTTTTACTTCTGCTGAAGCACAATAGATTTTGCTCTAGGCCTTTATTTTAACTCTGTGTATCTTTCTGTTTGAAATGTTTCTCTTGGTCACAATGTATTTTGGGGTTTTAGTTTCTAATCCATTCTGCTATATGCTGCTATTTTATGGGTTGACTCATCCAATTCACATTCACAGTTATGGTTACTGTATATTTCCCTCCATTCTGTTTTCTTCTATTTCTCTTTTTATCTTGTTCCTGTTCAAAAGTCTATTTTGCTTCTGCCCACTGTCTTGAGCACAAATTAAAGAGAATAATTAGGGGTCCCATACTGCCATAGACTCACTACACTGCCCTTCCTTTATCTCTTGTCTGAATCCTGCCATCTTGACACTTTGCAAGGAAGAACAAATAAGCCAATTTGAATTCAGAATAGTAAAAGCCTAGCTTTTTTCAGCTTTTATGTGCTGTTCTATTTCTTCTACTATAGTCTAACTGTACTGAATTTCCTTATCTGCTTTGGCAAAACAATTTAAAGAACAGGTAAACAGGACAGTGCCATTCTTAAAGAATTCTTTCATTCTCTACTCTTATAACTCCAGCCCCTACCACTGTACCTGGCATACACTGGGAGTTTAATAAATGAGTGCGGATTAATTGATCATATGGTTTGAAAGTCAAATCGGTCAATAAATATTTACTAATGACAGATATTAAGCTCCAGAATACAAGAAAGGCAAGTCATTAAAAGATCAATGAGATTAATAGATCAACTAGGTGAACTTGTCAAGATGTACACTTTTATTGATAGTTTTTGATACCTACACTTCCATCACATCACTCTCCCAGAAACACTTTATAACAAAGAACATAGGGAAAAAATGATCAAAACTAGCCAAAATAGCAGGAATGTCTGGTATTATATGACGTGCTTCACCACCTATAGTCTCTGACCTCTGCAAAGAATTTTCTTGGTGAAGATACTGGAGAGTTTTGCCATTTCCCTTCAGCTCACCTTACACATGTAGAAATAACAAGGTTCAGTGACTAGCTCAGGTTCACACAGCTAAGTGTGAGATCACAATTGCCTCGGGAGCTCCCTCCAGGCTCAGCGTAAGGGTGCCACCTGGTCTTTGTGTAGCTTGTTTCTCCATTACCTCAATCCAGGTGGTCTCACTCTGCAGTCCTGATGTCCTCATTCATAAAATAAAGGATCCAGTAGCAGGAGCATTCTGGCTCTTTGTCTGCATCTAGTAGCTCACTTTGCAACATCTAAGTGGGCATCCTCTTTGTCAAGTAGAACGGAAGCTCTTTGAGGACATTTTTCCTTTTTATCTGACTGCCCAAGCACAGTGCACAATGTAGACATTTACAAACGTTTGTGATTGCAGGTGTTTTCCATTGCCCTCTCCCCGTGAGTACAGAGTGTGATCAAACCACTTATGAGCACTTAATCTTAATGAGGTGAAGGTGGGTGTGTATTTTTCATTGGATTCTAGGTTTTTTGACCAAATCCAGATGAACGGTTTACTTTATTTTAACTCTTTACTTATATTTTAACTCTTCAGAAATCAGCTGTATAAAGGATCAGATTTATATATAGAAGAGAACTCTGAGGTCCCTTACATAACCTTTCATTTTAAAGTCAGTGTGGTACTATTAAAAAAGTTTGATTCAGAGTCAGAACTCCTAGAATTGCATTCTAGTTTTACTGTGAGAGCAACTAGATAGCCCAGTGGATAGAAATCAGGAAGACTCTTTTTTATAAGTTCAAATCTGGTTTTCAGACACTTACTTACTATGTGATTAAAGGCAAGTTATTTAACTCTGTCTCAGTTTCCTCCTCTATAAAGTGAGAAGAAAATAGCAAACCATTCCAGTGTCTTTGCCAAGAAAACCCCAAATGGTATCATGAGGAGTCAGACACAACTAATATTTATTTACTCAAAACAACAAATAGTTACTACTGGGGAGCAGCTAAGTGGTGCAGTGGATAGAGCACCAGCCCTGAAGTCAGGAGGACCTGAGTTTAGATCTGACCTCAAACACTTAATACTTCCTAGCTGTGTGACCCTGGGCAAGTCAATTGCCTCAGCAAAAACAAACAAACCAAAAAAAAAAAAAACCCAAATAGTTACTACCCCTGTGACTTTAGGCAAATTATCTCCTGGATCTATCTTTGTTCCTTTATAAAATGAAAGGATTGGACTAGGTAGTATCTTAACTTTTGAGCCTGCTCTTTCTCTGAGGGAAAGCAGTGTTTCTATAAAATTTTATCTTTAACATAATAACATAAGATTATTACAAGTCCCCTGCAAGGCCTTATACAATGTTGGAAACAAAGTACTAAATAAATACTTTGAGTTGAAATGATGTGCACTGCAGACTGAAGGATGGAAATCAGTCAACAAGCATTTGAGTACTTACTATGTGCTGGGCACTGCACCTGAGAAAATGAATACAGATAGGGAATCTGGAATACTGTCTGGAGAGGAGCAAGAGAGGGCTCACATGTCAAGTTGTCAATAACTTGTGTTGCTCATTGCCCTGAGCAGCTAAACAAAAACCTGCAAATCTGGTACAACCAAGTAAGTCCTTTTTCATGGAGTCATCTAAATTCTAAAGTACTGTTTCTGAAAGGGAAAAAAAAATAATATACAGTGTTGAATGTTAATTTTTGAAGGAAGGCAAATTTGCATTCCAAGTCTAAGATTAATAAATTTCACATCATGGGTTACAAAGAGAAAATCTTTTTTTTTTTAATAGTTACTTTCATGAGAGAATGTTTTCTGTGTAATAAAGTTGATGGAATTCTTGAAAGTGGAGGCATAGGAGCAATACACTGTCCTTCATCTCTGATTACATCATGTTACCTCCGGGCCTTAGTTTCCACAACAGTAAAATAAAAGGTTACATAGGGGACCTCAGAGTTCTCTTCCATATATAAATCTGATTCTTTATACAGCTGGTTTCTGAAGAGCCTTATGGTGAATAGTCAGATGCAACTAAAAGTTGGGGGGCATTCATTTTCTATGTTGTGGAGAGGCCCATGTAAATCTGCAGTAGCACTGCCTCTACCAAATGAATGTCAATTCTGCCATATTGATGTGTACCTTTCTTTCTTTCTAGAGAGATTCTTCTTTATTTTCATCCTCACTCTAAGCTCACCAAGGACCTTGATTACAAGTCTATGGAGGAACTCATGACATTGTCTGAGGTAACATATCCCCTCCTGCACATAGACCACTGAGGTGATCATTGTGTTGCCCAATGAAGAAAGGACTTTAAAGAATTATCTCTGGATAGCTTAAGTGATTAGAGTTAGTGATCTTAGGCCAGTGTCACAAGCTAATACTTCATTTTTAGATTTGGGGTTTTTACATTCCAGATCATCAGTTTTCCAAGAATGAAGCAAATGTCACCTAATCAATTTATTCTGGTGATGTTATCAGTAAATGTGAGTTTACTCACAAAATGAGTGATTTTATGAATAAAGCCAACCACAAGATCATGAGCTGGAAGAAAGAATTCCCTATACCCTTAGCAAAGTCTAGATGCTATGGAGAGATGGAAGACATAATCAGTCCCAGTCTGAATAAAATTAGGCCAAAGTCCAAAGAACCACAGTATTAATGCTGACCTGCTTTACTCTGGTGATGCTTTTCTGATATGAGATGCATAGACATTATTACTTTGTTACAGACAACTCATTCCTTATGAGCTAATATTCTGTTCTATTATCATTTATGAAAACAGCTGGAGAATTGCCCTGAGAAGCTAAACAAAAAACTGCAAATGTGTTGTGACCAGGTAAGTCCTTTTTCATGGAGTCATCTAAATTCTAAAGGACTGCTGTTTCTGAAAGGGAAAACAAAATAATATGCATGTTGAATGTTACTTTTGAAGGAAGGCAAATTTGCATTCCAAGTCTAAGATTAATAAATTTCATATCATGGATTACAAAGAGAATCCTTTATGTATATATATATATATATGTACATATATATATATATGGTGACTTTCATGGGAGATTCTTTTTATGTGGAATAAAGTTGATGGAATTCTTGAAAGTGGGGGCATAGGAGCAACACACATGCCAACATTCTGAGTCTTTTAAAAAACTCACTAAATTCTTGAGATGTAGAACTGGATATGACCTCCAAACAGTATTCTTCTGTTCCAGGCACAATACTTCACTTAAACTATTTCAGACAGATTAGCATCTTTTTTGGGGGGGAAGAAGAGGACAGTATAAAGCTTTCCTAGCAAAAAAGAGTAAACTTAATCCACTTCAGGAGAAATATATTATGGTTATTATATTTTTATGCATTGTTTTAAGTAGCAATTTGTAGGTACATAGCATTTTACAGTTTACAAAGAAATTTCCTCACAACTCTGTGATATTGTATCCATTTGGGAGATGGAAAAACTGAGGCACAATGATTTGCCCCAAAATCATACAGCTCGTTGGAAAACCAGATCTTGTAACTTCAAATCCAGTTATCTTTTCCATTTTGCCTCATTGCTTTTCAAAATCCTTTTCAAATGTTGTCTAACCTATCTTTGAATTTTATCAGGACAAAGTTTAAGTCTCTCTTTTTTTGCATTGGACAAAGGACTTGCCCATATGTGCATCAATTTATAGACTAAACCTGAGATATCTGCTTCCCTATCTGAATTATACGCTAAATATTATTATTTTTTTTAATTTATTTTTTGCTGAGGCAATGGGGGTTAAGTGACTTGCCCAGAGTTAGTTAGGAAATGTTAAGTGCTCGAGGTCATATTTGAACTCAGGACCTCCTGACTTCAGGGCTGGTCCTCTATCCACTGCACCACCTACCTGCCCCTAAATATTCATATTTTAGAATGTGCCTGAGTTTAACAACTTTATGGTGATGGGAAGTCAAGAACATTTCTAATATGATATACTCTTTTAATCATATGGAATTGCCTCTCTAGCAATATGATATAATGGAAGGAACACTGGATTTAGCATTAAAGGTCATAGACTCAAACCTTGACTCTGCCCTTCATGCCTTTTGTGACCTTCACCTGGAATTTAGATGCTCTTGCTTCATTTCAGTACCCCTACCAAAAAGATGAAAGTATTAGAGTATATGAACTATAAGATCTCTCAGTTCTAAATCTGTTTCTCTTTGACTTTTGTAAAAGTTGACACTTGGGGTAGACATTTTTATATATTCTGATGCTTTCTTGAGCATTATACAAAAGTCAAACTTATCCATAATATGATAATAGTTTATTGTAACACTGCAGTTCTCATACACAAATACATACAAAAAGGTACAATTCAGATCATGGATAAATCATGAAAAACCTTATTTTTAAGGTTTAAAATTTTATGGGATAGTGACAAACTTAATGTATTCTTAGTGCAAATTATTTCATGTCTTATCCTTGCTATTGACTACTATAGGATCCTAGGCAAGTTACTCAACTCTTTAATTCTATTTCCTTATCTGTACTCCAAGATTTAAAAAAATGATCCCATTATTTCCTTTTTGGTGTTAAGGCCGAGAATGCTGTGATTTACACTATTCTTAAATGCTTAAAAGAATTCTGTAGTTTCATATGTCTAGTCTCTGACTTTTTGAATTAATGTATAGGAAAACTACTGCATTGTAACCAAATGTCTGAAAAATTTGGACCCCTTTACCAGAAAAGATATGCAGTATTACTTGTAAATTTGTTGGCATTAAACAAATGCTAAGTGTACACTATAGACAATGCATCAAATTAGCATCAGATTAGCAAAGAACATTGTTTAAAAGTAGATATTTGCTGATTCCATAGCAACGGTCTGAGAAAGATTAATATGTTTTGTCCTCCTATGTAGTCTGATGATCTGACCATCTCCTCCTGAATAGTTTTTCATCTTCTAAGTCTCTTTTACTAGTTCATCATCCATAATCACATATCCTAATTGTGAATGAGGGCAATCAGGTTGCTCAGTGGATAGAATGCAGGAAGATTCATCTTCTTAAGTTCAAATATGATCTCAGACACTTATTAGAAATGCAGTGCCAGGCAAGTCACTTAACATTGTTTGCACTCAGTTTTCTTATGTGTTTAAATGAGCTGGAGAAGGAAATGGCAAATGAATCCAGAATCTTTGCCAAGAAAACCACAAATGGGATCATGAAGAGCAAACATGACTGAAAAATTACTAAATATAACTATGGATGTTCCACAAATTTTGTCCTAGGATATCTTCACTTCTCCCTCTGATCTCTTTTAGTGAAGCTATTGATATCCATGGACTTACCCTATCTCTATAAAGATGATTCAGAGAGCTGTATAAGCAGCCCTACCTTCTGCCCCAAGCCTTAGTCACTCATTGCCTATTGAATATTTCAGGAAGTCCCAGAGTTACCTAAAACTCAACATATTTGAAAATCAATTAATAAATCCATGCTGCTCCCACACTATCAAAGGTAGCACTATCCCTGCAATATGCTGGGTTCATCATCTTAGCATTGTCCTGCATTCCTTGCTTTTTCTCATTCCTCAGAGCTAATAAGTTACCAAATCTTCACAGCATTTCTCATACCCACCCTGTTTTGTGGACTAACTGAGCTATAATTTTGTTCAAATCCTCATCACTTCGCCCCTCGATCATTACAACAACCACCTAATGGCATCCTTGCCCCAAGTCTTTGACTAATTTTAGTCCATCCTACACACTGATAACAAAGTAATTTCCATTAAGTACAAATCTGATCATGTGGCATCCTGCTCCCGATTCAACCAACTCCATTGATTTTATTCCTTGCTTCTGGGATAAACTAAAAACTGTTTGCCTTTAAAGCCCATCACAAATTGACCTCAAGCTACTTTATAGACTCACTGTATATTGTTCCACTTCCAAAACTTATATCCAGCCAAACTGATCTTCCCTCTGTTCTTCACTCCATTTCTCTTCTCTTTGCCCTTCCATTGGCCCATCTCTACGTCTGGAACATACTTCCTTCATATCTTTGCCTCAGAGTCCCTCATTTTCTTTAAGCTACAGCTGGAATTTTTCCTGTTCCTCTCAGCTTTTGGTACTATTTCCCAAACTACTTGTATTTAACTTGTGTGTGTGTGTGTGTGTGTGTGTGTGTGTGTGTGTGTATACCTCTCTCTCTCTCTATATATATATATATTTATTGATCAACTCTAGATTTATGTTATACATGTATATCTATATGTGGGCATAGCTATAGATATAAAAGATTAAAAGTTGAATGATTTAATCAAATTCATTTGGATTTGAAGTTTTAAAATGGTATGTTTCAAAGACCATGAATTAAGCTTAGGGCCTCTGATTTGCACTATCTCATGATGCCTCTATTCCCCCAGCATCAAGCACTGTGACATGTATATAATATGTTTAAATTAAAAAGCTCTGGAAACAGATATTGAAATACAGCAATTTCAGTAGGTTAGTATCTGTTCACTTTTCTGATGCTAAACATTCTATCTTTAGGGTTAACCTGCAAAAGGTTAAGCCTAAAGGTTAAGACCTTTTTTTTTGTCTTCTCCAAAAGTAACAATGTCCCCCTTACAACATTTAAACCTTCTATATCCTGAAATTTACTGTTACTGCTTTAGCAGAATCACATAAGAAACCTCTTATCTGCTTTTAATGTTACTGGTTTCAAAAGATGTTACTTCTTGTAAGGTTAATTGTAGAAGATACAGAATAGATTTCTTTTCGTGTTCAATTGACTTCACAATATAATCTGAGTTGTCTAAGGAGCAAATTCTCCTTCTTTTTAAAAGTTTATTTTTAGTGCTTTGTATCTGCTATTTTAACTATTTGCTTGGCTAATGATCCTCTGATTTGTTTTGCCCTCTTGTATTTATATGTGTTAAATTACTTGTTTGTTTACTAATAAGCACAATCCTATCCAAAGATCATTTATTAACCTTCAATGTATATCTAAGATTCCTTTGATCTTTGCTTAGTGAAGCACTATCACTTAACTGAGCTAAGCTGGTGTTATATAGTTTATAAACTATTAATATTTTCAAGAAATTAAAGGAGTAATCTATTTAAATTTTTAAAAATACAAGGAATGAAAGAATAGTGCAGGAAACTGAAAAATTAAATCCATTGATTTTTTTAAATCAATATAAGCAATAAAAAATAGAATAGATGAAGTTTAAAAATTTAATTGGACAACCAAAATAAAGGTGAAAGAAAAACTTAGGATGTTAAACAATGTATAAGTAGAACAAAATAACGCATAGAATAGATAAATCAAGAAGCATACATATGTCATCAACTGTAATCCTAGGAGGCACTGGAAAAAAAAAAGCTAAGTACTATATCCAAGAATTGACTTATAAAACACTTTCTAGAAAGGATAAGAACAGGCAGTGCTCTGCGACTAGAAAGGATATACAGAAAACCTTCACTTTGACTAACCTAGAAACGTAATTGTTAAACTACACAGTTGTAAAGACAAAAATGTTCCTAAATATTGAGAAAGAAAAAGTTATGTAAAAGTCAGAGTAACATTAGACTTTAATTCTTAACAAAATATTAATTATATTTATAAGTGTACATATATTTTGTCTATTATTAATGGTTAAAATTCTAAAGATTTGGATGTGCTAAGACAACAAAAAACTACATGCAGGAGGTTTACATTGTGTTGGGAAAAACATACAAATAAATGTGTTTACAACACAGTTATATGCAAAATGAATGTTAGGAAATTGAATAGGGATGCTCTATACATTTGAGGGGATTAGGAAAGATTTTATGTTGAAGGAAATGTTTGAACTACATCTTAAAGAAAGTGGACATGATGGCAAAATATATTCCATGTATGGAGCACAACCAGTCCAAACATAGAGTACCATGTGTGAATAATAAAAAGAAACCCATTTTGGTTGAAGGCCTTTTGGTTGAATAGGTTGAAGGAAGGGAGTAATATATAATGAGGCAAAAAAAAGCTGAGATC
This sequence comes from Myrmecobius fasciatus, assembly GCA_023553655.1. Taxonomy (NCBI): domain Eukaryota; kingdom Metazoa; phylum Chordata; class Mammalia; order Dasyuromorphia; family Myrmecobiidae; genus Myrmecobius; species Myrmecobius fasciatus. Next base: position 732,698 of record JAJPUD010000054.1, on the reverse strand, counting down.
AGGTTATAGAGCTATAAAAATCAAATGGAAGAATTTAGTTAATAAAGGGGCCCTGAAGTTCTTTGAGTAGGAGAGTGACACGGTAAAATCTGCACTTAAGGAAAATCATTTTTGCAACTATTTGGAAGATGGATTGAATTGGAATGAAGAATCATTTAAGATAGGGGAACCATTTAGGAAGCCATTATAGTACTAAACTACCTCAACAAATTAAAAAACATTGAACCCAAATGATAGATAAGAACACTGTGAGGACCTGGCAATTACAAAAGCTACATTTGTTTTGTTTTGTTTTTTTTGTAACGAAAATGCATTTAACTCTTAGGTAAACATCAGAATTAATAGTTTTGTTCCCCTATAAAAGAAATACAATTTTTTTTCTTTTTAAGCAATTGTAATAGAAGTAATAGATTAAGATAGGTTTTGCTACTTTCATGCAACATTAGGAGCATTAATAAAATTATAGAAGGCCAATTGAATATATTACTTATATTAGTACTTGTAAATGGTCTCAGTTTTCCCATTAAAATAAAAGATCCCCAAGCAGTCAAAAAATAAAACCCAATGACATCTTTATTAAAGGAAACGTATTAATCCAAAAAGATGTATTGATTAAAATTAAAATATTGGTCTAAAATGGATCATGAAATTGTAAGTTCTGAAAAAAATCAGAAGTGGCAATAATTGTGTCACTTAAGTGAAATTCAGATTACAAAGCATCAAAAGACAAGAAGAGGTATAATGGTGAAAACAAATATGAATATATATATATATATATATACATATATACATATATATGATTCTTAATTTGTGCGCACCAGAATTTCACAATTAAATTTCTAAAAGAAAGATTAATTATGTTACATGTAGAAATAAAAAAAGATAATGCAAAGTTATTCCAAGGGTATAACAATTGGGAATTGCAGCATGCCATTATTTGAATATGAGCAAAAAAATTTCATTTAAATCACAAATTTTAACAGCTTATTTAATAAAACAGAATTGACAGAGAAACAGGGAACACATATTCTTTTTAGCACATATGGAATAATCATAAACATTTATCATGTAAGTCATAGAGAAGACCTACATAATGCAAAAAAGTACTATTGATCAAAAAAATGCAAGCTGTGAAACAATGCTTTCAAAGTTATAAATAAGTAAGTATAGTTTTCATTGTTGGTAGAATTTCACACTTTTAGGAACTTTTGTACAGCAATCTATTAATATGCTGGAAAAGCAACAGCAACAACAACAAAATACCTTTGTCCAGTATCACCATTACTGAGAGTAGGTTCTGAAAATGTTTCAAAAACAGATAAAAAGCTGTCTTTTCATTTTTCATAACAGTATTCTATATAATTGGGAAAATGGAAATAGTCCATCCAGCAAGAAAATAGTGGCTAATAACTAACAGTTAAATTATGATATATTAATGAAATGGAATAAAAGAATGCAGTTTTAAGATTGATAAAGAAAACAAAGAAGAACAGAGTACATACTTCTTATGACCATATTAAATCAATCAATCAAGTATTTATTAAATACCTATATGTGAAACAGTAAATAGAAGTGAATGGACTCAAACAGAATATGGGGTGGTAACAGGGGAAGCGACTGAAAAGTTACTAAGGCTATTTTATACATTAAAATTCACTACATTATACTAAATGTGAAAAGTATTTTTTTTTTCACAGATCTGGAGTGTTTATATGGTCCAATATGAAAAGAAAATAAGAAGGAAAATGCAATCCCTAACTCAGGAGGCAAATAAGACAGCAATGAATAATGAAGCTCATCATAAACAATGTGAAAAACAAATAAAAATTACTGAAAATAAATTGAAAAGCCTCCGGATGAAAGCGGCAACATTGCTAACTAACTGGAATCTGGTAAGTGATGCCATTTACTTAGATGCCAAATATGAAAAGAACATGAAACTTGCTATTTACTATTCCCAGCATTGGTATTAATCTAATGACTATGGACAAAACACTTTTCCTAACCTGTGCCTCAGTTTCCACATATGGTTGTAAGGTTTCATTGTTGCTAAATAATTTCAGTCATATCTGACTCTAGGTGACTATTGTTTGGAGTTTCTTGGCAAAGTTACTGGAGTGCTTTGCCATTTTCTTCTCTAGCTCATTCTTACAGATGAGAAAACAGATAAACAGGATTAAGGATCTTGCCCAGAATCATACATCTACACCCATATTTGAACTCAGGTCTTCCTGACTAGGCCCGATACTCTATCCACTCTGGAAAGAAGTTTAAAGCATTTTAAATGCTTTTTTTTTTGTCTTCTTAAAATTCCAGATTATTATTTTCAGCATGATCTTTGTTAGGTCACTTCATTTTGTGGACCTCAGTTTTTTGTTCTATTAAAATGAAGGGATTAGACAGCCTTTAGGGTGCTTTCCAGATTTGACATTGTGATCCTAGTATATAATCAAAAGAAACATTTTTGACTGACTTCAGAAGCAATATATATTAACATTTTTACCACAGAAAATTGGTTTCCCACGTTTTCAGCTAGCACATTGTTTTTATTTTCTCATGATAAAGAACAGATGTCTAAAATTTGGGCAAATGGAGGGAAATAAAAGAAGAAATTATTTCATCCAAAATATTTTTCCCTGAAAAGGACTAGTATAACCCATTTTTTTTCATAAGAAAATTATTATTGATGAGGTATACTAAATAAATGTTTAATTGGTTCTCTGGAAGAAAAATTGTGTATATAACATGCTCCTAAGTTTAATTTGCATTAAATTTTCTAATTCACTTTCATAAGTTTAGAAAATCAACAAAACAATAATTCTATCCCTGATTGTAGTATTTGTCCATTTCTGGGGTGTAAATGCTCATACTGCAAATTTAATAATCTATTAAGAACCAATATGAACCTGCTCCAGGACACCATTGAGTCTATTCAAGTATTTTCATAACAAAATGGTCAAAATCAACTTTTTATCATTCACTTCTCATTTTAGGAATAAAAATAACCTTTCACATTTATATAATGCATCAAAGTTTACAAAATTCTTTTCTTCATAAAACAACTCTGGGAAGAAGGTAATACAAATATTATTATCTCTCCCTGAGAGCAAAGGACACATAGCAAATTTAAGTTACTTCCTCAGAGTCACATAGCTAACAGGTATCAGAGATGGCACTCAAATTCATATCTGTGTCTGAGATCTTTTCTATTTCTATTATATCATGTTAAGGAGAATAAGCATGGTTATAGATGACAAAGAAAAATGAGTCAAATAAGAAATCTTACTGGGTAGACTAATTGTGATAGAATTTCTAGGATTTAGGGACAAAGAAAACGAGATGATGAAAGAGAAACATCACTGAAGATAGAGTCACTGCTTTACAGTTTTATTTAGAAGCAGGGCTGTGGTAGAACCATCTTGGAAGAGCCAATTGTTAAATTTTTCATGTGAGCATTTATATCTCAGAAATTGGAACTGCTACAAATCAGGACATGATTTATTGTTTTGTTATTATCCAGACAAGAAAAAATGTTAATATTACATTTACATCCTGTTTTACTATGTTAACATAATAATGTTTATAATTATATTACCTTATATGTTAATATTACATATTAAAAATATGCTATGGATACCGGTTTTTTTCCCCAAAAAGTTAGTTGTTAAACATTTACCAGAACACAAAGATACAGATTCAAAAGTTAGAAAATAAAGGGGCAGCTAGGTGGCGCAGTGGATAGAGCACCAGCCCTGAAGTCAGGAGGACCTGAGTTCAAATCTGGTCTCAGACACGTAACAGCTGTGTGACCCTGGGCAAGTCACTTAACCCCAATTGCCTCAGCAAAAAGCAAAAAAAAAAAAAAAGTTAGAAAATAGTATGTATGAGAAAACAATTAAAGGGCAGAAACTCACCTTGAGAAGATAGAATTCACAGGAGATTTTTCAAGTTTATAATTATATAAATATAAAAAGGAGGAAACCTTATGATAAAATGTTCTCCAAAAAGTTTATGAGAGAGGAACTAGGTCATGATCCTTAACAGTGTGTGAAGAGCAAGTAAGAAATAACCCTTTCTCACAGGAAGGGGTTAACCCCAAGGACACACAGGTGGATAGCTTAACTGTAGTGAGGAGAAAAGCCATCTTTTCTTATCTTTTGAACCTATGCCAGACAAGGGGTTGAGAAAAGAATAAAAGGTTTTAAGGACTGGACTGAGGGAACTGAGGAAGTTCCAGGTGGATGACCTCAGTTTTGTCAGTAGAGTTGAGTAACATCCCTTTGTTATAGAGAGCCAATCAAAGATGAATGAAAGGATTTCAGCTTAACAGAGTGGTCCCAATTGAAGTTAGAGAGCTTCCAGAGAATTTAGCATTTCAGGAATATAAGAAAAGAAAGTCACAGTCCTTACAATAAATTAGGAATTAGCAGGGTAGAAACAGCAAGTGGAAAAGAAGGCAGAGTTTTTAGGGATAGATACTATGTCTTACAAATAGCAATGGCTTTTAAGACCAAGTGAGTGAGAACAGGGATGGTAAAACGATGAAATAAAGTGAGGCCCAGGGACAGAAGTCTCAAGGATGAAAGATAAATTTCAGAAGGGCAAAGCTATAGAAGAGGTGGAAGAATTTCAGAGTTTGAGATGTGAGTCCTAAAGGATGAGCAACTTTTGTGGATGGTTAAAGTAGGGTGACATGTCCCTGGATTTTAGGAGGTTGAAAAACAGGCTAAGATAAATATGAAAATCACTCAGGAAAATAACAGAGGTGTTAAAGTCACTAAGGATCATGTGAGTGTTCTCCAGGTCAGAATTATAGTCAAAGGAATCAGGAGAGGAGCAAGAGGAATAGTTGTCTCTGTCATGTCCCACTTTCTGGAAGTAGCTCCATTAACGAGTTAGCGAGCATTTAATTGAGCTCTTGCTGTGTTCTAGGGACTATGCTAAGTTATGAGGTTTCAAAGAAAGACCAAAACATTATCTGTTCTCAAGGTGATCACACTCTAATAAGGAAGATAACATGCAAACAATTTGGTACACACAAAAATATGTAGAATAAATTGGAGGTAATCTCAAGGTGAGCACACTAAAATTAATGGGATTGAGAATGGTTTCTTATAGAAAGTGGGACTTCAGCTGAGTCTTGAAGGAAGTCAAGGAAGACAGGAAGTAAATGAAACATGGGAGTAACAACTAGTGAAAATGCATGGAGTCAGGCAATAGAGTGTCTTGTTCAAGGAAATGCAGAGGAGAATCACTGAATCCTAGAGTGTGTGTGGAGTAGAATAAGATGGTAGAAAAAGGCCTGGCTGAGAAGGACTTCAAAAGCTAAGTGGAGCGTTTTATATTTGTTCCTGGATGCAAAAGGGACCCACTGGAGTTTATCAAATTGAGGAGGGGAAAGGGATGGATAGGATCAGGCCTGGACCTTATTTCTGTTTTTAGCAACTGAGGGAAAGGGTGGACTTGCATGAGTAAGGACTTAAGGGAGACAGACCAGCTAGAGGTCATTGTAGTAATACAGTAACACAGGTTGGTGAGCTTGTCAAAGAAAGGAGACAAAGATAAGGGACAGTGCAAAACTAAAATCACTGGTGCACCTAGGTGATAGAAGTGGATAGAGCATCAGGAGGACCTGAGTTCAAATCTGGCCTCAGATACTTAACACTTCCTAGCTGTGTGACCCTGGGCAAGTCACTTAACCCCAATTGCCTCAGCAAAAAAAGGGAAAAAAAATAGGATCCACAGGACTTAGTTACAGGCTGGATGTGGAGAGTGGGGCTGAGTGACTTGTTGAGGATGACATCAAAGTGGCAAGCCTCCATGTTTGGGAGAGTAGTGATGGGAGAAAGATTTATAAGAGTTATAAGATTTATAAGAGTTCATTTTTAGATGCATTGAATTTAAGGTGTGTTAATCATTCAGTTCAAGATATTCAATAGATACTATGGATAACATTAGCTCTTACTTCTAGCCCATGTTACATATAAAAAGTTTGAGAGACAGAGTATCTGGGTAATTAATAATCATTTTATTAATTATGGCTAGTGGATAATTAATAAAAGCGTCATTTGGCTATTTCTCCTAAACCAAAAACAGATTATGGCATCTTCTTGATGTTTTTATAAGTCTTTAGAAAAGTGGGTATTCCTAACAGGTGGCAATCAATTCTGATTGGTTAACAATTGATAAGAATGAATATTATAATGAGAGGTGGACCTATTTTAGTGAGGGGTTGGGGTATGTGATTTTGATTATGTCCCTTTTATATCCAGACCACCCCCAGCCAGTCTAGACAAAGGATCTATCACCTCTCCACTTCCCCCCCACTCAAGCCTGAGTAGAACAGAATGGGCCTTTTTATTTGGGTGGGGTCTGAACAAGATTGAGCCGAAAGTTAATCCAATCTCAGTATCAGCAATGCCCTTCAAATGCTGGCTGAATAACCTACAAAAGGCTCATTTCTGAATGAGAAAATAGGAAGATAAAAAGTCCCGGCCATAATTCAGTAACATTATTAATATAAGAAAGAAAGATTCATTTCTCTAACTTGGCTATTGGGAGAAAATAACCTCATACCTTCAAGGGAAAGCCAGATTTTAATTAATGCTTGAAGACAAACGTGGGGAAATATACATAGAAGAGGTAAAAAATTAAAGGGGTTTGGCAACTAAATGGGCAAATTTTGAATGAGTGGGCAGAGGAAAATAGGGCCTGGGGGAATAGGAATGCTGAGCTATATAGAGATCAGAGAATGAACAGGGTTAGTCAGGGACAGTTCTATCCCTTTGCTATCAGCAAAGTAGGAGATTAGCTAGAAGGATTTTCAAGCCACAGGATAGAGGGAATAGAGTATGAGCCAAAGCTCAGAATGAATCAATCAGCTTTAGATGCTAATTAATACATGGGCTTGCAGAAGCCTTCACAAGTTGCCACAATGAGGAGACTCCCAGGGGGTTGCAGTGCAGCTGAGAAAAGACAGTAGTTTAGACTTGGAGAGGAATTTAGAGGTGAATCTATCCTTCTTGATGTTTTAAACTCAATAGTGGTTATTTTTTTTTAAATTTTTTTTTTGCAGAGTACTCCTTCAGATGACTTGGAGCACATTGACAGTTACATAGAAGATTTGCTGAAGGAAGAAAATATTTTCCTACCTGACACTTTAAAACTAGTGGCAGGAAAGTCAGGACAACCTCTCCCTTCCTAGGAAGAGTAAAAATATGTGTCTTATAAACCACCTGCTTTTCAAAACTGTTAATGAGGTGTGGCTTCATATTTTTTTTTTTATTATTGAATAAAGATGGGCAGTTAGGATACTGATTTTTATCTGTGCTCTAGAGAAAAAAAAAGGACAGAGCCTGTCATTGAGACTTAGAAAGAAAGAAAAAATCAACAGTCAAAAAAAAAAAAAAAGATTTTCCTATGTCACTGTCTTTAGAAAGCACCTTTGCCTTCTTTGACTCCCATGTGAAGGACAGTGAACAATGAAAATTTATGCAGTTTTAAGTTTTGGTTTTGTCAAAGAAAAGTAAAGACTTGAAAAGGGTAGCTTTCAAAAATAAAATTTGAAGAGCTAGACCATTCTATTTTGCACTTCTCCCTTTGAGACTCCTACTATGCAAACGTGCCTAGTGGGGAAATCTGACCTTCCTTCACTAAGGCCAGTTCCATTTTGAAGCAGATAATATAAATCCTAACTTTGGAGCCTTAAAATATATGCCTGTCAGTTATATTAAGAAAAATATTCCTTAGAGCTGTGTCATAGAGAAGAGAAAGAAATAACTTAGATAAAAAATTTGTCATAAAAAGTTATATTATTCTGTTTTTAATCATTATTTAATATGCTTTATTATAATATCTCTTATTTCAGTATAAAGGGTTAACAGGGAAGCAATTTTTACATTGTTCATAGTAACTAAAATTTATATTTTTTTAGCAATGTATGTAACTTTTAATAGAAACAATAAAGCCTTTGTTTTTAGTAATTTTGCTTTTACAACTGTTTTCTTTATAATTTGATTATTATTTGGGCATATTTTAGAAATTCAGTTTCTATGAAAGGAAACCTTAGACTCCATGAAAATAATTTTTAAAATTCTACAAGAGTTCATTGGAAGCCTATTATGTGTAAGAGATACAGACACAGCTAGAAAGCTGGACAGTTCTGTCTCTGTCATTTTGTCTCTGAGACCATGCGCTAATTATTTGACTTGATAGCACTTCAGGAGGTATTTTCTCACTAGGGTCTAGGGATTATCCTAGACCAATATAATCTCAATTCCCCAGCCTTTATTCCTATATGTTCTCAAGACACTATTCAATGTTAATTGTGCAATCCTGAGAAAATTTTAAATGGTAAAAGAAAAACATGTAAATTTCTCACTGCCCCTTTCAGAGCTCCAAAAAAGAAAGACATTCTTAGTATCAGAGATGTAGGACTAAAAGGGACCATAGAGGTCAAGGAATCCAACTGACTCATTTTACAGAGAAAACTGAACCTGAGAGAGCTTAAGTAAATGACTTACACAGTATCATACACTTTATAAATGTCTGAAGCAGCATTCCCCCTATCCAATGTACCATTTCACTGGCATCATAGGCTATCTAGCAATTAACAAAAATAATTTAACTATAGCATGGAAAGGATACGGGGCAAAAATACAGCATTCCTTCAATTGAGCACAATATAGTCACCTCTACATTTACCAAGTTGGTATTAAGAAGGGTTAAAAAATCAAGTCACCTCCATTGCCAGATTCTTCTTGCCTATTTTGGACAGGTCCAAATACTTCCAGATTCCTTCTCTTAAGTGCCATTTCTCTTCCTCATGTAATATATTGGATACTGAAATGATGGAATCCAAATGAGGTAGTTTCAACTTCCTCAATGATGAAAATAGACCACTGTGGAAATAAAAATAAGTTTCTACCATTTCCCACCTGGGTTTCTTTTGGCCCCTCTGGTTTCATTTATAAATATTCTTAGATAGTCTTACTTATCTTGATCTGATATCAAGCTTCTATTCAGGCTCTTTTTTATCCTTTAACTGATTTTTATTGTTTTTTCAGGCAATATTGTGCTTAATGTTGTGCCATTCCCTTCCAAAATATTTTGCAAAGGATCTCTGATTAATTGGTGGTACCCAGGTTCTCTGTCATTCCACATAACAAGAAAATCAAACTTTGGCTGACCAAGGTGATCTCTGGATGTTTTTTGACCTCCTCATTGTAGAGGCTATTTTTCATCAGTTCATGTTCTGGAGGAATGGTGATAATCAAAATCAATATCTTTCCTTTTGTCTTCTCCTTGTTTTTTGCTTTTTCAGCATTAATAAAATGTTTAAATAAGTCAGATTAGAATGATTATATAAATCCAGTGTCTTTTCACCTTCTTCCCTCTAGTTTATACTGACTTTAACTTTTTCTCTGTCCACACCTCATACAGGTCATTGATTCTAAAATTATTCTCATTTGGTTAATGAGGTGTTTCCTCATGATTTAAATATAGCTGCTTTCATTTTTTTATGCTGTACTAAAATTTTCAAGGCATTTTATCTTATTTAATGCCCTTTGAAGTATCCACGTGTCAAATACATGTTAACCTATTATCAAGTTGTATAGAGCACTTCTCAGAACAGTGCTTCAGTCGTTTTTGCCATGCTTTTTCCTTTGTCTCTCTAATCAGAGAATCAAACTTTTTTGAATTTACTAGGAAAAATCATTTAATTCAACAAATATTTGTTGAATACCAGAAAAGTAGAATTGTCATGGATAGAATATGCAGGACATAATGTCAGAAAGATATGGGTTCTACATGGGCAAAAAATATTTGTAGCAGCTCTTTTTGTGATAGCAAAGAATTTGAAAATGAAGGGAGGCCCATTAATTGGAAAATGGATGGATAAGTTATAGTATATGGAATATTATTCTTCTGCAAAAACAGTAAGCAGAATAATTTTAGAAAGTCCTGGAAAGATTTACATGAACTGATACTGTGTGAAATAAGCAGAAACAGGAAAACATACACAGCAAGAACAACATTTTGTGATGATCAACTATAATAGTCTTGATTCTTCTCAGCAATTCAGTGATCCAAGGCAATTCCAATAAACTTTGGATGGAAAACACCATCTGCATCCAGAGAAAGAACTATGGAGATTGAATGTGAATCAAAGCATAATAGTTTTATCTTTTTTCTTGTTTTGGGGCTAATTTTTTCCCCTATGGTTTTTCCCTTTTGTTCTGATTTTTCTCTCCTAACATGACTCATGTGGAAATATATAAAAAAAATTATTGTATGTGTATAACTTTTTAAAAAAAATTTTAAATGTATGGATTCATATCTTACCTATCATTAGTTGCTAGCTGGGTGACTTCTGTCCTCAATTTTCTAATTTCTAAAATGAGGAATATTTACAAGGCATGGTGACATACTGAAAAAAATCCTACACTTGATTTCATGGTTCAAATAGACAGTTCTGCCATTATCTAGTTATTTGACATCAGGCAAGTCAATTGACACTTCTGTATCCATTATCTTTTTAAAAAGATATTTTAAAACTGCATGATTTCTAAGATCCTTTCCATCCAGAAGTGTGCTGGTAAAATATTTCACAATTAGCTTTACAGGAAAAAAAAAGTATTCAAAACACATTTTTAGACTTAATCTGAATTAATTACATTTTCTGTCTAATTTTTAAAAATCAAGATAATCAACAAAACAATAAAGTCTTCATTTGTAATTTTTGCCTCTTTCTATAGTGTAAATCTCATACGGAAAATTTAGCCAGTGTCTCCCCAGAACCAATTTCAGCTGTCTCCAGCACTCCCACCTCCTGCATTTAGCTTTAATTTTGTGGCCCTATGGTCAGACTATTTTATTCATTTGCACCAACTTAGATGTTCTTGGTACTCCAAAGAAGCATCATAATTCCCTTTGTCCTTGAAGCCCTTACAAGCCAGTGGGAATAACAAGAAATACACCCAGGAAGATCAAAGTAATAATGAAGGAGCCTCTATGGCTAAAAGAGTTATCACCAGATGATGACAGTAAATGCCATGAGTTCAAAGAAGGATAGAGCATTAGGGGCTGGAGCTTTGAAAACAACAGGTACAGAGGATCAGGGAGAACCCTCCATATAGAAGCAGAGAAAGGGGAAGATAGATAGATAGATACCAGGACAGATATTTTATCTCCTCTGGCCTAAGTAAAAAACTCCTGTAGGGCAGCAGAAGAATGGGGAGGGGAGAAGGGGGATTAAATTGAGACTTCATTGTGGAGGGCTTTGAAATCCTGGCCAAGAAGTTTAGAATTATTCTGTAGGTAATTCAGAGCTCCTGAAGGTTCCTGATGAGAAAAAGGCATGATGAGAGCAATGTTATAGAAAACTTCACATAGGGATGGTGTGTAAAACAGATTAAAAGAGAAGAGGAGGGAAAAGACTGAAGTTTGGGCAAATGGTTAGTCCGGAAGATTCATCTTCCCAAGTCCAAATCTGGCCTCAGACACATTAATAAATGTGATGTTGAGCAAGTCATTTAACTCAATTTCCTCATCTGGAAGCTAGAGAAGAAAATGACAAACCACATCAGTATCTTTGCCAAAAAAACTCCAAATGGGATCATGAAGAGTCAGATACAATTAAAACAGCAATAAGTTTTTAGATACCCCCTGACCCATCTGTCCAAATGATCCTCCTAAATGCATTGATGTGCTTGTCATTCCCTTCCTCAAAAACTCAGTGCCTTTCTATTCCCTGTGGGATGAAAATCAAACTCCTCAAACTAAGCTTTTAATGCCCTCCATAATCTGGCTTTAGGCAGCAAGCTCTGGGCTTACAGTCCAAAAGACCTAAATTTAAATTCAGCCTCAGACACATGATAGCTACGTGACATTGGGCATGTCACTTAATCTGGTTTGCTCTGATTTCCTCACTGGTAAAATGGAAATCACAATAGTACCTGTTTGCCAGGTTTATTATGAGAATTGCTAAGGTATGGGACCCTGCTGAGAGGAAGTAAGAGACTACCTTGGCACAATTTTTCTGCCACACAGAAACACCCTTTTTGGGCAAGGAGCAATGATTTGTGACCATGGGAACAGTTTCAGTCTGAGAGTCACAGAGTAATTGCTTGTAAGTAGGGATGCCTTGACAGGGCCTCTCATCTGTGAGTGGGTTGCTGACATGGCTGGATTGGCATATACCATGCATATGCAAAGCCCACAAGCTGCTTCTCTGAATGGTGATAGGGGATTGCAAGTGCTAATCATGCTTGCAAAAATGTATATCAACAAGACTGTAGGGCATAATAAATTGGAGCTCTTTTCACATTCTATGAGTCTCCTGCCTCATTCATCTCGCCTCTGAGATCAAAGGATTCATAGGCTTTGAGCTTTCAATCAAGATGGCCATAACAACTGGTCCCTGATAACAGGGACTTGAAACAAAAGGCACCAGGGCAATAACTGTGTGGTCAAGCACTGCTGTGTGGTCAAGACAACCTCCCAAAGGATTCCAGAGGGAGAACCTGCCAAGCTGCACTGTTTCTGGACCAGGCAGAGAGCAGTGGAGACATTTAAGTAACCTAATGGGGCAGAAAATAGGCACCCTACTCCCTTCAGACAGGGAAGCATATATCAGGACTATATATAAATATATAAAAGAGCAGGGGGGCACAGTTCAATACGTCAGGACTATATATAAATATATAAAAGAGCAGGGGGGCACAGTTCAATTAGGAGACATTAGGAAATTCCTGGACATTGCTTAAAAAGTTTCTCCATGGTTACCTGAGGAAGGCTGTTATAATTGTGAGAGATGGATTGTTTTTGGTAAACAGCTCACCGCTTATGATAAGCAATTCCCAAGAGGAATACAAAAAAGCCATTTTACTATATATAATCAGAAACAGTAAAAGAGGTCAGGAAGTTTATGGTCAGAGCACAGACAGTCCTGTCTCTTAGCAGGAGATGTCCCTCTCCTGAGCCCGAGGAGGACAATAGCAAATGGCCTTCCCACCATCACCACCTTCGGCCCCACCTTACTTTTGTGTCTATGCAGACTTATAGCCTTTCAAAGGCTCTCCTAATGTAAAGCCTAAGAATGAAATCTGGGTGACAGAATTTTTAGAAGAGATTTAGTTGACTGTTACTCAGGTTGCTCCAGGAGCAAACATGAACTTTTACTTTTGGCAACTTAGTTACAGGAGTAAGAGGCTGTAAGGAGGCTTTGATGTCCGCTGAACAGATAAATTGGCAAAAAGATGGAAAAACAGGAACCATTTTTCCTTTAATAATAGATGATTTACATATTAACTTAGGGGGTAGGTATATTTTACACCAATTAGGGATGAACATCACCACAGATTTTTAGGAGGGGTCATTGCTGCTGTGGCTTACATCACATCCATTCATCATCCAAAAATGATTTGGACTACTGACACACTGGTATGGGTGGAACAATGGCCCCTGACTAAAGAAAAAACAGCAACTCTACATCAATTAGTATCAGAACAATTAGAGTTAGGACACATTGAGAAAACAAATAGTCCATGGAACTCCCCTGTATTTGGAAAAAAAATGCATTTACTATTTCTGCCTTTCTGCATTTGATTTTGAGGTTTTTATACCCTAATACATAGTCAATTTTTGTATTACATGAACCACTGAGAAAAAAGTAAACTCCCTTCTGTCTCCATTCAATTTTCTACAAAGATCTATCATACCTAACTTTTCTAACGTTTTGTTTACCTCCTTAACTTCTTTCTTATTCATTTTGTGGTTTGATTTATCTAATTCTGAGAGAGCAAGGTTGAGATCCCCCACTAGTACAGTTTCACTGTCTATTTCTTCTTGCATCTCTCTTAATTTCCCTGCTAAGAATTTGGATGCTATACCACTTGGTGCATATATGTTTAGTATTGATATTGCTTCATTATCTATGGTATCCTTTACTAAAATATAGTTTCCTTCCTTATATCTTTTAATTAGGTCTATCTTTGCTTTTACTTGATCTGAGATCAAGATTGTTTTTTTTTTTTTTTTCTTTTTGCTCACCTGAAGCATAATAGATTCTGCTCCAGCCCTTTACCTTCACTCTGTATGTATCTCTATGCTTTCGATGTGTTTCTTGTAAACAGCATATTGTAGGATTCTGGCTTTTAATCCAGTCTGCTATCTGCTTCTGTTTTATGGGAGAGTTCATCCCATTCACATTCACAGTTAAAATAACTTAATTCTGTATTTCCTGCCATCTTATTTACCCAAAGTTATATTTTTCTCTTTCCTTTCCCCTTTCTCCCTTCCACCCTCCCCAGTATTTGCTTTTGATGACCACCTCCCTCGAACAGTCCTCCCCCTTTTAGAGCTCTCCCCCTTTTTTACACCTTTCCCCTGATTCTTCTATTTTCCCTTCTATTAGTCTATCCCTTTCTTTTCCTCCTTTCCCTCCCACTTCCCTATAAGGAGGGGCAAGTCTCTCTGTGAAACCAAATGCGTCTGATATACACTTTTTAGAGCCCAAACTGATGAGAGTAAGATTTACACAATGCTCAAATCCCTCCCTTCTTTCCCTCAATTATATTAGGTTTTCTTTGTCCTTGATGAGATTTTACCTTATTTTTAACCTCTTTTTTTTTTAACCTTATTTTACCTCCTTTTCCCTCTGTTTCCAGTATGTTCCCCCTTCCATTTTTAGTTTCTTTTTCATATCAAAGTAAAATCAAATTATACCCCCATTCTCTAAGTATACCCATAATAGAAATACAGTTCTCAAGAGTTCTTTCCTTTTTACCTTTTTATTCTTCTCTTGAGTTCTGTGTTTGGAAATCAAATTTTTTGTTCAGATCTGGTGTTTTCATTAGAAATAGGTGAAATTCACCTATGTCATTAAATGTTCATCTTCTTCCCTGGAAGATAATGCTCATTTTAGCTGAATAGCTTATTTTTGGCTGTAATCTAAGTTCCTTTGCCTTTCAGAATATCTGATTCCATGCCCTTTGATCCTTTAAGGTGGAAGCTGATAGATCCTGGGTGATTCTAATTATAGTTCCTCAGTATTTCAATTGTTTCTTTCTAGCTGCTTGCAATATCGTTTCCTTGTTGCAATAGTCCTGAAATTTAGCCACGATATTCCTTGGGGATTTAATTTTGGGGTCTCTTTCAGGAGGTTATTGGTGAATTCTTTCAATGGCTACTTTACCTTCTGATTCTAAATCATCAGGGCAGTTTTCTTTCAGGATTTCTTGGAAGATAGTGTCTAGGTTCTTTTTTTCATCATGGCTTTCAGGAAGTCCAATAATCCTTAGATTGTCTCTCCTAAATCTATTTTCCAGGTCAGTTGTTTTTCCTAGGATATATTTCACGTTTTCTTCTATTTTTCATTTTTTAAATTTTTGTTTGACTGATTCTTGAAGTCTTATTGATGTATTCACTTCTATTTGTTCAGTTCTAATTTTTAGTGTATTATTTTCTTCATTTACCTTTTTTAGCTCCTTTTGTAATTGGCCAATTGAATTTTTTTATTCATTGCATTCTTTTTCCATTTCACCAATTTTGTTTTTCAGTGAATTGGTGTCTTTTTCATATCTCTTTTATAGGCATTATATGCCTTTCCATTCCTTCTTACAATGATCTCATTTCATTTCCCCATTTGTCTTCTAACTCTCTTTTGAGATTCTTTATACAATCTTATAGGAAAGCCTTGTGAAATGGGGACCAGCTCATGTCTGCCTTTGTGGCTTCCTCTGAAGTTGCTTTCCCTTTATGAACCTCAGAATCTGAGGTCAGTTCTTCTCTTTTTCCATAAAAGCTGTCTATGGTGAGAGCTCTTTTTGGTTTTTTATTCATTTTTTATTTTTTTATTATTTTTTTATTTTTTTGCTTTTTTTTGCTGAGGCAATTGGGGTTAAGTGACTTGCCCAGGGTCACACAGCTGTTACGTGTCTGAGACCAGATTTGAACTCAGGTCCTCCTGACTTCAGGGCTGGTGCTCTATCCACTGCGCCACCTAGCTGCCCCTTTTATTCATTTTTTAAAGTTTGAGGTGTGTTCAAAGCAGAGGAGTGACAGCTGCTTTAATTTACCCCCCTCGGGTAGTTCTGCTGATTGACTTCTGGTGCTGGGCTATTGGGGCCAGGTCTGGGTTTCTCAGTGGTTTACAATCTACCTTTTACAAAAGGCGGATCTGCCAAAGCAACTGCTTGTAATCAGGACAGAGTGGCCCAAGAGCCTTGCAGAAACTCCCCACACTGCCACACTGAGTCCCGGCCCAGCTTCCTGCCCTGTCTCCTTGAGCTGCTGTCTGAGTTTGGCAGACTGTCTCCCTGCCCGACTGAAAGAGACCTGCTCTGAAACTCTTCCAAGGTAACTTCTCCTGGAAATTTGTTGTACTCCAGATATTTGGGGGAACTTTGACTCCCGAACCAGTTCACAGGCTTAATCTGCTGTTGGTCTGAGAGAAGGTCAGAGGAGCTTACAGAGAGTCACGTCTGCTCTCTGCCATCTTGGCTCTGCCCCCTCACTCCCCTGTATTTTTATAATGAAAAATCTGGTAAATGGAGAAGGTTAACAGATTTGAGACAAGTAAACTCAGTCCTGGAAGACATGGGTTCTTTACAGGCAGGTTTGCTATCCCCAAACATGATCCCCAGGGAATGACCCTTATGGATAATAGATATTAAGGATTGCTTTTACTCTATCCCCCTTAAGCTAAGGACAGAGATAAATTTGATTTCTCAGTACCAACATATAATTTTCAAGGACCTGTGAAGAGATTTCAGTGGAAAATATTGCCACAAATACAAACTAAATCCACATAAATCATCAGCATTTTTATACATCACCAACAAAATGCAAGAACAAGAGATACAAAGAGAAATTCCATTCAAAATAACTATTGATAGTATAAAATATTTGGGAATATATCTGCCAAGGGAAAGTCAGGATCTATATGAGCAAAACTACAAAACACTCTCCACACAAATAAAGTCAGATCTAAACAATTGGAAAAACATCAAGTGCTCTTGGATAGGTCGAGCGAATATAATAAAGATGGCAATACTATCTAAACTAATCTATCTATTTAGTGCTATACCAATCAAACTCACAAGAAATTATTTAATTGACCTGGAAAAAATAACAACAAAATTCATCTGGAAAAACAAAAGGTCAAGAATTTCAAGGGAATTAATGAAAAAAAAAATGCAAATGAGGGTGGCCTAGCTGCACCAGATCTAAAACTATATTATAAAGCAGTGGTCACCAAAACCATTTGGTACTGGATAAGAAATAGAGTAGTGGATCAGTGGAATAGGTTAGGTTCACAGGACAAAATACTCAATGACAATAGTAATCTAGTGTTTGATAAACCCAAAGACCCCAGTTTTGGGGATAAAAACTCACTATTTGACAAAAACTGCTGGGATAATTGGAAACTAGTATGGAAGAAATTAGGCATTGACCCACACCTAACACCATATACCAAGATAAGGTCAAAATGGATTCATGATCTAGGCATAAAGAATGATATTATAAACAAATTAGAACAATGTAGGATGGTTTACCTCTCAGACCTGTGGAGGGGGAAGGAATTGGTGACCAAAGAAGAACTAGAGGTCATCATTAATCAAAAAATAGATAAGTTTGACTATATCAAGTTAAAAAGTTTTTGTACAAACAAATTGAATGCAGACAAGATTAGAAGGGTAGCAGTAAACTGGGAAAATATTTTCACATCCAAAGGTTCTGATAAAGGCCTCATTTCTAAAATATATCGAGAATTGACTCAAATATGTAAGAATTCAAGCCATTCTCCAATTGATAAATGGTCAAAAGATATGAACAGACAATTTTCAGATGAAGAAATTGAAACTATTTCTGGTCACGTGAAAAGGTGCTCCAAGTCACTATTGATCAGAGAAATGCAAATTAAGACAACTCTGAGATACCACTACACACCTGTCAGATTGGCTAAAATGACAGGAAATGATAACTATAACTGTCGGAGGGGATGTGGGAAAACTGGGACACTGATACATTGTTGGTGGAACTGTTAATGGATCCAACCATTCTGGAGAGCAATTTGGAGCTATGCTCAAAAAGTTATCAAACTGTGCATACCATTTGACCCAGCAGTGTTTCTACTGGGCCTATATCCCAAAGAGATCTTAGAGGAGGGAAAGGGACCCACCTGTGCAAGAATGTTTGTGGCAGCCCTTTTTGTAGTGGCAAGAAACTGGAAATTGAAAGGATGCCCATCAATTGGAGAATGGCTGAATAAATTATGGTATATGAATGTTATGGAATATTATTGTTCTGTAAAAAACGACCAACAGGAGGATTTCAGAGAGGCCTGGAGAGACTTGCATGAACTGATGCTGAGTGAAATCAGCAGAACCAGGAGAACATTATACACAGCAACAAGACTATACGATAATCAATTTTGATGGACATCGTTCTCTTCAACAATGATGTGATTCAAACCAGTGCCTATTGTTCAGTGATGAAGATAGTCATATACATCCAGAGAGAGGCCTGTGGGAACTGAGTGTGAACCACAACACAGCATTTTAACGCTCTCTGTGAATATTTCCATGCATTTTGTTTTCCTTCTTAGGTTGTTTTTTTTCCTTCTTCTCTTTCTAGATCTGATGTTTCTTGTGCAGTAAGATAACTGTATAGATATGTATACATGTATTGTATTTGTCATATAATTTATCGTATTTAGCATGTATTAGATTACCTGTCATCTAGGGGTGAGGGTGGGGGGAAGGAGGGGAAAAGCTTGGGGAAAAAAAGTTTTTGCAAAGGTCAATGTAGAAAAATCACTCATATGTTTTGAAAGTAAAAAAAAAACTTTATAATAAAAAAAAGGAAAATATTGCCACAAGATATGAAAAATAGCCCTATCATATGTCAATGGTGTGTTGATAAAGCTATTAGTAAGATAAGGAAACACTACCCCAATGCAGTCATCCTCCATTATATGGATGATATCTTGGCTGGTCATCCAATGCCTGAGGATTTGGAGGAAATGTTACAAATGACAGAAAGTGAATTAAAACAGTTAGGTTTAATAATATCATCAGAAAATTCAAAAACACTTCCCTTTTAGCTATTTGAGTTTCACTGTTCAGTCAGCAGGTGTACATCAAAAACCACCTGAATTCTGGACTGACCAGGTACACACATTAAATCAGGTCCAAAAATTGATTGGGAAGTAACCCCAGAGGTGACAGGCCAAATGACATATGGCAAATGGATGTTACACATATGGGAAAAACATGCATTTATGTTACAGATGACACTTATTCAGGCTTTGTAGATGCATCCTCTCAATAAGGGGAAGGTGCCTCACATGGAATAAATCACTGTTTTGCCTCTATGGGTATCCCACCCACCATCAAGACTGATAATGCTCCCTCATACACCTCAAAAATAGTAAAACAGTTTTTGTGGGAATTCTCCATACATCATAGTTTTGGAATTTTTTACAACCCCATAGGATAGGCCATCATAGAAAGGACTAATCAGACCCTGAAGAGATTTATCAAAAAGCAAAAAGAGGGAGAAGGAGGTAGGGTCACTCAGAAAGACATAGATAAAGCAGTGTACACAATAAATTACAAAAATAATGATTCAAATAATTTAAATCCAGCTATGACATATTCTCCAAAAATAGACAGAGAAATAAAAGATAACACCTTATCTTCTTTAAGAAGATCCCCTAAGAATGAGACCATGGTAATGAAAAAGGGTCCTGAAGGATGGGAGGGACCCTATAGGGTTCTAATGTGGGTACCAGAATATTTCCACAGGAGAAAACTACAGTGGATTTCCGCCAGACATCTCAGAGTTGTCCATAAAGCAGAAGAGGAAAAGAAAGAAGAAAAGGTGACCATCCAGGAGGAGAAGATGTGCCCCCAAGACCACTAACAGGATGCTTTGTATATATATGGGTTTGTGTTACATACAATCAGGATTGGCAACAGAGGCCAAAAGATGGGCTACCATGGACCCACCATAGCCTAGGACTGTCTTATGGGGGGTGGGGGTGTCATGTCACAAACATGCTGGGCACATAGGGGACATCCTGTCATAGTGACCCCCTTATTCATGCAGGAGGGTTGCAGAAGTGTGTCTACATAATGGGTCATCAGGTTGGCCCCTTATGAAACATAAGCCTCCATGGGACACATTCTGGTCACTCAAGAATTGGGCCAGCAGTTTAGCACATGGAAAAACATCTTGGGTCCTGGTTCTTGGACAAGTGGCCCGAGAATTGGATACCAGTTCTACACTAAAGCCTATCTGGGAGGGAAATTTGCATTCATGTGGAGAGACTCTAATTGTTACCAAAGAAACATTAGGTTTTTCCAGCGTTTCTTGTTGGAGTTGTACTGTTAGTGATTGCTTGAACACTAAAATCGAAAATCAGACTGTATTTGTTATTACTCATGTATCAATGCTTTCTGTAAAAAGAAATGGTATCATACTAAGACTGATCCTATGTTAAATACCATAATAGAAAAGAAGGAAACAGACCTAAGTCCCATTAGAAAAAAGAGATGTATCAGCTGTGTCATATTAGGTATCACTTATAGCTTCATCAGTCTCTCTCGTGGTGTCCACATCTAATGTACAAAACAGTGTAGTACATGCTAGATATATAGAGGAACCAGCTAGGAAGGAATGTCTCAGTGGGTTTTGCCCGAGAAGCTAAAATAGATGAACAATTGTATCAGATGATAAAAGATTTAAGGAAAGTATCATTGGAAATAGGAGCAGAAGTAGAGTTATTGGAACTCCAGGCTCAATTACAATGTGACTACAAATGTACAAAGATTTATGCAACCCTTTGCTGTATAATCATACAGGACAAGATTATGATTGGGACAGTATCAAGAGGCATTTGGTTTATTTCTCAATAACACAATTGAAGGTGACATGGAAAGTTTATAAACTACCATCTGACATAGACAAAGCTTCTCATGAAGATTTGAATCCAGATAAACCTGCTTGTAAGCAGGATGCCTTGACAGGGCCTCTGGCCTGTGAGTCGGTTTCTGGAATGGCTGGATTGGCTCTCCTCCCATTGGCAGATACCATGCATACACAAAGCCCACGAGATGTTTCTCTGAGTGGTGCTTGGGGATTGCAAGTGCTGATCATTTTTGCAAAAAAGTATATCAACAAGACTATAGGGCATAATAAACTGGAGCTCTTTTCACACTCTATGAGCCTCCTGCTTCATTCATCTCACCTCTGAGAGCAAAGGGCTCTTAGATTTTGAGCTCTCAATCAAGATGGACACAACAAGGATCAAATAAAATAACATTTGTAAAGCACTTAGCCTGGCATACTATGGAAATGTTAGTTATTAGTACTATTATCATCTGGCTCCAATTTACTTTTCCAGTATCCTGGAGAATTGCACTCTGAATTACAAGCAAATTAAACTACTAGCTATTCTCTGAACTTACCATGCTATTTTCTTGAATCTATGTATTCATACATTCCTCATACTGGATCATTCTCCTGCCTCCTCTTTACCTGTCATTATTATCTTGTTTAGAAGGTCTGTCTTCAATAACCCATCCAATTCAAAGGGTTTCCTCCTTTTTTGGTATTTTCTTAGAGAATTTTAGATCTTAATTTTGCCTCTGGATGCTACTCTAAGCCTTGCATCATAATTATCATTTTGCATAGCATACAATGTGTGTGCAGTACCTTGGGCTTAGTGGACATTTAATAAACATTGGCTAATGTGAGCTTGATATCACAATTCTGATGAGAAAGAGATGGACTGAATCTGATTCCTAGATGGTTCTGGGGAAAGGGGAAATGGGATGGAACAAGAGAAAGAGAGACAGAGAGAATATCAGAGATGACTTGGAAGGTTTTAAGGCAGACTGAGAGAATAATGGCTCCATTACAGAAATAGGGAAGTCAGAAAGAAAGAAAACATCATTCTTTTTTTAACTTGTCTATCATTCTTTTAAGCTTGCCAGATTCTTTTGATGTTATTCATTTTCAGTAGTATCTTTGTGACCCCATTTGGTTTTTTTTGCAAAGATACAAGAGTGATTTGCCATTTCTTTCTCCAGCTTATTTTACAAATGAGGAAACTGAGGCAAACTGACTTATCCAGGGTCTCACAGCTAGTAAGTGTCTGATTCCAGATTTGAACTCATGTAGATGAATCTTCTTGACTCTAGACTTAGTACTCAATTCACTACTCCCCAGTTTCTTAAACTGGGGTTTAAGACCCCATATGGGGTCTTATATCGGAATGTGGGGGTTGCAAAATTACAATTTATTATCAGTAAATATGAGGATCACAAGTGGAAAAAGTTTAAGAAACCATGGAACTATGCTTCAGATTATTTTAGGGTTCAACCAAGAGAGAACACTGGACACTCAGCACATATATCAAAGACTGAATAGAAGGAATCAAAAAAGGATATCCAGGATTTAAAGTCACATCAACTAGTCAACATGTGCTTATTAAAAACCTACTGTGTGCTAGGTGTTGTCCCAGGCAAGGGAAGAAAGGAAAGAAAGAAAAAAGGAAGGAAGGAAGGAAGGAAGGAAGGAAGGAAGGAAGGAAGGAAGGAAGGAAGGAA
>JAJPUD010000054.1:601180-692236 GCA_023553655.1 Myrmecobius fasciatus | reverse complement strand
GAGTGCCTCAGATAAACTCCAGGTGTTTGGAATTTGGAGTTTGGAGTTTGGAATTTCTTCCAGGATGAGCTGGGCTGAGTCCCACCCTCACTTCCGGCCTGCACAGGGGTCGTCTATTTATCTCTCTGTCCAAGTCCGACTAACCTGATATGAAGTTATCCAGAGAGCCGTGCCCAAATATTTCTGAGTTCGTTGACTTGAAGATCAGTTCAGAGGCTTATTTTATTGTTGATTTGAGAGAAGATCGGAGGAGAGGCAGAAAGTCACCTTTTCACTTCGCCATCTTGGCTCCACCCCCGGCTTTAATTTCTTTGTCTGAAAATTGTTCATATGCTTTGAACATTCATCAGTTGGGGAATGACTTGTATTTTTATAAATTTAAGTTAATTCTCTCTCTCACTCTCCCTCTTTCTCTCTCTCTCTGTTTCTCTGTCTCTCTCTCTTCATACATATCTATATATATCATAAACACTTGATTATGTAAAAATATATATCAGAAGCACTAGATTATGTAAAAGAAAATTCCCACCTTTCTGCTTTCCTTGTAATTTTGTCTACATTGGTTTTGTTTGTACAAACACTAAATGATAATAGTCTTTGACTGTTGTGTCTTGTGAACTTAAAGTATCCCACTGATCCACTACTCTATTTCTTAGCCAGAACCAAATGGTTTTGGTGACCACTGTTCAATAATATACTTTTATCTCTGGTATAGCTAGACCATATTTGTTCATATTTATTCTCATTAATTCCCTTGAAATTCTTGACATTTTGTTCTTCAGATGAATTTTGTTATCTTTTTCTAACTTTATAAAGTAATTTCTTGGCAGTTTGATTGGTAAAGCACTTAATAAGTATATTAATTTAAGTATAATTGTCATTTTTATTATATTAGCTCCGCCTACCCATGACTACTTGTTATTCTTCCAATTGATTATATCTATCTTTATTTGCATGAAAAGTGCTTTGGTTGCATCCCATAAGTTTTGGTATAGCATTTCATTATTGCCATTCTCTTAGATTAAATTATCAACTGTTTCTATGTTTTGTTGTTTTATCCACTGATTCTTTAGGATAGATTATTTAATTTCCATTTGATTTTTAGTTTATCTTTCCCTGGCCCTTTATTGAATGTAATATTTTTTTGTGTCATGATCTGAAAAGGATGCATTTACTACTCTTTCTGCTTTTGATTGTGAGAGTTCTATGCCTTAATACATAGTCAATTTTTGTGTAAGTGCCATATACCACTGGGGCAAAGGTATATTCCTTTATATTCCCATTCAGTATTCTGCAAAGGTCTATCATATCTAATTATTTTGTAAAATTCTATTCATCTCATTACCTTCTTTCTGGTTTATTTTGTAGTTAGTTTTATCTAATTCTGATAGAGGGAGGTTGAGATCCCCCACTAGTATAGTCTGTCTATTTTTTCTTGCAACTTTCCTAATTTATCCTCTAATAATTTGGATGATATACCACTCGATGCATATGTGTTTAGTGTTGATATAACTTCATTATCTTTGGTGCCCTTTAAGAAGATGTAGTTTCCTTCCTTATCTCTTTTAATTAGATCTATTTTTGATTTTGATCTGAGATCAGGATTGCTACCGCTGCCTTTTTTTTTTTAACTTCAGAGAACCATATTAGATTCTGCTCCAGCCTTTTACCTTTACTGTGTATGTATCTCTTTCCTTCAAATGTGTTTCTTATAAAGAACATAGTATAGCATTATGACTTTTAATGTGTTCTGCTATCTGCTTCCATTTTAGGAAAAAAATTCATCCCATTCACATTCATAATTAAAATTACTAATTCTGGGGGCAGCTAGTTGGTGTAAAGGATAGAGACCAGTCCTGAAATCAGGAGGACCTGAGTTCAAATGTGATCTCACTTAACACTTCCTGGCTGTGTGACCTTAGGCAAGTCACTTAACCCCAATTGCCTCAGGAAAAAAAAATTACTAATGCCTTATTTCTGACCATCCTATTTTCCCCAAGTTATGCTTTTCTCTCTACTTTCACCCTTTTCCTCTTCAACAGTGTTTTGCCATCCCTTTCTTTAATCTGCCTTCCCTTTTTCAATTCCTCTGCTTTCTTATCCCTTTCCTCTTCTACTTCCTCCCTCCCTTTTATTAGCCTTCCCCTTTCTTTTCCTCTTTTCCCTTCTACTTCCCTATAGGATGAGACAAATTTCTATACCAAACTAGGTGTGTATATTATTCTTTCTTTGAGCCAAATCTGATAAGGGATCAAATAATACTTATCCCTCTTCCTTCTTTTCCTAAACTGTAATAGATCTTTTATACCTCTTCATCTGGCATAATTTATCCTATTTTACTTCTTTTTTCCTCTTTTCCAAGTACAACTCCTTTTCCACCCCTATTTTCTTTTTTATAACATCATATTAAAGTCAATTTATACCTACACCCTCCAAGTATACTCCTTCTAACTGCCCTGACAAAGATACAGTTCTCAAGAGTTACCTTTATTATCTTCCCATGTAGGGATGTAAACATTTTAACCTTAAAAAAACATGCTTTTTCTTCCTTTTTTAGTTTTTTTTTTATGATTCTCTTGGATCTTGTATTTGAAGATGAAATTTTCTGTTCAGCTCTGGTCTTTTCATAAAAAATGATTAAATATTCCTTATGTCGCTGAATATCCATCTTTTCCTCTGAAAGATAATGTTTAGTTTTGCTGAGTAGTTGATTCTTGCCTTATTGCAAGCTCCTTTGCCTTATGGAATATAATATACCAGGCTCTTTGATGCTTTAAACCAAAATCTGTTAGGTCCGGAGTAATTCTGATTATGGCTTCTCAGTATTTGAATTGTTTCTTTGTTATTATTTGCAGTTTTTTCTGCTTGATAATTTTGGAATTTAGCTATTATATTCCTTGGAGTTTTCATTTTGGGATCTCTTTCAGGAGGTGATCTATTGATTCTTTCAGTGACTATTTTACTCTCTAGGTCATCAGAACAGTTTTTCTTGATGATTTATTTTTTTAAATTTTTATTAATACTTTTTACTTGCAAAACATATGTATGGGTAATTCCTAAACATTAACCCTTACAAAGCTTTCTGTTACAATTTTTCCCCCCTACTCCCCACCCCTTCCCTAGATGGCAGGATATCCACTACATGATAATTATGTTAGAATATTTAAGAAATCAAATATATGTATAGTTATTGCTCTTGATGATTTCTTGAAAGATGTTGTCCAGGCTCTTTTTTTTCATCATGTCTTTCAGGTAGTCCAATAATTATTAGATTGTCTCTCCTGGATCTATTTTCCAGGTCAATTGTTTTTCCAATGAGATATTTTACATTCTATTCTTTTTTTTTTTTTTGCTTTTGTTTGACTGATTTTTGATGTCTTATTGAGTCATTCATTTCCATTTGTCCAATTCTAATTTTTGGTGAACTATTTTATTCAGTCAGATTTTTTGCCTCCTTTTACATTTGGTCAATTGTACTTTTAAAAACAGTTGTTTTGTTCAGTGGATTATTTCCCCCATTTTGCTAATTCTATTTTTAAAGGAGTTGTTCTCTTTTTCCATTTCTCCAATTCCATTTTTCAAGGAGTTATTTTCTTTGCCAAATTTATCATTTAAGGAATTGTTTTCTTCAGTCAATTTCTGTGTTTCCTTTTCTAAACTGTTGGTTCTTTTCTCCAACCTTATCATACTTTCCTGTGTAGCACTTATTTCTTTATCCCATTTTTCTTCTATCCCTCTTTTAAGATCCTTTATGAAATCTTCCAAGAGCATCTTTTGAGCTGGAGACCAGCTCACACCCCACTTTGAGGTTTCATCTGAAGGTATTTTGCTATTGCTGTCCTCTTCAAGGTTTGTGATCTGCTCTTTCTTGCCTCCATAGTAGCTTTCTATGTTCAGTGCTCTTTTTGGGTTTTTTTTTTTTTGCTCATTTAAAAAAGTTTAGCTCTGCTCCTAGGGCACAGGGGAAATGGTCCAAAGGTCTTTTACAGGGGGACAAGGGCATCTCACTGGCTGGGGCTAGGGCTGGGGGTGCTGCAAGCTTTCCCATTGCACTTGGTGGATCTGGCCAAGTCCTGCCTGTGATGATGGGTTCAGAGATTCACAATTTGCCTTCTGTAGTTGCGTTGGAAGTCACACAGTTGGTCTATTGATCCATTGGCCTTCTGAACCAGGACAGTGTAACCAATGATACTGTCTTTTGACTAAGAGCCTCTTGCTAGATTCCCTGCACTAAGGCTTCCCTGTTCTGGGCTTCTCTATGCTGCACCTGTGCTGGGTCATTTTCTCCTCTGCCCAATTAGACAGAGTTTTTCTAAAGTCTTTTTAAGATATCTTAAGCTGGAAAATTATTACACTCCAAATGGGTTCTGTCACTCCAAAATCCATTCAGAGGCTTAATTTAGTATTGATTCTGAAGGAAGCTGGGGAGAACTTAGGCAATGTCCTCCCTACCCTCTGTTATGTGACTCTGTCCCAATGTTAGCTTTTTCTTGATGGCTGAAATTTATAATTACAAACACTAATTGTCACATTATAGTGTTATACATTGGTACTTTCAGGGACTATTGACAGGAGTATTTGCATTAAACTCTTACTATGTGTCAGGCACTGTGCTAAGTGCTTTACAAATATTATTTTATAGTGATCCTTACAACAACTGTAGGGAAAAGGTATTATTATAATATCCATTTAGAGTTGAGGAAGCTAGGGCAGACAGAGGTTAAGTGACTTATGTAGCATCACAGAGCTAATAAGTATCTGAGGTCAGATTTGAGTTCAGGTCTTTATGATTCTGAGACTAACATTCTAATACACTGTGATACTAGCTATCTGACCTAGAATTATTCACCTAAATGTCCCAACTTTACCAGAATTTGCTTTTGTAGTTTTTCTCTGTCTGAAATGCTTGTTGGTAGAAGTTTCTTTCTCTTTTCTTAAATTTGATTATTCATTACTTCATTTCTGGACTTAGAAACCAGTTTCTTAAAACTTAATAAAAATAAATATAAAGAGATTTTGAGTGGAAACTCTAGGAACTGAATTATGAGTCAAGTACCTTGATTCTCACACATAGATTTTGTGGCTTTTCCTCTGGCTACTTGGAAGCATTATTTTGTTTCCTTCCTAGTTCTCAGCTGAGCTCAAGATAGGTGAGGTTGTGAATAACTATGTATCACTGTGCTTGGAAGTGGGGGGAGAAAACAGGCATCCTCTTTTACTTATAGAAAATGCTTAAAAAATCAGAATATTTCATATTTATAATTGTAAATTGTTTTCCATTTTCAAACTAAATCAGTAATGAAATCAATCAGTAATGAAAGTACATACTATAAAAGATATTTCTTTGGTTTTTACAGAGGTGCTTTTTCTTTTCAGCAACTGATATCGTGTGTGTGTGTGTGTGTGTGTGTGTGTGTGTGTGTGTGTGTGTGTGATTATCCCTTTGTTGTTGGTCATTTTGAAACTCTTAATAAATTTGGTATTAGAAACTGGTTGGATTTCACTAGTTCATTATCTGTCAATAGCATTTATAAGAGGATGAATATTAAAAATGCTTCCATATAATGCCTCCAGTTCAAGTTTTATTGGCACTTCCTAAATTTGCCCAGATGGCAAAGCAAAACCAAATTTTAAAAATGGGGTGGGTCATCATTGTATGATCTGTATACTCCACTGTCCTGTAATTTCTATATTGAAATGACTGATCATAAATTACAGCATAACTGCATATTTAATTCCTTCTTTATTAGTACACAAAGTAAACTTTTTTAAAATTGAAAAGCAGTTCACTTGAAGGAATTTTGGGGCAAAACCAGAATGTTTTGCATATTTGCATACAACTGGTCCAGAGGAAAGAGCCAGAGTCAGCCTGATATGAATTCTAACTGAGCCTATCCTGTTCCCATTGTTAGGATTGATGTGAACTCCAACCAATCCCGCCCCACCCTCCACCTCAGTTCCCATTGTCAACCTTACCTCACATAAAGGGAGGTCACTTCTGGGACTGTTGCCTTGTCAGCCTGACTAAGGCTTGCCCTACCCATCAAATCAATAAGGATCCTAAAAAATAAAGGACTCTTGTTTCCCCTGAGCTGGCACATTAGTGCATACCCCCACAAATAATCTTTGTGTGAAAACACCTTGATTATCTTGTATTAGCATATAGATGTTTTTGTATTCCCGTCATTACAATTATTGATGTGGACATAATATGCAGTTGAGTAAGTTCATTCTCCACTAGGACCCATCTTAATTTCTCCCTAACTCTGGAAACCCATCCTTACCTCCCCACTCCCTCTTTACCTCTGGAGTTTTAAGTGGCCACCTTCTCTCAGTCTCAATTAGATAACCTTGATGAGCCCATGTGTCTTTTGATGAAATAAAAGGCTGTAAGGATGCCCTTATGAGTTTTTCACATTCTCAACTGCTTTCCCAGAACCTTGTGTTTCATCAAGACCAGTTGTGTTTAATTAATGTTTGGTGAATTTAATTGAAATTATCCATCTTTGCTGCTTATTAGAAATGTGACCTTTATATCAATAGTTCTTAACCATTTTGTGTGTGAAGCTTGGTTTTGGCAATCTGATCAAATCTATGAACCTTTCACAGAATAATTTTTGTAAATGCATAAAATAAAATATAGGAGTACAGAGGACACTAATTATATTGAACTACAGTTTTTATCTATATTGTGTATATGTGAGTGAATATATATCTATGTTTACAACTATTTGTCATAAGGCCCATATTGCCAATGGCCCAGGGTATCTCAACACTCTAGGTTTATATTACTCATGCTTAATCCTATGGGCTGATTCCTCTGGAGCCCTTTTGTTTCTTTGGTTCACTATCTCCATGTGGAATTGCTTCAAGAAAATGTAATATGTTACAAATCGTGTCTAGGTTTTTGAAAAGGTAGATATAAGGGCTCCCTAGCTTCTATAAACACTAAAGTTATCAAATGCATGTTAATGGGCATATTCTATAATCATATTTTTAAAATAAATTAAGCACCTACTTCTCCCTGAAATGAAACTTAACTTGGAATGCTACTGGGATAATTATTTAGCATCCTGGTAAGACTCTCAATCCTAAAGAGCATTCAGATATAGGCTCCCCAAAACTCACCAGACCTTTCTGGTATTTAAACTTCCCCTAGAAGATGAACATACTTTGAGTTAGGGAAGAGTTGATGGGCAGGCTGACAAACCTCTTCTGTCATTATATCTACACCATCAAAAACAACTACTGGCCTTGCTCTCCAAGAAGCCAATCCCTCTCTTTCTCCAAAGAACACACCACATCAGGAAAGCTCCCATTGTCTTTAGAAGATCCAGTGCCCCAAATCTTTTAGCAAAAGCCACTGAACTTGAGGATTCCCAGAGAATGATGCCCAAGAGTAAGACCCCTCTCTCAGCCTCAGTACCCATAATTTTGATACTATGTAGTCTTATAAGAAATCTTTTATTGCCAGTTGCTTTCAAGACTTTTTAGCTGGGAAAGCTCACTCTTAGTTAAACATTCTCTGGCTGCAGAAAGCAACTAGTAATCCCAGGTTCAAGAACCTCCTTCTTAGACAATATGATTAGCATATATCTCATCAAGTACCTATGCATACAGTTGCAAATATCTACTCTCAGGAAAGACTTCTTTTAAAAATGAACATAAAAATGTGTCTAACTGCAACTTTTTATTCTCCCACAACTACTCTACAAGAATTAAGGAAGACCACTGAGTGGTCAGAACATCTGGGTGCATAGCTAAAAGACTACACAAAAAGAAAGAAGTGGAGGGAATGAACTTCACTTTGAACCTCACTTTCACTTGAAATCAAGAATAAAAGAGAGACAGAGAATGAAAGACAGAGAGGAATGGGAAGAGGAAAAAATAAGAAGATTCCATAGGGACTGTAATTATGGAAAAAAAACAAAATAATGTTTAATGCTAGAGGATGGATTGTGAAGAAATATTTAAAAGAAAGAACATTTAATTGCGGTTTAGGTAAGGGGAAGAGAAGAGGAATAGGAATTGAAATAGATTGCATCAAGCACAGATAACTCATGTTGCTAACATCTTCTTTGGAAAGAATGGTACAGACA
This sequence comes from Myrmecobius fasciatus, assembly GCA_023553655.1. NCBI lineage: Eukaryota > Metazoa > Chordata > Mammalia > Dasyuromorphia > Myrmecobiidae > Myrmecobius > Myrmecobius fasciatus. The sequence continues at coordinate 684,137 of JAJPUD010000054.1, read as the reverse complement.
GATGGTAAAGAGGAAAAAGAAAGATTAAGAGAATAAGAAAAGAAGAAATAAATAATTATCATAATTATGAATATAAATGGGTTAAACTCATCCACAAAATGGAAGGAAGTAGCAGAATTGAAAGCAGAATACAATAATGTTACTTACAAGAAATACCCTTGAAACAAAGATTCATTCAGTGTTCAAATAAAAGTTTGTGTGCATTGCTCATAATAAGAGTTTCTACATGGCTCTCTTCAACAATGAAATATTTCAAACAGGTTCCAATTGTTCAGTGAAGAAAGCCATATACACCCAGAGAGAGGGATATGAAATGTGGACCACAACATAATATTTTCATGCTCTCTATTGATGTTTGCTTACATTGGGTTTCCTTTCTCAGATTTTTTTTTCTTGTGGATACTATTTTTCTTGCACAGCAAGATTAATGTGGAAATATGTATACACATATTCGACTTGTCAAGCATTTTAACATAATTAACATGTAATAGACGTCCTGCCATCTAGGGGAGGGGAGGGAACTAGGGGGAAAAATTTGTAATGGAAAGCTTTGTAAGGGTCAATGTTGAAGTACTACCCATACATATGTTTTTCAAATAAAAAGCTTTAATAAAAAAAGTTTCTTCACTGGAAATATATTTTGATAACCATGTTGTACTCTGTCCTACTGCTGGTTATCCATTCTTAATCATTTCCTTTTGGAGACTTCAGTTCCTTCATCAAATTAAGGAGATGGTCTCTATTGCCCCTTTTAAATATAAATCTTGTGATACTGTTTTATCCTTAATGAAAGATTTCAAATGCTTCTAGCTCTCAGAATCTATGACTCTGACATGAAAGAATATAATGGAGGAGTCTCCTCTGGATGGAATACATTACTTTACAAAATTGTTATTAAAAACTCCATTACTGGAAATATTCAAAATAAGGGTGGATAATGATCTATTAGGTATAGCAGAGAGAACATTCTGTCATGGACTAGGAGGCTACATTTGGTAACCTCCAAGATTAAACTTTCAGTTCTGAGTGTGTATAAATTGATGATATTAGAATGCCTTAACATAATTCTTTGGGATCATAAAATATTAGATACTTTTGTCATTGCCTAATTCTTTTTATTATAATCTATTTTGAAGTCTGAGGAACTGGTTCTAATCTTGACTATAGCATATTATCTGTGCTATTTTGGACAGATCACTTCATGTCTTTGAAAAATAAAAAAGAAAGACTTTGTTGTTGTTCAGTCATTTTTTAGTTCAATTTTTCATAATCCTATCTAAGGTTTTCTTTTTCCAATTCACCAATTTTGTTTTTCAGTGAATTGTTTTCTTTTTCCAATTCACCAGTCCTATTTTCCAGTTTTTGATATTTCTGTTGCACTGGTCTCAATTTATTTCCCCATTCTTCTTCTAGCTCTCTTTTGAGATTCTTAATGCAATCTTCCAGGTAAGCCTTCTGGAAGGGAGACCAACTTAAGTCCGCCTTTGTGGCTTCATCTGGGATTGTTTTCATAATGTCAGAATCTGGGGACTGTTCTATTTTTTCTCCGTAAAAGCTGTCTATGGTGAGAGCTCTCTTCTGCTTCTTGCTCATGATTTAAAATTGGGATATCGGTCCCCAGCAGAGAATACTGCAACAATTTGTATTTGCCCTGGGGCAGTTTGCCGAGTTGACTTTCGGTTGGGCTAGATTCGCACTAGGACCACGTTTTCAGCTGCTCTCGATCCACCCTTTACTAAAGGCAGATCTGCCAAAGCACCTGCCCGCAAGCAGAGCAAAGTGGCCCAGGCGTCTCCCAGGGGCTTCCTGGGTGCCTAAAATCTGCCCATCGCAGCCCTGACTTCCGCCCAGGCTGGAGTCTGATTGTGGCCAGTGGCCAATTTCCCCTGAGGCTAACCTTCTCCGGAGTTCTTTCAAGGTAGATTTTTGATAGAAGTGCGTTGTAGTCCAAATGTTTGGCGGAGCCCTCACTCAAAAACCAGTTCGAAGGCTCACTTTGTCTGGGCCTGAGGGAAGGTCTCAGGAGTTCACAGAGAATGGTGTCTGCAGTTCGCCATCTTGGCTCCGCCCTATCTAAGGTTTTCTTGGTAAAGATTCTGGAATTATTTGCCATTTCCTTCTCCAACTCATTTTACAGCTGAGGAAACTAAGGCAAAAAGGGTTAAGTGACTTGCCCAGATTCACATAATTAATTGGTTTCTGAGAGCAAATTTGAACTCAGGAAAATGAACCTTCCTGGATCCAACACTGGTTCTCTGTCCATTGCAGCACTTCGCTTCCCCAGGAAGATAAATTAGACAATTTCTAAAATCCTTTCCAATTATAAATTCTGATACTATCAATCAGTTACAGTCAGTTTACAGTTACTACCAGTTACAGTTCTCTCCTCATATACCTTTTAGCATTTTATCTATTATCTATTTTTCCCTTGGAAAGACAAAATTCAAGGTTTTCTACCTCCACAAAACAGTGTCTCCTTAGCAACAACCTCCTGCCATATACTGCAAAAATCATAGACTCTCAGAGTTGAGGGAAGCATTAGGGGTAATTTAGATCAACCTTTATCAAAAACATGAATCTTCTATAGAGCTCTCTCACACCCAGCCTGTAGCATCCAGCCTCTGCTTGAATACCTCAGTAATAGAAAACTTCTCTACTTCACAAACAAGTGCATTCCCTTTTGGAAACATTGTAATCAGATCTATAACTAGAATTCTTTCATGCAAGCTTAATCCTGGCTTCTAGTGCATCTTTCATAGAAATGATAGATACTGTTACTATACTTTAAGAGTCAGATAGAATGTTGAGAAGAGTAGATTTTCAAGGCAGTTTTCAAGTGTTTGTTGAGAAAAATTATTTCCTGAGAAATGTTTCTCACCATGAAATTAGGGATAAAGTAAAATGTTTTATCTGTGATGTAGGAAGATGCATGAGAAATATGTAAAGACAGATAAGAAAGAGCTAATGTAAAACTTCTCCCAATCAGAACTGTTATGAGTGACAATTTTAAAGAAACACCTCAGAGATGATTCTATGAGGAATTTTGTGAGGATATGTCAAGTAAGGTTTATTTTGGGGACTTGTTTCCTGCACAACATTGTCTGATCCCATTCTTTGATATCCAGGCTTGTTACATTTTACTCCTATAGAGTTCTCTGGTGGTTGTTTGTCCTTCTTCTTGAAGAGGACCCTGACCTCAAGGAGGTGATGACATGACATGCAAGTGAATTGGATTTGTGAGGGAGAGCTGGGCAAGGTCACCTGCCTCACTTCCAGAGCCATCTGGGTCCAGGGGCATGATATAAATCAGGATGAGTAGGGATGGCCCCGGATGCAGTGAGAGACCTTGGCCTTTTTAAACTAAAATCCCAGTTTGATTGAGGCTGTCCCCATTCAGGATTAAGGATAGGTGGCAATTCAGAAAAAAAAAATCTCCTCTTTCACCTAAAAGTAAAAAAATTTAAATAAATAAATCTGGGAGGGGAAGATCCTCAGGGTTTCTGCCAAAGCAGAAATGACTGATATTTACATTCAATTTGAGTCAATCAGGACCCAAACCATGACCAATTAGGGCTTGAACATGGAACCTATTGGTGGCCAATCAGAATCAGATTGATTTTGTTTTAAGGCAGGGTCCACAAAGGGTTTGAACAATTTTTTTTTTCTCTTTCATTGGCTTAAGTCCCCACTAAAGTGTTTTCTCCATTTTAGGTATTCAAAAACACAGTTCCAGTTAATGCAGAAGGGATATTTACTTCAAAGATAAGGCAAAAAAAAAAATAAAAACATTTCTCTCTTCTCTCAATACTGCAAGAGAATAATCTTTCCCTTTGTACCACCTTAGTGTTTGGGATTAGAGGAGGAATTAGGAGCATAGCTTAGCTTAGTTCCTATATAGAAATCGTTTTAACAAGTTCAAGGAGAAAAGATGTTTACAGGGCAGCTAGGTGGCTCAGTGGATAGAGCACCAGTCCTGAATTCAGAAGGTCCTGAGTTCAAATCTGGCCTCAGGCACTTAACACTTCCTAGCTGTGTGAACCTGGGCAAGTCACTTAACCCCAATTGCCTCAGCAAAAAAAAAAAAAAAAGATGTTTACACCCCCAAGAAAGAAGTATGGCCCTTGGGATGTTGACACCTTGAGGAATGCTCCTCTTGCCATATGTGTGTTTGCCTATACAATGAGAGAATTTGTTTTGCTTGACTACATATATTTGTTCTAAGGAATTTGTTTCTCTCGATTTTTTTTTTTGTTATCATTGCATATCTAACTATTAGAAAGTTCTTCTTTCTGTGGAACTAATATATGCCTCATTGTGATTTTCACTTTTTGGTCCTAGTGCTGGAGTAATTCTGATTCCTTTTCCAAATGATTACTTTTTAAATACTTACAGAATTAAAAAAATTATTATAAGAATCAAATAAGAAAATAGATGTAAATTGATGTTGTTATTGATATTAAGCTATTTTTTAATCCAGGCTCTGTTTGCTGCTCTGTGACTTTGAACAAGTCACTTCCTTCTAAGATCTCATATTCCTCATTTATATGCATCCCCAATATTCCCATGGAGATTTCTCCACACCTGTATAATTTAGTCTTGGCACAGGATACTCCTGCACCAACTTAAAAATATGCTATATAAGACTCCACCAAGATGCTTACTTTTATTAGTCAGCAAGAGGACATAGTTTGAAACAAAGATATTTAATGAAAGAGAATAGTAAGAAAAGTAATTCAAAAATATTTCCTAAAACGGCCTGGCATACACTCTCCCACAAATACAAAAACCAAGAGTAGGAACAGTAAACATAGGTATGGAACTTGTGTGGAAATGCACGTGTGTGGGAAACACATGTGACAATACTGGATGCACAGATAGCTCACAGTTCTAACATTACAGGGCCCCTGATTTCTTCAGAGGGCACTATGCTGTTTCATTGGACATTGTGCTGTTCTGGGCCTGTCCCTCACTAGTTTTATCCAATGAGATTATATTTATAAAGTATTTAGCACAATGCCTGGCACATAGTAGGTGCTTAACAAATGCTTATTCCTTTCCCTGGACAAATAGGTGTAGAAACTTCTCCTTGCTACTTTGTTCTGCATTTCAAATGATCCTTCAACTGAAGGATTTCCTCTTTCCCATAAGAGAAGAAATGGGGTCTCTCATCATTCATTTATGCTAGAATTCTGAGATTTAAGCTTTAGGTATTTTAAAAGATAAGACAGAGTTTTCACACATCCAATATTAAGAATGGAAGGACATTTATGGACAGTCAGCCATTTTCCATAAGGAGAATAATCTTCAGGTTCTAGAGTCTTAGCTGGTCATGGTTTTATCTATGAAAGCAGAGTCTCATCTCCAAAGGTAAAGATTTTTTTTTGGGGGGGGGAGAAGGAGAGGGCCATAGAATAGCTATCTAAAACCCATAGGCATTATGGGTTTTTTCTTTTTTTCATCAAAATATGGTCTGTGTGCCAACCTGCTGTCTGTAGTAGAGTTAGACTTCCACTTTAACTTCCAATCAATTTCTGATGGTTGACTGTCATTCAATAAAATTACTTCAAAAGCTATCTTACGACAAATCCTCAAAGATTATTTGGGTATATGGCTCTATGATTTTTCTTTATCTCCAAAAATCTTTTGGCACATCACATAGATAAAACACAGTATAAAAAGAAACAAAATAAAAATGGTGGGGGCCATGATGAAGCTTTGTGCTATATTATATATTTTTTTTGCTTCAAACTCCTGTCCTTATTGTGTTTATGACTATGAAAACAACTTACACATAACTGCATTGTAAAGACAGATTTTGAAAGTTTTAAGACCTTTGATCAGTTCAATCACCATCTATGATGCTAGAAGACTAATGACAAAGCATGCTATTCTTTTGACAGAGCTGATGTATTTAGGATGCAGAATGAAATGTGTATTTGTGTGTATTTGCCTACTCAATGAGAGAATTTGTTTTGCTTGACTATACATATTTATTCTAAAGAATTTGTTTTTCTTGAATCTTATTAAAGGAAAGGGGAAAGCAGAAAAAAATAAATTTCTGTTAAAATATATTTTCAAAAAATAAGAAAGTAGACTAGTAGAGATATCAAATGCTGCATATAGTTTCAGATAAAGGCACTGAATTGTTAGTTTTGCTTAATTGTTTATGCTGTATTATAGGAGAGCTCTCACTGGGTGGTAGTAATTTGTAAGGTAAAGATAATATGCATTAATAAAACAGTTTTTAAAGATTATATGTCATATATATGATGATTGCTTTCCTATTATTTTCTATTTTTGATTCATTCTTATGTTTCAGATTTTCATTTTTGCTGTATTATTGGGATTCTGCTTCTTCTCCATCCCACTCACCCTTACCTTGTAAGCAATTCCAGGAAAAGGGAAAAATAATTGAATGGAAATCTTCAAAATCTAGTTACCTACCATAGAACAAAGGGCACAAATACTAGTGAGCTCAGATAACATTTATTAATTCAGAAATTGACCTCCCTAGCATGATACTGAGGAATCTCTCTGTGAAGCAGATATTAAATTATTTTAACAGAAAGTCTGGCTTTTAACTTCTGGTGTAATTGCCAATTTTCATTAACCCAACTGATGGCCTCCAGCCTAGACTTTCTCTCCTTTTGTTGCCTAGCCTATAAAGTGACTGCAATTATTATTAGTTAATAAGACATTTACTGGGACACATTAATGTACTGGTAATAAGACATATTACTGTACATGATATAACTAAGCCTCTATTAAAGTTGTAAACTATCATACTGCAATCTGCTTAAGAGCAATGACCTAGAGCTCCTTGTCCCATAGCCTCTTGACAAATTCTCATGTGATGATGGTGATTATGATGATAAGGAAATAGCCTCAGAATTCAATGTACTTCGCTTTCTAGAAAGATAATAAGATAACAGACTGAGAACAACTAATTAACATTTTTATGGACTGCCCACTGGATGCAGAACCCTGCTCCACATACAAAGAAGAAGAGAAAGAAGACAGAATTTTGTGAGAAAAGTGCTTAGAGATCATCTAGTTCTGGTTCCTTATTTTTCATATGAGGAAACTAAGGTTTAAAGGTTAAAAATGTAAGTAGCACAAGATAAATAGGAATTCATCTTTTTTTTTTTCCAGAGTCCCGAGAAGTGAATGTGTTATTTTTATGGTATGTACTGCTATCCAGACAATTGTGAATCTAGAGGATATTACTAGATAATTCTAGCAGATTTCTGGTATAGGTCCAGTCACTATCTTGTTACTTATTAGTTATTATTGGTTTATATAAAACAAAAAGACCCACTTCTCTATGTGAAGTATTATTTCTTCAGAATCTTTTCCTTCCTCCAGGTTTATTTTGTATTTCTTATTCTTCCTTTATTTATGAGAACAAACTTATGAGCTTTTACAATGTATATACAAACTTTTAAAGGAAAGTAACCTAACTAATGGTGAAGCTAATTTTTTTTTTCATCATTTTTACTAAGATTTAAGAGAACCCAATCTCATAAAAGAAAATTTACATTTTGACTCCTGGTGCCATTGTATTTAATGATTTTTGTTTCTTGTGAAATTTGTTTTATTTTGGACCAGATTCAAATTTCATTTATATAGGAAACTCCCAAAGGAAGAAATTCTTTCTACTAATGTTGACCAGGTCCTGCTCTACATATTATATTACATTATATAATCTCCTAACTCCAGAGTTGTCTATGGCATTGAAAGTTCATTGACTTGTCCAGGTCATACACTAAGTATATGGCAGCATTAAATGAAGTTTTCCAAACTAGAAAGTGACTATCCTTGTCCCTGTTTTAGTTATAATAATACCCATAGATTGGATAAGCTGGGCCCTTTTCTGCTAGTGATAATTAAGATCAGTACAATCTGATCTCTAGGAGCAGACTGGAAACAATCAAAAAATCAGTTGATAATTGTCCAATAATCACCTACTATTCACCATTGTGCAAGGATAATGTATGATTAGAAATGTAAGTACACAGAATGAAACAACCCCCACTCACAAGAACTTAGTCAACAACATTTATTAAGTATTTACTTTGTGCTGAGGCACTGTACTAAGAGCACTGGGGATATAAATACAAGCAAGAAGAATGCCAGTCCCTAATGTCAAGAAGCTCACATTCAAATGAGAGAAAGAAATATCTTAAAGGGGAATTGAAAAGGGGGTGAATGAAATGAAATCAAAGCAGAAGCATAGTGATACAGTTTTCAGGGAATGAGAAATGAATGGTTTGGTATGAGACTTTTCCCCAAAACAGAGATTCTAGAAAAAAACCATCAATGGAAGAAGACATCTACAAGATTAGATGTTTCTATAGGAGATATCCTGAGAATCAAGGGTAGTTGGTCTAGAGGCTTTACCTAAAATGGAGGTTTCTAGGAGAAGATCCAAACAGGAGTAGTCAGGAGACAAGGATGTACATAAATATATATGTATTTGTGTCTGTGTATTTGTGTGTAAGTGTATGCAAATATGAAAAATGAATAAATATGAAATAAATACATACACACACATATAAAGTAAATACAAGATGGTTTGGGAGGGAAGAATCTTGCAGTTGATTGAAACAAAAAGCTCTTCATGAAGTGCAAAGTATATGAGCTACTTCTTAAGAGAAGGCAGGCAACTAGGTGACATGCTAGATAGAACATGAGCCTAAAGCAAGGAAGACCTGAGTTAAATCTAGACCCACACCCTTACAAGTGGTCCAATACCAAGCAAGTCACTTAACCTCTGTCTTCCTCAATTTCCTCATTTGTAAAATGAGAATAATAATAATAATAGCTCTTACCTCCCAAGGTTGTTGTGAAGATCAAATAAAATAATTACAAAGCACTTAGCACATTGCATCACACGTAGTAAACACTATACAAATGTTATTTATTGTTATTATATTATTATCTATTAGACAGAGAGAAGAGAGATAGTCTAAGCATGTTGGATGTGCATACCTTTTGGTTAATCTGTTGGTTGGACAAGTTTGGATGCTCTGCATTCACTTCAGTTAGTATTATTCAGGACCTTAGAAAGTTAGCTCACCTTATCCCAATCTAGAGGAGAGCTTTATAGTAGAAAGTCAACTTACCATATTAATCTTCATTAGGGGAATAAATAGAACCACCAAAATAATTGGAAATAAATGTTTCATCAAGTCATAGCACTAGACTATCTGCACATTAATAATTAATTAGGAGTTTGTGTGATATGTGTTTTCCAAAGAATCCTATTTCATATCCCTGAAATTTTATGTAGTCATGGCCAAGGTAAATTTCATCTGAAAAATGTCCACAAAATAACTTGAAATCATTAAAAATTCACAAGGCATTATTCATGGTGTAGGGAACACAAAAATGGATATGAAGTTGGAAAAAAACTGAGTTCAAATCCTACTTAAAGTACTTGTTTGATATGTCAAACTGAACAGTCCATGTAACCTTCCTGAGCTTCAGTTTTCTCATCTATTAAATAGGACAATTAACTTGGGGAAATCAAATGAGATAATGTATCCAAAGTGCTTTGTAAACCCATCCATCATGTAAATTTTTTTTTAACAAGAATGATAATTTTCATGCCAAAGACTCGAAATTTCCAAACAAAGTAAAAATAAAAAAAATTAAAATATAGATCCAACAGAAGAAAACCAAACCATGGATAGAGGAGAAAGGAGAAAAGAATGAAGTTTTCACATTATCACCTCTATTATTCTGTCTACTCATAGGGTTTACATAAGATGACTTTGTATCTCACATTTATTCAGTTACAGAAAAGCAGTAATTTTATCTACTTGTGCAATGGTCACAAGAAGATTAAACTATAAAAGAATAATAGAAAGATAGCAACATGTTTCAGGACCATTTATTTGAAGTCCCCTGCCCCACCAAAAAACAAACAAACAAAAAAACCAAACTAATGAGATTTTAGCCTTGGGGGCAATAATAGCAAGGTGTTCAAAGGTGGTGATAGTCTTACTGGGTAGTATCAGAATCTCTTTTAGTTACCACAATTCTTGCAACCCTTGCTTCAAAGACTTTTATGGCATAAAGGGGGGGGGAGGATTCATGCCTAGTTTTTAGCTTACTTTTGGTTAATATTGAGCATGCAGTACTTATATCTTTTCCATATGAACTGCTTCTTAGAAGACCTCATGAAGAGGAGAGAACAGGAGAAAGCTGCTAACCTGAGGGAAAATAAGTCTATCATGGAATTATATTTTAAGGGCTGGAAGAAACCTACAAGGTCATCAAATCCAACTCCTTTTATTTCCAAAAAAATACTTCTTTCTTGAGGGCAAAATCCTTTATTTCTTTCAACCAATCCTCACTTGACCTGATTTTAAGCCCATTTGAAGTTATGGTTACTTTTCTCTTAACGGCTTCTACTTTACTAATAATTTTCCAAAAATATGATACAAAGAACTGAATACAATGCTACAAATGTAGTTTGAATGAGTACACTAGAACTTTCTTTTTCATTTTCCTAAATATTATCCATCTTTTAAAAATAATAGCTTTTTTATTTTCAAAATATGTGCAAAGATAGTTTTCAACATTCACCCTTGCAAAATCCTTGTGTTCCAAATTTTTCTCCCTCCCTTTCCCCACATCCTCCTGTAGACAGCAAGTAATCCAATAAGCATTTTACATGTGCAATTCTTCTATGCATATTTTCACATTATCATGCAAAAGAAAAATAAGATCAAAAAAGAAGAAAAAATGAGAAAAAGAAAAAAAGCAAACAAACAACAATAAAAAGGTGAAAATATTACATTGTGATCCACATTCACTCTCTGTAGTCTCTTTCTAGATGCTAATGGTTTTCTCTATCATGTCTATTGGGATTGGCCTGAATCACCTCATTGTTGAAAAGAGCCATGTCCATCAGAGTTGATCACCACATAAAGTTGTTATTGCTATGTACAATGTCTTCTTGGTTCTACTCACTTCATTTAGCATCAGTTAATGTAAATTAAGTCTCTCCAGGCCTTTCTTAAATCATCCTGCTGATTGTTTCTTATAGAACAATAATATGCCATAATATTCATATACCATAACTTATTTAGCCATTCTCCAACTGATGGGCATCCACTCACTTTCCAGTTCCTTGCCACTACCAAAAGGGCTGGTGCAAACATTTTTGCATTGGGTCCTTTTTCTTTTTTTATGATCTTTTTGGGATAAAGCAGCAGAGACACTGCTGGATCAAAGGGTATGCACAGTTTAATAGCCCTTTGGGCATAGTTTCAAATTGTTCTCCAGAATGATTGGACCAATTCACAACTCCACCAGCAATGCATTATTGTCCCAGTTTTCCCACATTCTCTCCAACATTTCTCATTATCTTTTCCTATCATCTTAACCAATCTAAGAAGTATGATGTGGTACCTCAGAATTGTCTTAATTTTCATTTCTCTGATCAAGAGTAATTTAGAGCATTTTTTTCATATGACTAGAAATGGCTTTAATTTCTTCATCTGAAAATTATCTGTTTATATCTTTTGACCATTTATCAATTGGAGAATGGCTTGTATTCTTTTTTTTTAAAATTTTATTTTATTTGCATAACATATGTGTGGGTAATTCTTCAACAATAACCCTTACATAGCTTTCCGTTACAAATTTTTCCCCCCAACTTCCCCACCCCTTCCCTAGATGGCAGGATATCCACTACATGTTAATTATGTTAAAATATTGGCAAATCGAATATATGTATACATATTTCCAAACTTCTCATTGTTGTGCAAGAAAAATCTTATCTACACAAACGATATATCAGATAAAGGAAACACAATGTAAGCAAACATCAATCAAGGAGTATGAGAATGTTATGTTGTGGTCCACGTTTCGCATCCCTCTCTCTGGGTGTATATGGCTTTCTTCAGTGAACAATTGCAGGTGGTTTGAAACATAGCATTGTTGAAGAGAGCCATGTCCATCAGAATTAATTGTCATATAGTACTGTTGTTGCGGTGTATAATGATCTCCTGGTTCTGCTCATTTCACTCAGCATGTAAGTTCATGTAAGTCTCCCCAGGCCTCTCTGAAATCATCTTGCTGGTCATTTCTTACAGAACAATAATATTCCATAATGTTCATATACCATAATTTATTCAGCCATTCTCCAATTGAAGGGCATCTATTCAATTTCCAGTTTCTAGCCACTACAAAAAGGGCTGCCACAAACATTCTTGCACATGTGGGGCCTTTTCCTTTCTTTATGATTTCTTTGGGATATAAGCCCAATAGAAATGCTGCTGGGTCAAAGGGTATGCACAGTTTGATAACTTTTTGAGCATAGCTCCAAATTGTTCTCCAGAATGGCTGTATCCGTTCACAGCTCCACCAACAATGCATCAGTGTCCCAGCCCTCCCACAACCCCTCCAACATTCAACATTAACTTTTCCTGTCATTTTAGCCAATCTGACAGGTGTGAAGTGGTATCTCAGGGTTGTCTTGATTTGCATTTCTCTGATCAATAGTGATTTGGAGCACCTTTTCATATGACTATAAATAGTTTTAATTTCATCCTCTGAAAATTGTCTGTTCATATCCTTTGACCATTTATTGATTGGAGAATGGCTTGAATTTTTATAAATATGAGACAATTCTCTATATATTTTTGAGATGAGACCTTTATCAGAACCCTTGAATGTAAAGATGATTTCCCAATTTATTACTTCCCTCCTAATCTTGTCTGCATTGATTTTGTTTGTACAAAAACTTTTTAACTTAAAATAGTCAAAGTTATCTATCTGGTTTTCAATTAAGAGTTCCAGTTCTTCTTTGGACATAAATTTATTCCATCTCCAAAGGTCTGAGAGGTGAACTATATTACATTCCTCTAATTTACTTATAGTATCACTCTTTATATCCAGATCATGAACCCATTTAGATCTTATCTTGGTATGTGGTGTTAGATGTGGGTCAAGCCCTAATTTCTTCCACACTAGTTTCCAGTTTTCCCAGCAGTTTTTGTCAAATAGTGAATACTTATCCCAAAAGCTGGGGTCTTTGGGTTTATCAAAAACCAAATTGCTATAGTTATTGGAATGGCTTGTATTCTTATAAATTTGAGTAAATTCTCTATATTTTAGAAATGAGGCCTTTATCAGAACCATTGAATATAAAAAAAAATTCCCAGTTTTCTGCTTCCCTCCTAATCTTAGTTGCATTAGTTTTGTTTGTACAAAGCTTTTTAATTTAATATAATCAAAATTATCCATTTTCCTTCTTATAATGTTCTCTAGTTTTTCTTTGACCATAAATTCAATCCTTCTCCACAGATCTGAGAGGTAAACTATCCCTTGTTCTTATAATTTGCTTAAAACATCACCTTTTATGTATAAATCATGAATCCATTTCAACCTTCTCTTGGTATAGGATGTTAGGTGTTGGTCAGTGCCTAGTTTCTGACATACTATTTTCTGATTTTCCCAAAAATTTTTGTCAAATGGTGAGTTATTATCCCAGAAGCTGGAGTCTTTGGGTTTATCAAAGAGTAAATTACTATCTTCATTGACCATTGTGCCTTGTAAACCTAACCTTCTCCACTGTTCAACTATTCTATTTCTTAACCAGAACCAAATGGTTTTGGTGACTGCTGCTTTATAAAATAGTTTTAGGTCTGGTACCTCTAGGTTACCTTCATTTGGTTCCCCCCCCTCCATTAATTCTCTTGAATTTCTTGACCTTTTGTTCTTCCAGATGAACTTTGTTATTATTTTTTTCTAACTTGTTAAATAATTTCTTGGCAGTTGATTGGCATGGCACTGAATAAATAGATTAATTTAGGTAGAATTGTCATTTTTATTATATTAGCTCAACTTATGCATGAGCATTTGACATTCTTCCAGTTGACTTTATTTGTGTGGAAAGTGTTTTTTAATTGTATTCATATATTTCCTGACTTTGAGTTGGCAGGTAGACTCCCAAATAGTTTATATTATCTCCAGTTATTTTAAGTGGGATTTCTCTTTCTATTCATCTTGCTCCTGGTCTTTGTTGGTAGCATATAGAAATGCTGGTAATTTATGTGGATTTATTTTGTATACTGCAACTTTGCTAAAGTTCTTAATTGTTTCTAGTAGTTTTTAAGGATTCTCTAGAATTCTCTAACTATGCCACCATATCATCTGCAAAGATTGATAATTATATTTCCTCATTATTTATTCTAATTCATTTAATTTCTTTTTTCTTCTTTTATTGCTAACACTAAAGTTTCTAATATATTGAATAGTAACTGTCATAGTGGATAACTTTGTTTCACCCCTGATCTTATTGGGAATGCTTCTAGTTTATGCCCATTATATATGATGCTTGCTGATAGTTTTAGATAGATACTAATGATCATTTTAAGTAAAACTTTATTTATTCCTATGCTCTCTAGTGTTTTTAATAGTAATGAATGTTGGATTTTGTCAAATGCTTCTTCTACATCTATTGAGATAATCATATGATTTCTATCAGCTTGCTTATTGATATAGTCAATTATGCCAATAGGTTTCCTAATATTGAACCATCCCTACATTCGTGGTATAAATTCTATTTGGTCATAGTGTATTATCCTGATGATAACTTTCTATAATCTTTGTGAATATTTTACTTAAGATTTTTGCATCAATATTAATTTGGGAAATTGGTCTATAATTTTCTTTCTCTCTTTCAACCTTATTGGATTTAGATATCAGCACCTATCTGTGTCATAAAAGGAATTTGGGAGGACTCCTTCTTTCCCTATTTTTCCAAATAATTTGCATAGAATTGGGATTAATTGTTCTTTAAATGTTTGTTAGAATTCACTTGTAAATTCATCTGATCTTGGAAATTTTTCTTAGGGAGTTCATTAATAGTTTGTTCAATTTCTCTTTTCTAAAATGGGATTATTTAAGTAATTTATTTACTCCTCTATCAATCTGGGTGATGTATATTTTTGTAAGTATACATTCATTTCATTTAGACTATCAGATTTATTGGCATATAGTTACACAAAATAGCTCCTAATTTTTGCTTTTAATTTTCTCTTCATTGGTGGTAAGTTTACTCTTTTCATTTTTGATATTGGCAATTTGATTTTCTTCTTTCCTTTTTCTAATCAAATTAACTAAAGGTTTATCTATTTTGTTGTTTTTTTCATAAAACCAACTGTTAGTTTTGTTTATTAGTTCAATAGTTACTTTCAATTAATCAACCCATTCATTTTTAGAATTTCAAATTTGGTATTTAATTGGAGGTTTTTAATTTGTTCTTTTTCTAGCTTTTTTAGTTGCATGCCCAATTCATTGATCTTGTCTTTTTCTATTTTATTCAAGTAAGCATCTAATAATATAAAATTTCCCCTAAGAACTTCTTTGGCTGCATTCCACAAATTTTGTCATATTGTCTCATTATTATCATTCTTTTAGATGAAATTATTGATTCTTTCTGTGATTTTTAGTTTCCAATTAATTTTTGGTCTATTTTCCCTGGCTCTTTATTACATATAATTTTTATTGAATTATGATCTGAAAAAGATGCATTTACTATTTCTGCCTTTCTGTATTTGATTTTTTTCCTGTATTTGATTTTAAAGTTTTTATGCTCTAAGACATGGTCAATTTTGTGTAGGTTCCATGTGCCAACAAGAAAAAAAAAGTATTCCTTTCTGTCTCCATTCAATTTTCTCATTCTATAGTATCTAGTTTTTCTAAAATCCTATTTCTCTCCTTAACTTCTTTCTTGTTTATTTTGTAGTTTTTTTTTCCCTCAAATTCTGGTGGAGTAAGTTTGAGATCCTCCACTAGTATTGTTTTGCTGTCTATTTCTTCTTGCAGCTCTCTTAACTTCTTTAGGAATTTGGAGCTATACCACTTGGTGTAAATATGTTTAATATTGATATTATCCAACTTTAAATATGACCTAACATCTATGGGAGAGGATGGAAGGAAGGAGGGGAAAATTTGAAACACAAGGTTTTGCAAGGGTGGATGTTAAAAAATTATCCATGCATATGTTTTGAAAATAAAAAGCCTAAATAAATAAATAAGACCTAAAATCTCATTTGTTTTTTTGTTTACTATGTCACAATTTATTCTTAGGGAATTTGATGTTCACCAAAATGCTCAGATCTTTTTTAGACAAACTTCTGTCTAGCAAAGCTTTCTCTCATCTACTTCTGGAACTTATTATTTAACCAATAAACATTTACATTTACATTTTCAATGCATTTACATTTATCAAATTCCATTTTATTAAATTTCAATCCAATATTGTACTATTCCAAGGTCTTTTTAGATTCTGACTATTAATTACACTGTTAGTTCTTTGTGTCACTTGTAGATTTGACAAACATATATGCCTATATACATGTTATGGATAAAAATGTTCACCACCACAGAGTCAAGTACAGATCCCTTGAGCCCTCCACCAGAGACTTTTATACAAGTTAATATTAAATTATTAATCATTACTTTTTGGGTCTGGCTATTCAACCAGGTTTGAAGTTTATTACATTATGCTTTCACCTAGCCCTCAATTCTCCATCTTTCTCACAACAAATAACATGAGCACCCTTAAACATAAATTTCCTAATTCTAACTAAACTATATTTACAGCATGCCTTAATCTACCACTTTTATAATCCTATTTTTAAAAAAAGGAAATAAGATTAACTTGATACAAGCCTAATTCCTTTTTTTTTTTTTGAGTGACTTGCCCAGAGTTACAAAGCCAGTAAATGCCTGAGATGAGAATTGAACTCAGATCCTTTCAACTCCAAGACCAGTACTGTATGTACTATGCTAACTAGCTACCCAACAAGAACAATTCTTACTGAATTCCCAGAGAAACCTACATTAAAAATTAAAAAGCTCAGCAAAGTCATGTAGATATTAAGAATACTTTCCATAATTATCCTACAAATCAGTAAATTCCCACTTTCGTTTATCTCATCATAAAGAATTTTTCCTTCTTTCTCCCTACCTGCAAACCAGGAAAAAACTGCAGCAGTGAGGTCCATTGCTTATAGCTTTTGGGTATCATTTATACTTGGCTGCAGAGAGCAGTCATCACTGTTCTGCTGTTTCATAACTGACAATTGGCCTCAATGTTAATTCATACTTTTGCTCCAGGTTAACTCTCTACCCAACTTGCTCAACTTAGCTGGAAGTCTATTCATTTAATTTAATTCTCAACTCTGGATCTGGTCAAATATGTGAATTGGGATCTTTTGATATTTCTACCACATGGGTTGACTTCTGATTAGACTTCTTAATCATCTCTATCTTTTTTCTTTTTTATTATGAATTTTTAAAATGTAGATTATATTTCAGTATAGAAGAAAGAATAAGAAAATACAACTTCTTATGAAACCATGAATCTCTACTTTGTACAGTTTGGGTCTTTTTAAAAGCCTTTTTCAGATTTAAGACATTAGTCAAACCACTACCCTTTGTATCTTCTTCTAAATTTTCTTCTTCTCTTTCTTTGGCATTTTAACTGTTTTATTGACATTTTTCTTTTTTTTTCTTTTTTGCATCAAAATAACTATGAGCTTCTTGTCCCACTTTAACCCCTATGATTCTGCTACTATGAAAAAGGCCCTCTTTTGTAGCAAATAAGTATAATCAAACAAAACAAATACGCGCATTGGCCATATTTGAAAGCAGGTTTCATTGTGTTCCTCTGCCAAGAAATGGAAAACATGATTCATCATCAGTTGTCTAAAGTTATGATTGCTCAGTGCATTGATCATAGTTATTAGTGCAATAATATCTCATTACATTTAAATTCCATAATTTGTTTGATCGTTTCCCTATTGATGAGCAATTGCCTTATTCCCAATTATTTGCTAAAACAAAAACAATTTCTCTAAATATTTTGGTACATATGACTTCTTTCCTTCTATCTTTGATCTTATTTGGATATATGCTTACAAGCAGGATTGCTAGATCAAATGGTATGGCAATTTAGTGACTTTTGACTATAGTTCCAACTGCTTTCCAAAGTAGTTCAATCAACAGTACATCAGTGTGCCTATTTTTCACATAAACCCTCCAACAATGGTCATTTTTCTTCTTTATCATCTTTACCAATCTGATGAGTATGAGGAAGAACTAACTGAGTGATTTTAATTTACATTTAGCTTATTAGTGGTGAAATATTTTTGTGACTGTTCATAGTTTTCTTTTTTTTTTAAAAAAAAAACTTATTTTGGGGGTAGCTAGGTGGCACAATGGATAGAACACCAGACCTGAAGTCAGGAGAACCTGAGTTCAAATCTGGCCTCAGACACTTAACACTTCCTAGCTGTTTGACCCTGAGCAAGTCACTTAACCCCAATTGCCTCTGCACAAAAAACCAAACAACAACAAAAAATTATTTAAGGGGCAGCTAGTTGGTACAGTGGTTAGAGCACCAGCCCTGAAGTCAGGAGGACCTGAGTTCTAATCTGCTCTCAGACACTTAACACTTCCTAGCTGTGTGACCCTGGGCAAGCCACTTAATCTCAAATGCCTCAGCAAAAAACAAAAACTTATTTTTTATATTCTTGGCCATTTCTTTATTTGGGAATAGTTCTCATTCCATATTTGCGTCAATGTCAGATATATAGCTATATATTTATGTGTATATAATATACATGTATATACAAACACACACATATATGTATATACATATATAATATATATACACATATCATTAGATTATTGTCAGAGAAATAAATTTGTTGTGAAGATTTTTCCATTATTAATTGTCTCATCTAATTCTAATCTAACTGCATTTGTTCAAACCTTTTCAGTTTCATACAATCAAAATTTTCTTTTTTAATCCCCTGTAATTCTCTCTGTCCCTTGTTTGATTAGGAACTCATCCTTTATTCATAGCTGTGAAAGGTGTCCCCTTCAGTGCCTCTTTCATGTTTATGATACTTATATCTGGGTCATGTAATTTATTTAGAGATTATTCTAGTAAAAGATGTTAATCATCTCTTTACAGTGACCAGCAGTATAGGGTATCATAGAATCTCAAAGTGTTCTCCCTATCAGAAGGTTTCACAGGAATATAGTTCTTGATGGAATAGACATTTCATTGTTGTATTTCTTTTTGATGACCAGGGGACTTCCTTCATCTCACCCTTTTTACACAAAAAGAGATCTTTTGCAGGTTCACAAAAGGTCTTACTGATCCAAGTTTGCATTTTGGAGGAACCTCTCCTCTCAACATAGCAAACAGAGTGAACATCGGATTATCCTGGCACAGTAATAGATATCTTTAACCCCTACTACCTGAAGCTGGTTGATGGATCATCTGAGCTCAGGAATTCTGAGATACAGTAGTGCTAAAGGCAATCAGGTGTTCATATTGAGTCTGGTACCAATAGGATGAGCCCCTATAAGTAGGGACACATAAGATTGCCTGAGAGACAAATTGACTCAGGTAAGAAAATGGAAAAGGTCAAGTGATTTGTATTCAACAGTATTATCAGGCTCATGAGTAGCTGCTGCTTTTCCAACTATGTGAGTTAGGGAGGCCTAGTTTTCATTCCCTTCCACCTCTTACCCCTCCAACCCCTTCTCCCAAAATACACACTTATAAGTTAGCAAATACAGGTTTTAACTCTTTCTGCTTCACCAACTAGCTGTTTGGCCTTAGAAAAAGTCCTAAGTCTCTAAGTTTTGCTTTTCTCTGGCATAAAATAAGGATTTGGGATTCATTGATCTCTAAGATACCTTTCAGATTTAACATTCTATGATTCTATTCTGTCCCCTCTCCTGCCCTTTATTTCAGTAGACAAACAATGACTTGTCATAAACCAAACCATCTGCATCCCCTACACAATGCAAGCTCCTATGAAAACTTTTAAAAAAAGAAAAAGATAATAGGCAATGTAAATCAGTAAAATATGACCCTGGTGCTAATTTGCCTGATTATATATCAGGATAATGGTAACCATAGTGAAAACAGGATACATCTCCCTGAAGGCAATTGTTTTCTAGAGAGACTGTGGAATGTTGAACTAAGTACATGTGGCTTTGTTCACAGCCAGCCTCAGCTGCCCCCGAGGTCCCTGTATAGATTAGTGGGGCTGCCTATTTTAGAACAACAAAACAAGAATGGTCATGCTCCTCTCCAGGTGATGTTTGCAGAGGGCTAGTGGGCTGGAATGAAATGTAAGTACAAAACTCTGTGGTTACCCACAGTGCCTCATCATAAAATGTCAAGCGTTGTTACTGAAATGCTGCCTTGTGTTGCCTACTGCAATTCATCATTTTGATGACATTTTAAATGTGATGATTGAAATGAAACTCATAAAGTGAAACAATCCATTGTTGAATGAAAGATTTTTATGGAAACCTAGAAAGAACAGTCTATAATAGGTTTGCTAAATCTCCCCAGGAATCGTGCACCTGAGTAACATGTGAAAACTAACACAGGTACTTTGTATGTACCAGGTTTTTATGAATTATTTTCCATTTGACAATCATGAGAAATGGATCTGGAAATGCTTAAGGAGAGGGCTGTACATAAGATTTTCCTTGGGAACCACAATGTAGTCTTCCATTTCAGGGAGGGTGAATTAAAGGGCTTCTATGATAGGAATTCTAGAACAGGTGGTGAATAGGAAAACCATTTCTTAAGTACTTTCTCTGTGCTATATACTGGCCTAGATATTGGGGACACAAATATAAAAGTGACAGTCTTTGATCTCAAGAAGCTTACATTTTAGTCAGGGGAGACATTGTGTCTAGGGAATTAACTTCTTGTTTAAGGAATTACAAGAGTTGTGAATTAGCAGAAAACCAAATTGTCATGCTCATTCTAATTGCAATTGAAGTATTGATTTCATTATTGTTCTTCAAATAAGAGATGAACAGAGATCACAAGAGATCCCCTCCCTGGTTTCCTTGTGGATGCATGGATTAAATAGGAAACATATTTTGGAGAAGTCTAGATGTTATAGTTTAGATGAGCCTTCCTCTACAGTGAGTTCTAAAACTGAATTTACACAAACTTAGCCATGTAGGAAGATTGCTTTTCTAGGCATGAAGACATGAGGTAGAAGCTGCATAAATGGCAAGGGGCTTAGATAGCCTTTCAAGTCCTGGTAGTTTGTTAGAAAAATAATTAGGATTGGCTGGATATAGAGACAATGCCCTCCATTTAGCAAAGTGATCTTCACTAGACCCTTAAATTTATAAAGCATCTCTTAGAGGCTTACTAAGGAAATAACCTGGCAAGTGGCTATATGGCTAGACTTCAATTTTGAGAGATCTTGATTCAAATCCTACTTCTGAGGCTTAGCAGTTAACCTTGCTGACCCTAACTTACCATATCTGTAAAATGGGGAGAGATAATACTTAAAACTCTCAAAGTTTTTGTGAGCATCAGTCAATCAATAAACATCACTGTGCACATTCAAGTACAGAAATAGATATTACTCAATAGGGAAATAAGAGAAGAAAAGAAAATTGGGGAAGAGGGTGATAAGAGGGAGAGTGGGTTAAGGGAGGCAAGAAACAAAACAAATCTTTGAGGAGGAACAGGATAAAGAGACAGTGAAGGATAAACAGAGTAAAACAGGATGGAGGGAAATATATGCTTAGTAATCATAACTGTGAATGTGATGAACTCACCCATAAAATATAAGCAGATAGCCAAGTGGATTAGAAACCAGAATCCAATAATATTGGGTACAAGAGACCCACATAAAACAGAAAGAGACATATACAGAGTTAAAATAAGGGGCTGGAGCAGAATGTATTATGCTTTAGCTAAATTAAAAAAAAAACCCAAAGCAAACATAGATTATGGTCTCAGAGAAAGAAAAGGTGAAAATAGAATGAATTAAAAGAGACAAAGAGGAAAACTACATTTTACTAAAAAGATTCTATAGACAATGAAGTAATATCAATTTTTGACAGCAAGCTTTGCTGAGAAAGACCTCATTTCTCAAATAATAGAAAACTGAGTCAAATTTACAAAAATAAGAGTCATTCCTCAATTCACAAATGATCAAAGGATATGAGTAGGCAGTTTTCAGATGAAGAAATCAAAGCTTTGTGTAGTCATATGAAAAAATGTTTTATTTTTTTAAATCAATAGAATTTTACTTTTCCAATTGCATATAAAGAGAGTTTTCAATATTCATTTTTGTAAGAATTTGAGTTTCAATTTTTTCTCCCTCTTTCTTCAACTCCCCCCTTTCCAAGACAGCAAGGGATATGAAATAACTCATGTATGTACATATTTTCATATTAAACATATTTTCATATTAGTCATTTTGTGAAAGAAAAATCAGAACAAAAGGAAAAAACCACAAGAAAGAAAAAGCAAACAAAAAAGATAAAAACAGTATGCTTCAATCCACACTCAATTTCCATAGTTCTCTCTCTAGATGCAGATTGCATTTCTATCCCAAACATATTGGAATAGTCTTGGATAAATGTATTGCTGAGAAGAATCAAGTCTATCATAATTATCACATAATCTTCCTGTTACTGTGTATAATGTTCTCCTGGTTTGCTCACTTCACTCAGCATCAGTTCATGTAAGTCCCTACAGGCTTAAAAAAAATGTTTTTAGTCACTATTGATTAGAGAAATGCAAATTAAAACAATTCAGAGCTACCACTTCACACCTATCAGAAATGATAAATGTTGGAGAAGATGAGGGAAAATAAGTATAATAAAGCATTGTTGGTGGAGTTGTGAATTACTCCAAACATTCTGGAGATTAACCTGGAACTATGCTGAAAGGGCTATAAAATTGCGCATATCATTTGACCCAGGAATTTGAGATCTATATTTCAAAGAGATAAAATTAATATGTACAAAATATTTATATTAGATTTTTTTCTATTGCCAAAGAATTAGAAATTGAGAGCATGCCCCTCATTTGGGATGACTGAACAAGTTATGGCACAGAATTGTGATGGGAATACTATTTTTTTAATTAAAACTTTATATGTTTCAAAACATAGGCATGGAAAATTCTTCAACATTAACCCTTGCTAATGTTGTTCCAATTCCTCTCCCTTCCCTCATGCCCTCCCCTAGAAGGCAAGTAGTGCAATACATGCTAAACATTTTAGAAATACACATACATATTTATACAATTATCATGTTGCACAAGAAAAATCAAATCAAATCAGTTAAAAAAAAGAAGCAAAATAAAATGCAAGCAGACAACAAAAAGAATGTAAATGCTATGTTGTGAACCACACTCACTTCCCACCATCCTCTCCCTGGGTGTATAAAGCTTTCTTCATGACTGAACAATTGGAACTGGTTTGAAGCATCTCATTGTTGAAAAAAGCCACATTTGTGATAGGAATACTATTGTTGTGTTTTAAAAAATGACAAGAGAGGGGCAGCTAGTTGGTGCAGTGGATAGAGCACCAGCCCTGAAGTCAGGAGGACCTGAGTTCAAATTTGGTTTCAGACACTTAATACTTCCTAGCTGTGTGACCTTAAGCAAGTCACTTAACCGCAATTACCTCAGAGGGAGAAAAAGCTTTATGGCTTCAGAACAAAAGAAAAACCTAGGAAGACCTATATAATCTGAAACAAAGTAAAGTGAGAAAAACTGGAAGATCATTTTATATAGTAAAAGCAAAATTGTAATGATCATCAATGTGAAAGACTTGGCTACTCTAATTAATAAATTGATCCAAGCTAATTCCAAAAGACTCATGATGAAAAAAATGTTCACTTCCAGAGAGAGAAAAGAGGAATTTTGAGTGGAAATTGAAGTATAATTTTCTCACTTTCTTTTTTTTTTAATTTTGCAGTATGTCTATTATGGAAATATGTTTTGCATGATTTTACATATATTATTGCTACCCTTCTCAGGGGGTGGGGGTGAGGGGTGAGAGGGAGGAAGAGAATTTGGAACTCAAATTTTAAAAAAAATGTTAAAAATAAATAATAAATTTAAAGAAAAAAAAACCAACCTAGTTTTATACATACAAAAATATATAGGATAAATGGGAATCAAGTGAAATATATATTCAAAGTAATTTTCCATATTTTAAACAACTGTATACATCTTGGCTATTAATAATATCCTCCTGCTACTAGGGAGTAAATAGTTAATTAGAGTGAGACAAGGAGAAAGGAGTAGTTGGTAAAAAAAAAAGTCCTAAAAGCCTATATGCATACAATTATTCTTGATTCCCCCCCACACACATAGTCAAGTATCCCTTTTAAATGTCTTTTTTCCTTCAATGCTACCTTGGATATTTATTTTAACATTATTTCAAGGTATACATGAAATATTAGATGCAAAGAAATCATTCTGCATTTTGCCTTTAGGCCCCAAACAGCCCCAGGACAACTCTGCTTGGTAGTGAAGAATAAAAACTAAGAAGGAGGCAGGAGTGAATCAGGAGGGACCTGGATGAGAACAGAATGCCAAAGTGGGAAAAGTCACCTCCAAGACAAACATTGCCCCTTTCCTAATTTTGCTTGAGGCCAATCTTGATCTAGAAAACATTTCTCCATAACAAACAGCCTGTGATCTTTGGGTCAGAGATACAGGACAGAGGCAAGGGCTTATTATCAATAAAGGTCTCCAGCAGTAATTTTTAATCCACTGATAGATGACCTAGATCTGATAAATCATGACATATAAAAATCCAACACTGTAGCTGTTGAATATATATTGCATTTTGAAGATGAAACTATGGAGAAACAACATGTCAATCAGCCTCAGAAATCCAGGATGCTGGGATTGTCTAACATTGTCATTACAACTTCTGAGGAGTTTCACAGGTGCCTATTTACAGGTCTGTTTGGAAAAAAAAAGGATGTAAAAACTCAGGACCTGAGACACACATACATACACAGAATCATTGTGTTTTCTGAGAAGCCCTGCAATGGGGCTCTGTAATAATTCCTTTATTTCCAAAGTAGAAGAATTCCTCATGCCATAACTTGATGTCATAAAGTAGGACTGGGCACCCTTTGTGTTCCAGAGAATTTGCTTTGACAAACATCTTGTTATGCAGAATTCAGAGGTGGCCCTTCAAAATTCATAAAGTCACATACTATGCCCTTCTTTCCCCCTCCCTTTTAAGCCTCAAGTATCTTTTATTGATCCAGTTTCCTTATTTGTAAAAGTAACTCAGCTAACATATAGTTTTAAAAATATATAATGAGCTGTCAATGAGTATTAGGTCAAAATATTTATAGGGCAAGGGACATGGATTGGGAAACTTAGGAAAATATGATCAAAAAGAATTAGTTAACTTTTAGCAAATCTACAATGCATTCATGTATAAACTATACCTGAGGTCTTTAAAAATATCTCACCTCATATCTACTTCTAAAAGATACTAAACAAAACAACTGCATCTGGTAGATTCTTAATAAAAGAACAAAAAGGGATAGATCTTAATCTGTTTTTTGATACTAAAGTCCTCAAAAAATAAATAAATATCAAACTAGATGACTTAAAAAAATAACCTTTGAGAAGGAGGGTAATGTAATGGAGATGACACTGGACATGGAAGCACTCAGAAAGACCTGGATTCAAATCCCACCTCACATTTAAGGACCTAGGGCAAGGTGGTAATGGGGCCATTGAGGGAGCATTTATTAAGCACCCACTGTGTATCAGACATCTAATACATTTTTTTACAATATCTCATTTGATCCTCAGAACAAGACTGCAAAGGAAGTGATATTATTATTATTATTTTGCAGTTGAGGCAACTGAGGTGATCAGAGGGTGACTTGCTTAGATTGCACATCCAGTGAATGTCTGAAATTGGATTTGAACTTTGATCTTCCTGACAAAAGGCTTAGGCTTTATCCATGATCCTACCATTGGTATCAGTTTCAGTTAAACTCAATTTAATTTCTGTAGGAGGTAGCTCTTGATTGGAACATTGAAATAATCTGGGACCTCTAAGAGGCAAAGGTGAGAAAAGAATATTTCAGGAATAGAGAAACATCATATGCAAAGACATGTTTTGGAGATGGAATCTTATGACCCAATAAATGGACCAAGTTGGCTACAGTACAGAGCACATGAGGTACCTCATGTGCTCTGTACTGTACATGGAAATTCATGTAGAAAGACAACTTGAAGTGAAACTCTGAAGGGTTTTAAATGCCAGAAGAATTTTATATTTTATCATAGAGGCAATAAGATTTTTTTCTTTTCATGCTTCCTTCAAGGGAATAAGTGAGTACCTTCCTTTTAAAGAATTAAGCCCCAAGGAAAATTGACATGCTGGGTTCTTTATGGTATTGTATGGTATTGTATTAAAGGCCCTGCTTATGAAAGATTACTATCCAAATAAAAGCCGACTGCTCTGGTTAAACATCCATTTCCTTTCTCACCCCTCCCTTTCTGTAGGATGGATTTATCGACTTTTTAGAGTTTATTGCTGCTGTAAATTTGGTTATACAAGGGAAAGTGGACCAGAAATTGAAGTGGTATTTTAAGCTCTATGATGCTGATGGAAATGGATCTATTGACAGAAAGGAACTACTGAACATATTCACGGTAAGGCTGTAAATGCTCTGTATTCTGGTGCTATAAGACATTATATAGCAAGTCAGATTTTCCCACTCAATGGAATCAATGGCTTTTCAGGGTGTTCCCCCAGACAGTTTAGTCTTGCATGAATGAAAACTCTGAGTTGATGGGGAAAGTGCTTGTCATGGCCACCAGGGGGTACCAGGTATTTGCAATCACAAATCAGCATTTAACACTGGAGTTCACTCCAACCTTCACTAATAGAGCTTAGAATTTTTATCAACATCAAATAAGTTATCTGGCTAAAATTAACTTTGGAAGGAGTTCCAAGAACTGACATAACTGAAAACAGAGTAGGAAGTTATCTATACAGTTGAGCTAGAAGAATACCCAAGAAAGATTTCCTTGCTCCAAAATATCTTCTTCTCAAAGATGTCTCAATGCCTGAAATAGCTCTCTTCAGGACTGCTACATTGAAGACAGTTATCATAATTCAATTAAACAAATATATATGAAATGTTTTATATGTGACAAATATATTTAATTAAATCTTATTAAATTTTATTTTTTCAATTAATAAAAATCAATTTCTCTCTCCTTCCCCAGTAAGAGAAAAAAAATAACAAATATGCAAAATCAATCAAAATATAACAAAATTCTATTTTCTCATCCTGTATCCTGAGCCCATCACCTTTCTGTAAGGAGGGAGACAAAATTCTCCATCATTGGTCCTCTAGAATCATATTTATTTATTGCATTGATCAGAGTTCTTAAATCTTTCAAATATATTTGAACTTACAATATTGTTTTTATTGTACAAATTGTTCTCCTGGCTCTGTTCATTCTGTAACACATGAGTCTTGACAAGTTTCTCTGAAATTGCATCTTACATAATTTCTTATAACCCAACAGTATTCCATTACATTAATATACCATGATTTGTTCAACCATTTCCCAATTGATAGTGGCCCTACCCTTTTTATTTTTACATTCTTGCAAAGAAAAACCAAAGGTATGTAACTTAGGTTACAGAGACAAAAGGTAAAAAAAAAATTCTGCTCTGAATGACTCATGGACTTGTGATTTAATTAATATAGGGGAAAAGGCAGCAAATAAGTAACTCTCAAGTTAAGCCCAAAGTAGAAATATTTAACAAAATAAATAAAAATACAATAGTACATAATATTAATGAGCCATATTTTAAGTTAATAAGCCATCTGCAGGAATCCTTATGTATGGTTTCATATTACACACCTTCCATTTCTATTTGATTTTTAGACCACTAAGGCAGAGATCTTCCAGAGAGGAAAGTTCTCTACCAATATAATTGACTCTTCTGTAATTTATAGTCTTAGAGAGTTGTCTAGGACAGTACTTCTTAAACTTTTTCCATTCACAACCCCAGGTATGTAGGTATATAAAAAAGATATGCAAATCAAACTATTGATAATAAATCATAATTTCATGATCTTCATATTCAGTTATGTGGCCCTCTATGGGGATCGCAACCCACAGTCTAAGAAGCTTTGGTAAAGTACTGAGAGGTGTTTTAACCCAATTGATATGTAATCAGAGTCAGAAATTTTGAAGCCATATTTTTTCCAGTTCCAAGGCCAAATTTATATCCGATAATCTTTGCTGTCATTGATTTAAATGTGATAAATATTTAAATCACTGATATATATATATATATATATATATATATACATGTATATATATATACACATACACACATAGAGCTAAACATACACATATATATGTGTGTGCATACATATATGTGTTGTGTATGTGTATATGTATATAAATAATCTGTGTGTATATCTTTTTCTAAGGAGTTTTACTATCTGGAAATGTCTCTAGCCAGAAGCACTCTAGAATTTTATCACCAGGTAGGAAAACATCAGGATGAATAGTTTGTAACTACTAACCTTAATAAGTATATATTTATTTTTTAAATGTTCTGTCTAATAATCTGCCAGCAACATTTCAAAAGATACCTATGTGTTCAATAAGTCCTCTGTAAATATGAAATACATTTCTGATAGCCCTGATTAAAATTATTATATTTTTAACAAAGCATAGGCTCATAGGGTCCTACATTTGGAAAGATGTTCACATGTCATTAGTACAACTGCTTCCTTTGATAAATGAAGAAAGTAAAGCTCAGGGAGTTTAAATTACTGTTCCATGTGTCATTTAACGTGACAGGGATGGAATTTGAACCCAGATCTTTAGCATCTGAGCAAGAGCTTTCTCTACTATGCCACACTGAATCCTGTAGAATAGGTATAATGGTAATTCCAACTCCTCCTTGCCCATTGAATTTTCCTTTTCTGTCTTAGAGACCTAAGGTTTACTATCTAGTGGACAGGCAATTGAGGGAGAGGAACATGTCACACACATGTCCTGCTATATCTGGGCAATAGATGGAAGAAACAAAATCCTGCATCCATTTCTCACAAAATCTCCTTTTCCTATCTTTTTTTCCCTCCCACACTCCTTACTACTAAATCTAGTGACATAGTAATGTTGATTTATTTACCAGCACTCTAGGATGTTCAGAATCTTTTTTGTGGGTATTAAGGGCTCCTCAGTGGGCTAGAATGTTAGAGTTAGAAGTGACCTAGTTCCTTGTACCTAATATTTTATGATATTTTTAACTTTTTTGAAATAACAATTCTTTTTATCCCATTTCCTTTCAAGTAGTCATAGGCCAATAACTGGGTCTGTTGAGTGTGCTTCCTCCAAGAGACCTAAAAATAAATTTTTCCTATTGAATTCTTACTTCACAAGGTAGTGTCTTACTTTACAAGGTTGTTGTGAAGTTTGAAGAAGGCAATATACATAAAATGTTTTGTAGAGCTTAATGTTAACTATTATCTTTTATTGTTGTTATTATTATTATTCACTCTTTAAAGTCACTTTCAAACACTATCTTCTATGAAGTTTCCTTGGTTACTTTAAGTTAGTAATGACCTCTAATTACTATATTTTTTAACTCTAAGGTATTTTTCTTATAATTGTGTTAACTATTAACTGTATTAGAGTCTATTGAATTAGTTATTATAAATTCTAGGAAGGGAAGGAATTATGTCCTTTTTTGAAAGACAACATGGTTCAATGGAGAGAGCTGAATTTGGAATTGGTGGACCTGGATTTGAGTTTTGGCTTCACTAATTACTACCTGTATGAGCTCAGAGAAGTCACTTAATCCCTCTGGGAATCATTTTGCTCTCTCATAAAATGAGAAAGTTGAATTCAGTGGACTTCTGAGGCTACTTCCAATTCTAGATCTGCTACAAGTTTGATCTAAGCTGTTGGGGTATAGTGAGACATTTCCTTTCGAAGGCTTTAAACTTCATTCTTTGCTGTGGTCCACTTCCAGGAGTAAGAAGAGGAATTCCAGCCCCCCAAAAGAGCAGATCTCTGGGCATTGATGTACCCACAATTGGATTGCCCTCTGTATCTGGGCTGAATCACCCCTGACTTTTTTTCCAACAAGTGAAAAGCTTTCTAGTTGTGATTTTGATGTATTCCATACCTCTTACTCATAGTAATTATTGTTTAATTAATTAAACTGCCCCATCTTTAAGAATAAGGGAAGAAAATAGGAGAAATCCTAGCAGGAAGATCCTTGATAGGCCCACTTAATCAGTGTAAGGTAGTTGAAAAGGGTGACAAAGAGGGGACTAAAGCAATATTTTATTGAGGATAAGGTCAACACAAGTCACTCTATTGTTTGCTTGCATTTTGTTTTTCTTTCTCAGTTTTTTTTCTTGATCCAATTTTTCTTGTGCAACAAGATAACTGTATAACTATGTATACTTATATTGGATTTAACAAATATTTTAACATATTTAACATGCATTGAACTACCTGCCTTCTAGGGGAGGGAGTGGGGGGAAGAAGGGAAAATTTGGGAAAGAAGGTTTTGTAAGGGTCAATGTTGAAAAATTACCCATGCATATATTTTGTAAATAAAAATCTTTAAAAAAAAGGGAGAGAATAAGATCAACAATGATCTCAAAGTCCTTAATATCAAAGCTGACATATTGGAATATCTAACAAATGTATTTGAGTAGAGATAGAAAGGCTTTGGAAGTCACAGATATATAAGGGAAACCAGCTGCTTAATAGGTCTCTGACTTACCTACTGACTTTGGAAGTCTAGAGATTTTGGACAGAGAATTTTTCTTTGGCTAAAATCAGGGTCCCTTTCTTTTAGCTTATTAAGTTAAATCCTATTTTGCTCTCAGCCATGGAACTCATGTACATTTTCTGACATAATCCAATCTGTAGAATTTCCAATTTATAAAGGGGATTACTAAGTGTCTGTTGCTATGTGTGGTGCTTCTTTCTATAAAGTAATGTATAATGATATGAGACAAAGCCAGCTGCCATAACAAGGAAGCAGCTTTTGTTTTGAATCTATCCTACAGCAAGATCAACAATACCGGGCAATGGGAGGTGAGAGGAGCAAATAGAGATCATTCTACTCCAGAATCCCTCTTAGAGGCTGAAGAAAAGTGCCCATCCATGTTCTTTCTCATGTGTCCCATCAAGAAGGAATGCCAATCTTCAGATTCCAGCTATATCTATTTATGTTACCCTGAGCAATATTTTAAATAATCCCTATTTCCATTTCTAGAGGCTGCTAGCGGTGCCATAGTGCATAGTGTCAGGAGTCAGGAAGACTCATTTTCCTGAATTCAAATTCAGCCTCAGGCACTTTCTAACCAAATGAGCTTGGGCAAGTCTCCTTGTTTGTGTCAGTCTCCTCATCAGGAAATAAGTAGGAGAAGGAAATGGCAAACCACTCCAGCATTTTTGCAAGAAAACCCCAAATGGGGTCATGAAAAGTTGGATACAACTGAAAAGGGACTGAACAAATATGATTCTGTTTCTAATCCTAACCCAAACTTCAATCCTAATTCCATTTCTACCTTTCCTCCCCTGGATGTATATTTGAGTTGATTGTATTTGAAACTTTTTGTCTCTTTTTACAGGAAATACAGGCCATCAATGGCCAAAACACTCTGAATGCTCAAGAGTTCGCCAACTTGGTATTTGAAAAGATTGATGTAAATAATGATGGTAAGTCAGTTGCTAGCCCTGGGATCATTTTTCTAATGGTCCATAAATAAGGGGGTTAGGGATAGGAAATGATAAATGTATTTTTCAGTTAGATGGTGATGAAAAGGGAAGATATATTCAATTCAGCATTTATCACAGAACCACAGAATTTGAGAGTTAGAGAGTTGGAAATTTGGAAAGCAATCATTTAGTTGATGCTATAACAATGAATTCTTACTATAGCATTTCTGATATGTAACTTCTGTTTAAATACTTCAGTGAGGAAGGCCTTTCATTCCACTTTGGGTCAGCTCTAATTTTTGAGAAATTTATCCTAACTTGAAGCCTAAGTTACCTTTTTGAGACTTCCTCCATTGCTCCTGGCTCTAACCTCTGAGGGTAAACAAATGTAGTCCATAATCCACATGACAGCCCTTAAAATTTTTAAAGACAACTATCATACCTCCTAGGAACAGTTTAGCTGGTTCAGTGGATAAAAAAAGAGATCTGGAGTTAGGAAGGAACCTGAATTCAAATGTGACCTTAGACACTACCTGTGTGACCCTGGGCAATTCACTTAACTATTTTCCTCAGGTTTTTTTTTTTTAATAGCTATAAAATGAACTGGAGAAGGAAATGGCAAACTACTTCATTATCTTTGTCAAGAAAACCCAAATGGAGTCACAAAGAGTCACATACACCTAAAACGACTGAACAACAACATCCTATCTCCTTAAATGTACTCTTTCCTGGCTAAATATCAGGAGTTCCTTCACAGTTCCTCATTATAGCATGGAACTCAAGAATTGAATATAATATTCCAGTGTGATATCACTATCATTGAAGGAGCTATCATCTCTTTATCTCTAAAAGTTATGCCTCTCAAGGCAGCCCACATTCTTTCTTCTTCTTCTTCTTCTTCTTCTTCTTCTTCTTCTTTTCTTCTTCTTCTTCTTCTTCTTCTTCTTCTTCTTTTTCTTCTTCTTTTTCTTCTTCTTTTTCTTCTTCTTCTTTTTCTTCTTCTTCTTCTTTTAACTCTCACCACATTCTGACTCATATTTGTTTGGAATCCACTAAGACCCCCAGATTTATTTTTTATCAGATTTTATATTAATTTCTTATAATGTATATATTTTTGTGATAACTCCTAAGCTAAAGTTAAAGGGAATATAAAGTTTAAATAAGGCACAATATTTGTCTCTATGTAATAGGCCACCAACACAAAGGGCTTTAATACAAAATATCTGTTTAGTGATTTAAAGAGATACACAAAGCAGAAAGGACAAGCAGAGAAAAAGGTTCTTATGAACTATGGGATAATTAGAAGAAGGAAGAGATATTTCAGAGGATCAAGAAGTCAAATCTATTTTCATGTTAATGTTAAAACACTATTTGCCTATTAAATATTCATCCTTTTTCCAACTGCATATTTGTACAAAGCAGAATTTTCTTTGTAAACTTGAATCAAAACAACATATTGTACAGATTGGAAGCAGAAGCAAATATGAGAATCCAACTTTTTTTTTTTATTAAATCAGACACTAAAGAAATTTGCAAAAATATGTAAAACAGTCTGGTCTCACTATTTTTTTGAAATTATCATTATTTTTCATTAAAACATTATTTATAACATGTAATGGGTTTACTCTTTTTGATATATTAATGAATACTTTTAAATTTATCAGTTTTAATTTCTAATGCTGTAAAAATAGATAAATGTAACCTTATTATAAACAAAAGTTCTTTGGGATACTCAATTGTAAAGAGTGTAAGGAATTCCTGAGACTAGGATGTTTGAGAACTCTGTTGTAAAAATAGGTATTAGAGTGGGAAGGTATAGGGTATGTTCAGGAGAAAGAGTTCTATGATACAGATTTATATGGAACAGTTGTAGCACTGGGGGAAGGAAGATCTATATTTTCCTATCTTGACAAGGATAATACCATTTTAGAATAAGCTCAAATTTTAGTGCAATGGCTAAGCATTTTAATAGCATGTTTTAAAATTTTCTAATTAACACATAAGAATTTAAAAAATTAAAAAATATTAATTGAAATCTATTATGTCTTCTTCCTGCCACTTTACCCATTGGAAATGAAAATAAAAATCAAATTCTTGTAATAAATAACAGTCAATCAAAACAAATTCCCACATAGTAAATATTCAAAAGAGTATATGTATATATGTCTTCTTCTGTACTTAGCACATAGTAGGCAATTAATAAATGCTAGTTGACTGTCAGGAGGTGGGTGGAATATTTCATCCTGAGACTTCTAAATTGATGATAGATTGCTGAGTTGCTCTGAATCAATTCAAAGTTTTATAGGTTCAATAAGTACATATCAATCCCTAAACTTTGGTTCTTCTAGGTAGTTAGATGGCATAGTACATAAAGTACTCAACTTGGAGTCAAGAAAACCTAGGGTTTAAATGGGACTTTATGACCCTGACTAAATCAGCTAATTTGTCACAACCTCAGTTTTCTCCTCTATCAAATGAAGATGATGATAATAGTACTTTCCCCACAGTGTTGCTGTGTGGATATGTAGACTTTGCCAACCTATATAAATGCATACCTATTATTTTCTCTTATTTACTAACCCAACTCTTGTTCAAGGACATGCAAAAGACAACGTCCTTCCTATCTCAGATCCCTGAGAGGAAGGGCAGACTAAATTAAAACTCTCTCTCCTCTCCTTTGGAACCCAATAAACCACTCTCCTCCCATGGATCAGTGACAGACCATTTGTAATGCATTTTAAAAGCCTTGGGGAAATGGCTAGCATTTAGAAACCTATCAGTCTCATAGAATTTCCTCTTCCATAAGGGCTAGTTCCCTGCCCTTTGAAGACCCCATGACACTACAAGGCCATGGTTGTGAGATGTGGAGAGATGACCAATGAAAGGCTAAGGGAAAGGTGAGGTAATGACCAAAGCAGGTTTTGATGTTAACTTTTCATTAGGTAGATGCAAAGTTCTGGTGTTCCTATGAGCAAACTGACTGAAAGTTCCATCAGCATCCTCTTTAATTTTCATCACCCTGGGAAAAAAAGTCAGCTTCCCAGCTTTAGTTATATTTTTATTAACACCCCCATAATTTCTTGCTTAGTAAAATGCAGTGGAGTTTATATACTTGAGGTCATTATATTCAAACAATAATCTTATGAGTTCGTCGTCCAGATTTTTGGAAAGTCTTAAGATATTGCTTATTCAGCAATTGAGACTAGTTTCTCTAATAGAGCTTATAAGCACACTATATCTAGAAATATCTTTTAAAGACATTTTTCATCTTTGAAAATGAAAAGGTGACAAGCACTTTAGATACCATGTTAGTAGTACAAGTTCAATCAAATGTTTATTTTAATTTCGTGAATTATAATAAAGGTTTTTGGAAAACAAATACCATTTATGCTCACTTTAGGGGCCTGAGAGTTTTCAGTGGAAGCCTTCAGAGTAGCTCAGTAAGTTCTGTGATTCAGTTAGAGCTGGAATAGGACATCTGAAAATAGGCTAGAGAATGTCAGAGTTAGAAGGTACCTTAGAACGTTAGAATGTCAGAATTCTATCAGAGATGGATTGTTAAAAGTGGAAGGACATGTGGGAACACTGATTATCAGAACTGAAAGCCAGCTTAGAACACAGAATGTCAGAGTATAGAGAATGAGATATAAGAACCAGAAGGAGCATTAGAAAGCAGAAAGGTACATTTCAGACCATAGAATTTCAGACATAGAAGGGATTTGAGAAAATTTCTACTTCTGGGCTTCTTAATCTTAATAATGTATATATGTCATGGAGCCCTTTCACAGTCTGCTGAAGCCATCTCAGAATGATGTTTTTAAATAACTGAAAAAAAATACTTAATTTCAGTTAATGGTTAATAAAAATGAAATATTAAAAAATGTGCCTTTTTTGTATCCTGTCCCCAAAACACAATTCCCATTAGCTGAGTACCACAGAGGTTATAGCCTATCTGGAGAACCTAATTCCCACATATGTGGATGAGTCCCCACTCCTAATTACACCTCATAGCATGTTTCCTATTCTAATTTATGGCTTCCCTCCACAACTTTGGTAATCTTTAAGGTTTCATTTCTTAAGTTTCAGTTTCACTTCTCTGATTTAAGTTTTGTAACTCTGTGCATACTAAACCCTCATCCAATTCTCACAATATTTTTGTAGTTTTCAAACTGGAATCTATTTTTCAGTTAATTCTGCCAGTGATATTAGGCTAATATGTTCTTAGATCTAGTAATACCTACTTACAAAATTCCTGTCCTCAAAAGCTATAGAGGAAGAGGAAGCCTGAAAATAGCATCAACTACCATTTATCATCCATAAGACTATTTGATTTCATTCAGAAAAAGGCCAAAATAATCATTAAATGAAGGGTAGTAAGTCATAATGCATAAATGTTCATGCCTAGTGTGAATATTTACCATGAAGAAACAAAGTAAATGTCATTGACCTATATGGAATGAAATCAGATGAACTGGTTGCACTTTGAAATTAGAGTGATCAGTGATTCCCTAGTAAAGCCAAAAACAACAGACCTAGAGGAAAATTGACAGTGTTGGATTTTTCTCCTGGGTGTGTAAGGGAAGGGAAGGAATACCTGGATGTCAATCAAGAATTATGACATCATTTCAGAAAACTGGGCCTGGAGTTAGGAATTCCTTAAATTCAAATTCAGCCTCAA
The DNA here is from genome assembly GCA_023553655.1 of Myrmecobius fasciatus. Taxonomy (NCBI): domain Eukaryota; kingdom Metazoa; phylum Chordata; class Mammalia; order Dasyuromorphia; family Myrmecobiidae; genus Myrmecobius; species Myrmecobius fasciatus. Next base: position 647,868 of record JAJPUD010000054.1, on the reverse strand, counting down.
ATACTTAAAGTTGCATGACCCTGAGCATGTCACTTCATCTCTGCCTCAGTTTCCTCATTTCTAAAATAGAGATAATAATATCATTCACCTCCCAGAATGGTTGTGAAAATAAAATGAGATGGTATTTATAAAGCACTTTGAAAACCTTAAAGTAGTTGGGGTTTTTTGTTTTTGTTTTTTTATGTTTGGTTTTTTTTGCCAGCTCTAAGGGTATAGGATCATAGAATTTAAACTCAGAGTGAAATTCAGAGATTATCTAATACAGCCTACTCATTTTGCAGATGAGGAAACTATGACCCAGAAGGGGTAAAATGACTTTCCTAAAGTCACATAGATAGTAATTGGAAAAAATATCTATGTTCCAGTCTCATATTCTTTCCACTTCATAATGCTTCCTTCCAGACTCAGTCTATTCAGTTCTGGAGAGTCATGCAATGCACTAGTAAGAGGAAATAGTTTATGAAGAATTGAAAGAAGCATTATAGAAAAGGTCATTGCATTATAGCAGTGAGCAGGGATTTCATGGTTTCTGGGCAGAAAGAAAATAATCAAGAAATCTTCATTGGCAAATGTAGAAGAGGAAAGAAAAGAGTGAGAATGTTTAATGCCTCTGGGGGAATTGATGGTAAATGCTGAGACCTTAATACACTTATCTCTGATTTGTGAATTTTCAATCTACAGTGACTATAGATTTGAGAGGGAAATTTAGGTTTACCATCTAATATAAGTTTTTCCTGCTAGCTAAGAAAATCAGAAGCATCTTCAAATTTACATATTTACCATGTCTGGTTTAAAACAGATTTTTTAAAGGTTTTATTAATATCTTTTATTTTTATAGCATCATTTCCCACTTTGTGCTTCCTTCCTTTTTCTCTTCTCTCAGAGAACTATTCCTTATAACATAGAATTTTTTAAAAAAGAGAAAAGAAAAAAAAGAAGAAAAAATTAACCCAAACTGAGAAACATTAAAAAAAAAACTAATGTTGTGTATGCAATATTTCCCAGGAAATTTAATTTCTGAAAAAAAATAAAGGAAGATATTTTTTCATATACTGCTTTGTTTTTAAATAAGTACTTGCCAATCTCTTGCATCCCTTTCATTTCAATAAGAATTTATTAATTTTTTAAAAAGTCAATAATAGTATGTGTCTTAAGTAATGCTGTGGAGAACTCCAGACTTGTCCCAGGCCATATTGATTAGAAGCTTACAGAAACAAAAATAATTTTGTGGGATATTATTGCTACCAGATCAGATCACTGAATACTGAGATTAGAAATATGAATTATGAGAGTCTCCAAAAATATAGTCAGAGTTCAGAGACAAAAACAGATACAGCTATTCAAAAATAACTTTTTTTTGTAACTAAAGTCATCAAAGGTAGAGCCCTATGCCTGAATAGGAAAATAGATGACAATTATGAAATATTCCTTCCTTGAGCTGTCTTGGTAGACAGAAATTCAGGGGAAGAAGATTCATTAGGAAAGAAGTTGAGGATTAAGGAAAATAAGGTAAAAATAACAATAAAAAGTAACATTTGTGTGAACACAAGAAAAATCAAGAATAATAATCAGAATAAAATAATTCTCCAAGGAAATTAGAATTGTTATGAGAGATGGCAGAAAGTAAGGTGAGCTAGAAGGAAATCTAAAAAGATTTAAGACTTGCAAAGTCAACCAGAGTTTCAAATAGAAGGAGGGCAACACAGAGAAACAGAATAAACAAGTTAATTGTGAAATCTCTTAAAGAATCAGCAAACTATACCCGCTGTGAACAAATTCAAAACTAGTTTCTAGAGTGACTTGAGGAGGAAGAATTGATAAATGCTTCTTCAGTGTGAAATGCTGAATATTTGGAGTCTGATATCCCAGAACATGTATGGCTTTAAATCATAACTTGTATGTTACAAAAGACTGAATAGGAAAAGACCCAGGATTACACTTTTTAATGAAGCTAGATTTAGAAGACATTCAAATATTTTTCTTAAAACTCAGTGTTCCTACTAGAGTTGATATCAAAATGGATACAAGGGCACATATTAGCAAGACACCTTCTTCATTTCCATTCGGGTAATTAATTAGTAGAACAGATTTTTGGGCTTGACCTTATGAAGATCTGGATTAAACTGCCTCTGTCATTTACTGGCTAAGTAATCCTCTTCAAGTAACATCTCTCAGCTCTGGTTTCCTCATTTATAAAACAAGGATAATGATATCTGTGGTACTTACTTCACAAGATTATTTTGAGGTTCAAATAAAACAATTATGTAAAATATTTTACAAAGCTTAAAAGAATATACAAATATCATGCTACTGAAATTATTACCATCAGCCTCTTTATCCAGTCCAATCTAAAAGAAAAAAAAGTTCAAATATTAAAAAACAATCTTCTTTGATTTTGATAACAAGAAAGAATTTCAATTAATAGAATGTACAAATCAGCAAACATTTACTAAGAGCCTCTTGTGTTCTGGGAACTTTACTGGGTGCTAGGGAAAAATAATAGGACTGCTACACAGTACAGTGGACAGAAGACCAGCCCTAGTAAGAAAGATTCATCATTCTGAGTTCAAATGTGACCTCATACAGAAACTACCTTTATGACCATGGGCAAGTCACTTAATCCTGAATGCCAAGGTTTCCTCATCGTAAAATGAGCTAAGAAAGTAAATCACAAATCACTCCAGTGTGTTTGCTAAGAAAACCTCAAATGGGGTTAGCCATGACTGAATAATAACAAAGGGAAATACCAGGCTAAATAATAAGTTTCCTACCTTTATGGAACTTGTAGGCTAGTGGGGAAAAGATAAGATAACAAAGATAACATATATTATATAGTATAACTATATTATAACTAAAATATTATAAGATAACTGAAATAATAAAATAAAATAACAATAATACATGTTAAGTACAGTTGAGAAGTACAAAGCAAGTTATCGTGCAAAGTCCATGAAGAAAGTCTTTATATAGGAGGCAACATTTAAGTTGGGCTTTAAAGGTTAGCTGAGAATTCAGCAGGCAACAAAGGCCATTTCAGGCACTTATCAAAGGCAAAAAGAGACATCATGTATATTGGGACATCCAGTTTAAATATAAGAAGTTATCTAAGTTGGACTTCAATGTAAAGGACACAAACAAAAACTAAAAACTTAGGTTGAATGAGGAAAAGAAAGGTAGACCATACCTGGCAGCTCTTTGGAGAAGGGAGGAATTTATGACCAAACAGAAGATAAAGAACATTATGAAATGCAAATGGATAATCCCACCACACAAACATACTGTGGGAACAGGGAAGACATGAAATGACTCCCTGCACAAAGAGAATTAATAGAAAAACTTTTTTTAAAAAATTTAAAAATCAAATGAAAGACATTGAGGAAAAACAGAAAAAAAGAAAGAAAATATAAAACCATCCAAGAAGAACAAATTTGTGGGGAAAAAGTTAACCAATCAGAAAAAAGAGAGTCTCAAAGATGAAAATTTATATTTGAAAATTTGAATCAGGCAAGGGGAAGTCAGTGAAGCTATGAGAGACCAAGATATTACAAAACAGATTATAAAGAATGAGAAAATAGAATATATAAAAAATGATAAATCTGGAGAATAGGTCGAGAAGAGAAAATATAAGAATAATTGGACTGCCTGAAAGTTGTGACCAAAAAACAAAACAAAACAAAACAAAAACTTTGACACAATAATGCAGGAAATAGTCCAAGAAAATTGTCCTGGAGTGTTAGAATATGAGGGGAAGTAGAAATAGAAAAAAATCCACCTATCACCGTCCCCAACAAGATCCTTTATGGAAAACACACAGGAATATTATTGCCAAATTTAGAAACCCCCAGATTAAAGGGAAAACTTTACAAAAAACAAGAAAAAAAGCAATCCAAATATGCTGGAGTTAAAATTAGAATGTACAAGACTTATCAGCAGCTACAATAAAAGACTGCAAGTCCTGGAATCATATCTACCAACAACTAAAGAACTAGGCCTGTGGCCAAAAATATAATATCCAGTAAAATTATACATAATATTGAATGAGAAAAAATGAACATTCAACAAACTTGCAGATTTTCAGGATTTACTATCAACCAAATCCAAACTTAATAGAAAATTTAACATATAAGAGCCAATATCAAAGATCATTTTCAAGGATCTCCACATAGACAAATGATTTATGGCTTATTTTTTTTACATGGAAAATATACACTGTATGTTTAAGATTCATATCAAACAATAGGGTAGAAAGATTGGTACAGTTAAAGTAAAAATAATTATATTATACAAATGAGGTGCAAAGGAAGAATAGACACAGAGGCATTAGAGGGGGGAGGAGGACTTGTAGTTCTGAAAACCTACTCATCATATCAGGAATGGGTTTAATAGGCAACATGACAGATATACCATTAAGGGGTATAGCACCCTTGGAAATCTACAAAGAAATAAGGAGAGAGAGGGGCAGATAGGGAAGCAAAGAGTGGAGAAAGAAGACAAGAAAGTAATCCATGGGTGAGATGAAGTAATAGCAAGTTAAGGAGAAGAATTAAAACAAAGTCAGCAGGGATAGGAAAGGGGTGTGTGTGTGTGTGTGTGTGTGTGTGTGTGTGTGTGTGTGTGTATGTGTACATAAATATATCTTTCTTTAACCACAGTTTGCTTGGGGGTGGGGGAGGATGAAAGGGGTAGAAAAATGAAGTAAATAAGGTGCACAGCAGAGAGCCAAAGAACATTTTACAAGGAAGTAAATATATATATATATATATATATTTTGATGTGGTAATTTGTTATTATATATTTTGAATCCTCCTTGATATTCTATTGAGCACATGACAATGTTCTTTTTTGTTTTGTTTTGTTTTCTGTTTTTCTGTTTGTTTTTTTATTCTAAATAAACATAATTAAAAAGGAAAAATATAAATGAAATACAAAAAAATAAGAAAATTAAAAGAAAAAAAAGAAAATCACTTTAGTAAATAGATGAAAGATGGGGAAGTGGGAAGTGGGAAGAATTTGTGATAGGCAGACAATAAGCAGACTGTAGCTACTGCCCAGGAATAAGCTGATAAAGACTTGCACCTGAGTGGTGGCAGTGTCAGACAAAAGAAGGGGGTATATATTAGAGATATTGCAAAGACATAATTGATAGGTCTTGCTAACAGATTGGATGTGGAGGGTGAGAGATAGTGAGGAATCAAGGTTGAGTTTTAGGTTGTAAACCTGAGAGACTTCGAGGATGTTGGTGTCTTCTAGAATAACAGGGAAGTTTGAAAGTTAGGGGAGGATTTAGGGGAAAAGAAAATTAGTTTAGTTCTGGACATGTTGAATTCTGGACATGTCGAATTTAAGATATCTACTGGACATCCAGTTTCAGATGTCCAATTACGGTTGGAGAAGTGAAATCGGAAGTTAGCAGAGAGGCTAGGGCTGGATAAGTAGATCAACATGGGGTGATAACAATGCATGAGAGCTGATGAGATCATCAAGTGAAATAGTACAGGAGAAGAGAAGGGATCTAGAATAGGGTTCAATGAGACACCGATAGAAAGAGGTATGATCTACATGATCTGAACCCAGAAAAGGAGATTGAAAGAGAATAGTCAAGTGAGCTGGAGGAAAACTGAGAGAGTGATATCTCCAAAACCCAGAGAGACAAGTGTCTCAAGAAGAAGTGATCAACAGTGTCAAATGTTAAGAGGTTAAGAAGGATGAGGGTTAAGATTAGACCATTGGCAATTAAGATATGTTTGGTATCAAGAAAAATGATGAAAAGAAGTAAGGAGGAAACAGGAATAGTATTTCCAAAATTCAAACTGTATTAAAAAGCAGCAGCATCAAAATCATGTGGTATTGGTTTAAAAAATAGAAAATTAGGTCAATGGAATAGACTAGGCAGGGAAGATTCAGAAATAATAGAACTCAATAATCCAGTATTTGATAAAGTCAGAAACAAAAATTGCCTAGGAAAAATCTTCTATTTGATAAAAACTGTTACAAAACTGGAAAGGAGTCTGGCAGAAGTTTAGCTTAGACAAATACTTTCACTACACTTCACAGACACTTAACATTCCTTAGCTGTGTGACCCTGAGCAAGTCACTTAACTCCAATTGCCTCAGCAAAAAGCAAAAAAAAAAATATATATATATGAGACAAGATTTGAACTCAGGTCGTCCTGACTTCAGGGCTGGTGCTCTATCCACTGCGCCACACTTCAAAGTATATTCTAAATGAATATGTGATTTTAATTTTAACGATCACACTACCAAAAAATATTAGAAAAGAAACATCACATACCTCTTACAGCTATAGAAAGATGTATTCTTATTCAAATAAGAGACAGAGACAATTAAAAAAGATAAAATAGATAACTGATTATTTGAAACTGAAGAGCTTCTTTACAAAAAACATTAATGTACCTAAAATAAAGAAAATAGATGGTGTGTATGATGAATACAGAGAAGCATGGAAAAGTCTATATGAATTGATGCAGAGAAGTAAATAGAGCCAATAAAATAACATACACAGTAACTTGAACAATTTAAATGGAGGGGGAAAGATATATCAAAAATAAAAAATAAATGTAAAAAAGTTATAATGATCAAGCAGAATTCAAATGAAGAGATCTGAGAAGATATTCACCAACCTATCCATAGGCAGAAGTGGAAAGTCTATAGGTGTTAACATATTACGCACATTTGTAGACTTTGTCACAGAATCAATCAATTATGCTGATTTCTTCTTTAAAAAACAAAGAAAATCCAAATACTATTTGTCATAGGGGATACCTCTGGAGATTGGGAGTGGGAGGGATACATAGAATACCATGGTGATGTAAATAATAGAAAACATCAATAAAAATTATTTCAAAAAAAATCACTGGTAATTTTCGGAAATTGTTGCAGTTGAATGATAAGGTTGGAAGCCATATTGTAGAGACTTAAAGTGAGAGAAGAAAAGTGGAGGCAACTCTTGTAGACAATCTCAAGGAGTTTAGCCAAAGACTGTTGCTTGGTGACCTTGAACAAGCTACTTAACCTTAGCCTCAAATTGCTCATCTGTTAATATAATAGAATAGCACTTACCTCACAGGAGTATTAATAAGATCAAATGAGATAACATGTAAAATACATTGCAAAACTGAAAGAACAATATAACTATTATTTTAGTATGTTTTGTCTTCCCTTATAAATTGCAAAATCCTTTGAAATCAGAGACAATGTCTTAAATTTCTTTTTTTTAAATCCAGAGCTTTGCACAGTGCCTTGCATATAATAAAGCCTCAATAAATTCACAGAATTAATGAATGAATTGATCTGAGAGCTCCATAGATCCAGAAACCTTCATTATTATACTGTATCCCTCCCCTTTTCCCCTAAATGGTTATTTAAAGAGGTAAAAAATCCATTGCAAGTTCATTTTTCAAACAGAATGTGTCATTCAGGACCAGCCTTGCAGATACTAGCAGAATAATCAGGCCTCTAAGAAGTGTGACTTAATATCTACCCTTCTCTACAGCCTATGGTTGGTCAAGGGTACTGCTCTTCCTCATTAAAATTCCCACCATTGGAGTCACTAATGGGGTGGATTACAAAGATCCAGAAGCCTTGAAGAGATGATATTAAGCAGGAAGTCAGTTTTCTTGTATGGAAGAAAGACTGCCAACCATAGGACCTGAGTGTTAGGGAGTTTGTATTAGATCCCTAGATCAGTGAGGGTAGTCCTAAAGTGAGGAAGTATAGAAATGGAAATGAAAAAGGAGAATAGTATAGATCAATAAATATATAATGAATATTTAGCTAACTTTCCAATTCTGCTTAGGGCTGTTCTTGGTACCATATTTTAAAAAGAGAATACACTAAATCAATCTTACAAACAGTATTTATTAAGAAACTAGTATTGTAAATAGATAGAATATTACACTTGTATTCAAAACAGCCTCGGTTTAAAAACTAGCTTTATGATATATTACTCCTCTAAGTTTATTCATTTATCAAATAATGAATCTCATTACAACCTTACCTGGCTCTTGTTAAGCAATTTTGTTAGATAATCTACACAAAGTTTTACCTTAATATCGATAATTATTGACTTCCTCCAACCTTGATGACCAAGAATTAATCATATCTGGTCACATCTTCAAATGCATTCACATTTTTCTAGGCCTTTATAAACTTTAAAGTACATTGCTGTACCTGGAACTAATAGGCACTTACACTTTTGACTTGACTTTTCTTATAACAACCCTGTGAAGTCATGAAGAGATTATAATTCACATTTGGCATTTAAGGAAAAGGAGATCTAGAGAGTTGAAGTCTAAGTTTAAGTTTAAAATTTGCCCAAAGTCACACAGCTAATAAGTGTTAGAGCTGGGATTAGATGATCCTCAAGGTTACTTTTAAGTTTAAATTTGTGATCCTATGATTTGAGCCTAAATGACTTCAAATGCAACACTGTAGATCTTAAGATAATATAATTAGAGGTATATGGAACTTTATAGCCCATTCAATCCAATCTTCTCATTTTACAGATGAGAAAACTGAGAGATTAAATGATTTCCCCATAGTCTTACAGGTATAATAGTTAACATTATTTTTTAAAAATTAAGATTGTCAAAGTACTTTAAAACACATTATTTCATTTGATGTTCTCATCAATCCTGTAAGATAGATAGTATTATTAATGTCATTTTATATATGAGGTGGAGAGTAATTGGAACTTAAACTTGGTCATCATAAGCATACATGGACCATGGTTCTCAGGAGAGGGATCAGTGGTGGTAATCCTTGCCCAGGATGGTTCAGAACATTATGAATGTCTAATTAATGTCAGAGGCAAGTTATGATGTTGAGGTTTTCCTGACTCTTAAGTCCAACACTTTTTCTATTCCACTTGTCAGCGGTTGTCAGAGAATATGGCAGGCAGATTCTATAAGAAACATAGTTTAAGAATCTAAATTGCCCTGTCTTGAGTCAGATTTCTAATTGACTAAAGCAGATTGAATTAATCAGTGAAACAATAATCTCTATCCCTAACCTGCAGCATTTCTCAAGTAACTCTGTAGATCAGATATTAAACAAGAAGGGAAATACTTTACATCCAGCTCAGCACAGCACCTTAATGAGTTAATTACTAATTACTAAAAGCCTTAGTAAACATTTAATAAATACTTATTGGTTGAGTTGTTGATTGATTGAGAAGAATTTACAGTCATTTGGAGAACAAAGATACATAGATTAAAGATACATTCATTAACATATGTTAAAAATATTCAAAGTAGTTATTGCAATAAAAATGGCTTCTTCATTGCAATAAAATAAATGATATGACAATAAGTGTCCATTGAATAGAAAATGGCTAAACAAACTGTTACAAAAAATGTGATGAAATATTATCAAATCAGAAAAAATTTTGGGAACTAAGAATGAGAACAATAATAGATAATTCATTTTTTTCTCTAATTGCTCATATATTTTTATATTCTAGGAGAATTAACTTTAGAGGAATTCATTGGTGGCTTAGAAAAAGATCCAAAACTTTTGGAGATGATTACCAAGAGTTTTGACCTCTCCAGTGTACTGAAAGTCATTCAGAATGGGATGAAGCAAGACAGCTGAGATACCTTGCTTTAGACCATGGCCAAGGACAAAGACCTTCAAGACAAGAGGAAACAAGCTATGGAGCCTTTATTCTGTCCAAATGTCTTTCCCTACATTCAGTGAATATGATAGCTACCACAACAAGGAAAAATCCTTCTCTTGTGTATAATATTGTTGGGTGCAGATGTAACATTCTTGAATCATACTAATAAATAAAACTGCAATATTCCATCACAAGAAACCTTCCATAAAGTTATTAAGAAGATACACTGCTGTTGTTCTGTTTAAGTATTGGTTGTTCTGTCTTGCAGATTAGAATGTGGCAATAAAGTTGATTAATACATTTCTGGGTCCTATCACTTAAGGACAGAATCCTAGTTTGCATTATTAACATGCTGGCACCAACTAATTAAATTTTAAAGTAGAATTGGGTTATTTGGTAAAAACTTGGCTCACTTTGTTTCAGAAAAATAACCACTCAGTAAACAGGTTTTGTTAATCTCTAGTTTTTAATGAAACCATATGTTACAGATGACTAGTTCCTTTTCTGGCCTTTTCTCTCCCTTCCTTCATTTTTTATTCTGAATGGAATCATGAATTAATGATTATTTTTTTCTAAAGGAACATCCCCTACAACATGAAAAGTTGTATAATTTTTAAAAAGCCAGATGTTTGTTAGACAACCTCATTTCTTCCACCAATAAGCTCTGTGACTATGCAGTCATTTAAATTCTCAGCCTCAGTTTCACCAACAGTAAAAAAAAAAAGAAAGAAAGAAAGAAAGAAAGGACATTTCCTTCACCCATGCATCTTATAGGCTCAAGTTAAATAATATGACATCCTGGAAAAGGTACTGAATTTGGAGTTAAAGAAATTCTGCTCAAATCCCCGTTCTGTCTTTTTACTTTTTACTTTGTTACTTTTATGATGTTGGTCAACTAACTCACTAAAACTGTCTCAGCCTCAGTTTTTCATCTGTAAATGAAGAGTTTGAATAAAACAGCTCATAAGGTCTGGGCTATTCTAGATTGATGATCCTTTGAATATATGTGAAAGCTCTATAAAAGATGATACATATTTAAGGAATTATTATTAAAGAGGAAGGAGCTTTGGGTTAAGCAATGAGAATGTTTTCTTTCAATTTGTTATAAATTTATGTCTGGTTATACATGAAACTGTGATATCACATCTGTAATTATTATGCCAGTTGTTGTTTTGATGAATACAGCAGACAGCCAAGCTATGCAGCAACAAGTACTTGACATTTTAAATGTTCCTGACATTACAACTCTGACATTTTATGGTTTTTTTTTAATATCCCTTCCAAGAGAAATGTAATGATGAATGGGATTTCTTGATGGGTTGTAACTTTTAAGTTTAGGGTTTCTATAACCCAGGTGCATTACTGTGTCCATCAGTGCTGGGCTTCCTTACAGAAACAAAATACAGACTGAAGAGCAGATGTGACAAGTCTTCACAATTAAAATGTTATAATTATATTTTAACATACTGTTTGTAATTTATACACTTTAAAAACAATTTAAATAAACCTCAGAGTGAGACTTCTGTTCACTTCAGAAAGTTGTTACGAGGATCAAATGAGATAATGTAGGAGATAAGGTCTCTATTTTGACTCTTCCAATTAGATAGGTTCAGGACCTTTATTTAAGCATTATTGTTGAATGAAGACTACCTACCATGCATGGCTTCAAGCTCAATTGGACAGTCACTAAGAGAAGAATAATGAAAATCTCTATAGCTGGGTTGAAAAGAGTTACTTTTATGCTAATAAAGATGAAATTAACCTGGGAATTTTAGGAGGAAGATTTGTCTTGGTTGTCTTCTGGGAATAAGCAGGTACCTGATCTATCTTAGAATGATTTAGATTGTAGAATGATAGTCCCACAAGAGACTCAGTTTTCTCATCTAGAAAATGAGAATAACATTACATCTATTACCATGTTTTGATAATTTTGAGATAAATACATCTCTAAGAAGTATGATGATAATGGTAATGATATTTAATCTTCACAACCTAGCCTTTTACTTCGTGGATAATTCTGTTTGAAAAAATAAAGGGTATTGAGCACAGTTTTCAATAATTCTATTCACATTGTGCCACATCTATGCAGTCTTTGTCTATTTTAGCAAGAGTTTATCACATAGAACATATGCTCCAATTCAAGCTAACCCCACAGATTTTTAATAATGGAAACTAGCATCAGAAGAACATATAAAACATAAAATCAGGCCAGAAACCCTACCCACCTCCAAAAATGAGTAGAGCCAAATTTCAACATGAAATTAAAAGTTAAGAAATACTTTGGGAAATTGAGCAAAGAACAACAAAAAAAGAACCTGAACATAAAAAACTACTATGATAACAGGGAAACTCAAAATGCAAACTATAAGAAGACAATGACTTGAAAATATCTATAAGCAAAGGCTCAAAAATGCAGTCTGCACAAAACCTCCAAAAGCCTTCTCAGAAAAGCTTTTTAAAAAGTGATTAAAGAATGGTAATGATTTTTAAAATTAAGCAAAAGTTCCTGATAGAGGAAAAATGGGAAAAGAATTATGTAATAAAATTATATAAAAGAATTAATAGCTTGGTAAAGCAGGCAAAAATGTTGAAGAAAATAACTCTTTAAAAATCAGAATTGATCAATAAAATAGAAAAGCCATTGGTTAGTTTTATTTATAAAAAGAAAGCTGAAAACCTATTCACTTTTGTCAAAAAAGAAAATGGATAATGTAACAACAATGAAGATAAGCTTAAAGCAATATTTGAAGCTATTTTACCCAATTATATACCAATAAATCTGACAATTTAAGTGACTGTATAAATATTTGCAAAAATATAAATTGCTTAGAATGACAAGAAAAATGGAATACTTAAATAAATATATCTTGGAAAAAAAGAAATTGAACAAGCCACAAATGAGCTCCCAGGACCAAATGGATTTACAGATGAATTTTACCAAGTATTTAAAGAACAATTCATTCTAATGCCATATAAATAGGCAAAGAAGTAATCTTAATTAAATTTCTTTTATGCCACTGATATGGTTTTGATGCCTAAACCATGAAGAGTAAAAATAGAGAAAGGATAATATGAATCATTTTCCCTAATGAATTTTGAAGGAAAAATTTCCAATAAAATATCACTAAAGAGATTGTAGCAATATATCACAAAGATAATAATTACAATTAGGAGGAATTTATACCAGTAATGCAGGACTGGTTCAGTATAAAGAAAACCACAAACACAATTGACCATTTCAATAGCAAAAATCATGTAAATATATAAATAAATGCAGAAAAATATTTTGACAAAATAAAAAATTCATTCCTATTACAAAATTTTAGAAAGCATAGGAAAAAATGGAGCTTTTCTTAAGATAACATGTTGTTTAGTCATTCAGTTGTGCCCTACTTTTTGTGATCTCATGGACCGTAGCACACCAATTGTGTGGAATTTTCTTGGCAAAGATTCTGAAGTATATGTTTTGCCATTTCCTTCTCCAGCATATGAAGGCAAACAAAGAATAAGGGACTTGTCCAGGGTCACACAGCTAATAAGTGTTTGAGGTCAGATTTGAACTCAGGTCTTCTTGACTGAAGCCTCAGTACTTTATCCACTGATCTATCTACTGCCTCCTAAAATGACAGATAAGTAAGCATTATCTATAATGGGGATAAATTAGAAGTCTTTATTTTTTTTAATAAAGCTTTTTATTTGCAAAACATATGAGTGACCTTTCAACATTGACCTTTGCAAAAAAACTTTTTTTTCCCAAGCTTTTCCTTTCCTTCCCCCCACTCCCCACCCCTAGATGACAGGTAATCTAATACATGCTAGATAGGATAAATTATATGATAAATACAATACATGTATACATATCTACACAGTTATCTTACTGAACAAGAAACATCAGATCTAGAAAGAGAAGAAGAAAAAAAACAACCTAAGAAGGAAAACAGAATGCATGGAAATATTCACAGAAAGCGTTAAAATGCTGTGTTGTGGTTCACTCTCAGTTCCCACAGGCCTCTCTCTGGATGTATATGACTATCTTCATCGCAGCACAACTGGTTTGAATCACATCATTGTTGAGGAGAACCATGTCCATCAAAATTGATCATCGTATAGTCTTGTTGCTGTGTATAATGTTCTCCTGGTTCTGCTGATTTCACTCAGCATCAGTTCATGCAAGTCTCTCCAATCCTCTCTAAAATCCTCCTGTTGGTCATTTCTTACAGAACAAGAATATTCCATAACATTCATATACCATAATTTATTCAGCCATTCTCCAATTGATGGGCATCTTTTCAATTTCCAGTTTCTTGCCACTACAAAAAGGGCTGCCACAAACATTTTTGCACATGTGGGTCCCTTTCCCTCCTTTAAAATCTCTTTGGGATATAGGCCCAGTAGAAACACTGCTGGGTAATTAGAAGTCTTTATGACCAGGAGTGAATTAAAGTTGTCTTGTTATAACCACTATTATTCAATATTGTATAGAAGTATTAGCTAAAGCAAAATAAAAAAATGAAGTTATTAGAATAATTAATCATGAAATAAAACTATCACTTTTTATAGACAATATAATCTGTAAATTTAGAGAGTCCTAGAACACCAACTAAAAAGCTAGTTAAAACAATGAACTTTAGCAAAGTTGCAGAATATAAAATAAACTACCATAAATCACTACCATTTCTATATATTACCAACAATGTCCAATAATAAGAAATATCAGGAGAAATTTATTTATATTAACTATAGACAATAAAATCAGATCTTGAGAGTCTACCTGTCAAGACAAATCCAGGAACTATATAAACACACTTGTAAAACACTTTTCACAAAAATAAATACAGATCTAAACAATTGAAGAAATATTAATTGCTCATGGGCAAGGATAAGCCAATTTAATAAAAATGAAAATTCTATTTAAATTAATTTACTTTTCAGTGTTATAACAATCAAGCTACCAAAGAATTATTTTAAATAAACAGAAAAAATAATAAAAACTTTCATCTGGAAGAATAAGAAGTCAAAAATATTAAAGAAATCAATACAAAATTGTGAAAGAAGGTAGACTAGACTAGAAGTAGCAGCTTTTAAGTATACTACAAAATAGTAATCATCAAAACATTATTACTGGTTAAGAAATAGAGTGGTATGGGATACAGGTATACCATAAAAAGTAGTAAGTGATCATAATAATTTAGAATTTGATAAATCCAAAGATTTAAGCTCTTAGGACAAAAACTCGTTATTTGACAAAAATTGCTTGGAAACCTGAAAAGTAGTTTGGCAGAAACTAGATATGGACCAGAATTTCATACTATATGCCAAAATAAAGTCAAAATAGACATAAAAAGTAATATAAGTAAATTAGAAGAACATGGAAAAAAATAGCTGTCAGATCTGTGGATAAGGAGAGAATTTATGACCAAACAGTAGATAGATAATGACAGGAGGTAAAATGAATAATTTTGATTACATTAACTTAAAAAGTTTTTCCACAAGCAAAGCCAATACAATTCAAAAGAAAAGAAAAGCAAAAAATTGAAATGGGTGAGTGTTTCTCTGATTGAAGCCTCCTTTCTCAACATATAGGAAATTGAGTCAAATTTATAAAGAATCATTTCCCAGAAGATAAATGGTCAAAAGATCTAAAAAGACAATTTTTAGCAGAAAAAAGATCAAAGCTATTTGTAATCACATGAAAAAAAAGCTCTAAATAATTACTGATTAAAGAAATGCAAATTAAAACAACTCTGAGGTACCTGTTCTCACCTATCAATTGGGTTAACATGATTTTTTTTTAATTTTATTTTTTTAAATTTTATTTGCATAACATATGTGTGGGTAATTCTTCAACAATAACCCTTACATAGCTTTCCGTTACAAATTTTTCCCCCAACTCCCCACCCCTCCCCTAGATGGTAGGATATCCACTACACGTTAATTATGTTAAAATATTGGCAAATCGAATATAATATGATTTTTTTAAAAAAGAAAAAGGGCAAATATTGGAGGAATTATGAAAAATTCTGAAGATTAATTCATTGTTGTTGGAGTTGTGAACTGGTCCAAACATTCTGGAGAACAATATCCAAAGGGTATTTTGACCAAGGAATACCATTACTAGGTCAGTATTACAGAGAAATCAAAGGAAAAGGTAAAAAGCCTATATGTGCAAAAATCATTATAATAGCTCTTTTTTGTGTGTGCAAAGATTTGGAGATTGAAACAATTTGTATCAATTGGAAAATGACTGATAGCTGTGACATATGATTGTAATGGAGCATTATTGTGCTTTAAGAAATGATAAGGGGCACATGAATTGATGCTAAGTAAAATGAGTAGAATCAAGAGAACATTGTACAAACAAAAAGATTATGTGATAATCAACTTGATGGATGTGGCTCTTTTCAACAATGAGGTAATTCAGACCAATTCTAATGGACTTGTGGTGAATAGAAGCATCTGAATCCAGAGTAGCCTATGGAGACCAAATCTAGATCACAACATAGTATTTTCAATTTTTGTTGTTGTTGTTGTTTGCTTGCCTTTGTTCTCATTTTTTTGTCCTTTTTGATCTGATTGTTCTTGTACAGCATGATAAATGTGGAAATATGTATAGAAGAATTTCACATTTAACATATATTTGATTACTTGCCATCTAGGGGAAGGGGGTGGAAGAAAGGGAGATAGAAAAATTGGAACAAAAGGGTTTACAAGAGTGTTTTGAAAACTATCTTTGCATGTATTTTGAAAATAAAAAGCTATTATTTAAAAAAAGAAAGAAATGACAAGTGAGATCATTTCAGAAAAACCTGAGAAGACTTATATCAACTGATACAAAGTGGAAAAGAGCATAACCAGGAGAAAATTGTACATAATAAGAGCATTATGATAAGGATGATCAACTGTGAAACACTTAGCTTTTCTGAGCAATACAATGAATCAAGACAATTCCAAAAAACTCATCATGAAAAAAGCTACTCATTTCCAGAGAGAGAACTAATGAATTCTGAGTGCAAATTGAAGTTTTTTGTTCATTTTCTTCTTGTTATTTGTTTTGTTTTGTTTTGTTGGCTAATATGGAGATGTTTTGATTGATTTCCAGATTTCACTTGTATAAATGATAACACATTGTATTTGCCTTCTCAAAGAATGGAGGTGGGGCAGGAAGAAATAAAAAGATTTTAAATATTAAAAAATATACATAAATGTTAAAGTAAATAAATAAAATTTAAAAATCAGACCCAGCCAAATTGTGGGGATTTATAAGAGACATCCTTGAAACAGAAACATAGATTTGAAATAAGGATTGAAGCAAATCTATTATTTTTCAGCTAAAGTAAAAAGGAAGGAATAACAATCATGATTTCAAATTTTTAAAAAACCAAAAATAGATCTAGTTATAAGAAATAATCAGGGAGGCTACATTTTACTAATATGTACCAAATGGCATAGCATCCAAATTATTCAGGGAAAATTTAAATTAATTAAGGGATGAAACAGATTGTAAAACTATACTTGTTGAGCACCTCAATTTACCTTAGAGCTAGATTAATCTAAGTATGAAATAAATTAGTTAAGGATATGAACAGAATCTTAGAAAATTTTTATATGATAAAACTCTGGAGAATAATAAATGGAAATGGAAAGGAGTAAACCTATTTCTCAGCTACATATAGGGCACAAAACCTCACAAATGCAGGCACAAAAAGCAGAAATATTAAATGTACCTTTTTTAGCCCATAATACAATAAAAATTACATTCAATAAAGAGCCTTAGAAGCATAAATGCAAAATTAATTGATAATTAAACAATCTAATCTTAAAGGACTGGGGTGAAGTACAATTTCTAGATACAATTAATAATTTCATTAAAGATAATAATAACAATGAGACAGCATGCTAAGATTTGTGGGATGTGACTAACGTAGCACTGAGGGAGTAAATTATATCTGTAAATTTGTATATCAATAAAAGAGAGAAAAAACAAATCAATAAATTTGGTATGCAACTTAAAAAAACGAATTAAAAATCTCCAGTTAAACTATGAAATAAAAATCCTGAAAATCTAAGGAGAGATTAATAAAATTAAAATAAAAAATGAACCAATAAATAAAATTTGTAGCTGGTTTTAAGGGGGGACAAGAAAAGATGAAGCATTGGCTAATTAAATTTAAGAAAAGAAGAAAACCAAACTACCAAGATCAAAAATAAAAAAGATGACTCAAAACCAATTAAGATGAAAGTAAAGCTATTGTTAGGAGCTATTTTCTTCAACTATATGACAGCAAAGTCAACAAGCAAAATGAAATTGATAAATATTTGTAAAAATTCAAATTGAAACGAACAAAAAAGGTACTATAATATTTACATAATCCTATCATAGAAAAGTAAATTGAATAAGCCATCAATGAGTTCCCTAAGGAAAATTATTTCAGAACCAGATGAATTTACAAGTAAATTCTTACAAACATTTAAGGAAGAATTAATTTCAATTATGTAAATAATCCTCTTATGTAAAGAGGATGTCTACAAGTTTCTTTTAGACACCAATATGGTTTTGATACCTAAGACAAGGAGAGCAAAAACAGAAAAAAAAATAAAACTATAGTTCATTTTCCCTAATAAATTTTGATGCAATTTTAAAAATAAAACATCATCAAGGAGATTATAGCCATATGTCATAATAATAATATACTATGACCCGGCTGAATTTATACATGCAGGGCTAGTTTTATATTAAAAAAACTATAAGCACAATTGACCATATAAATTTTCCAAAAAGCAAAAATTGCTTGATCATATCAAAAGATGCAGAAACTTTTGACAAAACCCCAAAGTCTTCCTATACAAAAGAAATCATAAGAATAAATGGAGCTTTTCTTAAAATTATAAGCAGTATGTCTGTAAAACCAAGAGCAAGAATTATGTGTAATGGAGATAAACTAGAAGCATTTCCAATAAAATCAGGGATGAATCAAAGATGTCTATTGTCACAAATATTATTCAATATTAAACTAGAAATGCTAGTCACAGTAATAGGCTCAGGAAATTGAAATAATAAGCAATTCTCATCCTTGCAAATAAAAGAATTCCCCAAAAATTTAAACTCATATCCTTCAGATTCCAAGTGCAGCCTTCTATTCACTAAATCACATAGCTGCCAACCATATTTACAACTTTACCATTTTAATATGTACCAACATCTTTGTTCCTTTTCACATCCCATAACAACTCTACCTAGCCTGTTGTGATCTACTTCTATAGAGCAGTAACCTTTGAGATAGCATGGCCAAAAAATAAAGACGATCTTAGACTTTGTTATCAAGAACTGAGCTGCTGTTGATTGCTGTAACATCATTTCATCATTATCCAGACATTATGTTTCAGTCATCAAAAAGTTTGATGTACAATCCAATACACATCTTCCTCTGGGATGTAAACACATATACACAGATGCCCACCAAACCTAACTACACAGGAAAGATCATTAAGGAAACTAGAACCTTGTTTCCACCCTGCTTTGCCACAATGAATTCTCACTCATTTCTCTTGATTTACATTTTCCCAAAACACAGGGCTATATATAAGCCTTGTAGTTTTTGCATTCTTTGATTTTATTTTCTATATACAAACTCAGAGCATGTGAGCAGATGAAATTCTAATCAGAACTATTAGCAACTTTCCCATCCCCATAAAGCAACTATCTGTCTTCCCATTTGTGGTAATTCTTTCTGTGCCTCAAAATCACATTAGTCTGATCCATCTTTCTCTCTTTTGAATGACTTTCTCATCACCTGTACAATGGCTTATAAATGATCCCTCTTCATCCTTGATTTACCTAACATCACTAGAAGAAAGAGTGGGCAAATATGGCAGGAATGAATTTTTAAGTGGTTCCATAATGACCCCAATTTCTCAAAAGAACCTCTCCCACTGGTTTGATATAATCAGATTTACCTATGACCTGAACCAAAGTACCTATTCTTAGAGTCCTTTCTTTTACCTTAGGAAAGATAGAGAGAACCATCTCCATAAAGTGATTGATTAAAATATATAGGCATGAGATATTAGACACTTAATTTGCTTATTTTGCTAAAGTGTTTCCTCTCTTCCCTTCCCCCTCTTTTTAATGCTTTATTATTCTCTGAGAGAGGTAGCAGGGAAGGATACATTGAGATGATGTAAAAAAGTGTTATCAATAAAAATGTCTTTATAACAATAAAATATAGATTTATTATCTGAGGAGGGAAACTCAGAAACACAGCTCTCTCCCATAAACTCCTGTTTTTATAAACATGTTTTTTTGTGATCACATTAGCTGTTGTTATCTTTTAAAGCATAGATTCACCAGTAATATTTGCAGGGTCCTTGTACAGGTTGGTGAAAAGAATAGGAAAAGTGGAAGTGTGAAAGGAGTGGAGCTGGGCTTTGTTGCTCTATAATGAGTAAAAAGTAGGTGTGATTGGCTGGAAATGAGTCTCAAGATTAGTTATTACTGTTAAGAGTGAAATGTAATCCGTTTTACCAATCTCTGGTTGGTCACTTACTCAATTTGGTGACCCTGCATTAGATTCTGTAAATGTTAGCTATTATTACTCTATGGATTCTAATTACCCATATCATTGATTGTTTTTTTCTTTGTTAAAGCTTTTTATTTTTCAAAACAAATGCATGCATAATTCTTCAATATTAACTCCTTCCTCCCACCTCCCCCAAATGGCAAGTAGTCCAATATATATTAAACATGGTAGAAATATGTTAAATCCAATATATGCATACATATTTATATAATTATCTTGCTGCACAAGATAGTGCAAACTAGAAAAAAAAAGAGAAGGAAAATAACATACAAGCAAACAACAACGAAAGGAGTGAAAATGTTATGTTGTGAACCACACTCAGTTCCCACAGTTCTCTCTCTGGATATAGATGGCTCTCTTTATCACAAGATCATTAGAACTGGTCTGGATCAACCTATTGTTGATGTCCATCAGAATTGATCACAGTATAATCTTGTTGCTGAGTACAATATATCATTGATTGTTATGAAATATAAGAATAATAATATAAAATCCTTATATTATAACAATGTAAAATAGGGAACAAAATTCTGTTAACAGAAACACATATTAGGTCAATGAAGAAGAAAAGAGACCAATGTTGCTTTACAGGTAAGATCGGATTTTAAAAAGATGCACAAAAATTAGAAACCACAGTATATCTATACTTTATACAAGGTATACTGAGAATGAATTGTTTAAAATGTGGCTTGATTCTGTGTAAATATTAACAATATTAACAAATGAAATTGATGTTTGTAATATGCTAAGGACAGCAAAAGACTTTTGAAAAAATGTATTTTATAAATAAGAAAGTAACAAAGAAGGGATAAGATCAGTTCTTGAGGGGAATAGTATGATGGTAATAGACAATGAAGAAAAATCATAATTATTTAACTCTTACTTTCCTTCTGTTTTCTTTATGAAGAAAAATTATATTCAGGCAGAAAGCAATAAAACACAAATGGTTAGAAGATAATATGGCAAAGTGAAAGGAGCTCTGCTTTTGAAGTCACAGACATAGAGTTCAAGTTGCAGCCCACCATTTAAGATCCATATTACTTCAGCTAGCCTGACCTAGGCTTTCTTTTCTCATTTTCCCCACCTAAAAAATTGAGTGGAATAGATGTTGACTTCTCAGGCCATTTCTAGCTATAAATCTATGACCTCTTCTTTCACTGAAGTCAGTGGCAAATTACTCATTTCTTTAATTTTTTATCTATCCCAGAAAGAAGAGTATATATTTGCTTAATGAACTATCAGGGAATGTCCTATTTCAAATCAAATAATAAAGCAAGATGGGGTAGGTGACCTCTGTGCAGGATACCTAGTGAGGGATAATTTTTTTTCCCCTTAGTTTCCTACTTAAACTGTATATTTATATAAACTCATAATAAAGAGAATACATGAGTCAATAATATGCTATTTTAAGAAAAAATATTGTGTGATATTTTATATCACTACATAGTTCTGTGAGTTAAATTAAAAGCCCTAAAGGAATTGTAATTCCATTAAAGAAACAGCATATCATGTTAAAAAAATGGTATTTTTTTTCTTTTTCTTCGTATTGGTCTAACCTTTAAAAATGAAAATGAAAAGCAAAATAAGTCCTGACATTTAAAATCAAATTTAAGCACCATCTTTATTAAAGATATACAAATCCTTCAGAATTGCAGGGTCAGGGGATGGCTTTTTGGTAAATCAGTGGGAGTTTGTACCTAGGAACAATTCTATGGCCAGGTAGGACATTTAAAGAGCTCCTTGGAAACATAATGGTTAAAGGCTTTTTGTATGATAAATGACAACCTTAGGGGACATTCAGATATGGAGACAGAATATGCATTTCTCACTCCAGGTCTTACATCCCCATCATTTAACCAGATTTTCAAAATCTGTCATACTGATAAGAACAAATAACTTGAACACAGGGAACACAAAATCAGTACCATACTAGAGCTTACAGAGGTGGACAAACATTTAAGTGCCTGCTATTATGTGACAGTTACTAAGACAAATGAAAGTGATATACTTTTTGCACTCAGTAGAGTTTCAATAACTTCATTGGCCCAACCAACAATGCAGATCAGGAACTCATTTTTAACTTAAAAGCCTTAGAGGATTTCACTGAGAGGTTAAATACACATAGCCAGTAAGGGGCACTTGAACTCAGATCCTCCCTGATTCCAAGCCCAGACTTCTCCATAGTCTACCTAGGGCTGTATCCTTTGATAATCTCTTATGCTTTTCTTTTCTTTTTTAAAAAAAATATTAAAAATTTTACTTTCTCTCCTTCCCAGCTTCCCTCTTGCAACCCAACTGGGGGAAAACAAACAAACATTTGTAACAGATATGCATAATGAAGCAAAATAATTACCTCTCTGCCATTAACATGTCCAAAAGGTATGCTTCATCATCAATCCTCTGGAGCTATGGCTAGTGATTGCAAACATTTTCATTAGTCTCATTCTGTCTCACAATTCTACCATCAGTTCTGGGGTTCAGTGTGGTACAAGGAGAGTTTCTAAGGTCCCTTTCCCCCCTTTATTTCTGTTTTACAAGTAAGATAGAATGAAATTAATCTAAGTTATTTTGGAGTAATACAGGACTGTTTGTTATGTTTAAAGAACATAAATCCCTGTCCTGATTCCCAACACAATAGTGTTTTGTCTGCTTTCCTTTTTATTTTATCCTGTATACAATAAACTACATTATCACAAAATATTAAGTGTATTTATCTGTGAATACCATGAAAAATGACCTCATATAGTAGTATCTTAAAGGGTGGGAACAATGAGTCAGAAATAAATATTTAATATTAATATTAATTTAATTTTAATATTTAATATTTATTTTATTTTAAAAATATCAATCAATAGTTATTTAATATTTAATCTTTATTATTTATTTATTATTGTTTAATTTTTAATCAAATATTTAATTTTATTTATATTTAATATTATTTATTTAGTTTAATTTTTATTATTTAATATTAAATGTTTAATTTTTAAATATTTAATATTAAACCAATATTTTATTTAATCTCCTAGATTAAATTAAAATTAAAAGTCAGTAATAGAATTAAAAATAACTATTTCCAATTTAGTGGCATGAAAACTGGGGTTAGGGTCAGCTACCAAGCTTTATTCAGCTCCCCATCCTAAGAGTGACTGATGAGGGCAAATTTGTGGCAGACATAAAGGAAAAGCCTGTGTAGAGTACCACCTAGTGGCTAACTCAGCTTTTACCTCCTGAGATCATTTACTTGCCTGTGTAAGTTAACCAAATGATAGTGGTCCCCCTATATAAATAAAAATTATATTAAGCTGTGTAAAATAAATTCTTTGTGATTTTCTATTTTCTAAATAAGTAGAAACTTCTTTGCTATCCATTATTTGATCCAAACCATAACTATCCACACTATTTCTCATAACACTGAACAAAAGCTCCTTGATACCATATTATAGGACCTACAAGCAAAAACCTAATTTTATTTAACCTATCAATTCAACTGAATGACAATTTGTTGAGGTTCTAGGTCATGTGACTGACAAGGAGAACATTTTCTTCAAACCTCATAATCTTTCAAATTTCTCCAGAATAAACATTATTTATGAGAAATAAAGCAATTTCAGTTTTCTCCAGTGTAGGATACCAAGAAGTCTGATAACAATTAAAATTAAGATAGGCTGAGGCATAAACTATCAAATATGATAAATTTATTAATAAAGTGTGAATTTACCATTAAATAGAATTTCAGCTTCCTCTGTAAAATTAAGACCTAGGATTAAATGGACAACTCTTTTTTATAGGTTTTGGGAATATAGAAGAAAGAACTTGTAGGCAGAAAACAATTTGTTTGGTTAAAAGAGCTTGACATTATGAATGGTGAAATCAGTAAGATTGGCTATAGAACTGGAAAATGGAAGACAACAGGATTTGTTGGAAATTGGAAATGAGGGGCTAACAATAACCTCCTCCTTCCTTCTGGTGACTAAGAAATATTCATTGTTTAAGTCTTATAGGGTTAGATAAAGTGGACCAGAATTGTTGGGATAAGAAATCAGATATCATGAGGGCTTGGTGGGGTAAAGATACTATACCAGACTCCCTGGTGTCCATCTGCCTCCCTCAAGGATGACAGATTTCCTTGATATAAGCATAGAACAGTGGTTAGCAGGAAGTCTGGATTTCTAAACTTAACTCCTTACAAGCCAACTGAATTCTGAAGTAAGTTCAGAAACAAAGAACCATGATTTAGATAGTTATGGGACAAAACCAATTAATTCTAAATAAGATAAAATAAAAGTTGAAACAAAAACAATCTGATTATTTCAGGAATAAGCATTTATTGAGCACCTACTACATACCGGACCTTAGATGTTAGGAATTCAAAAATAAGGACAAAGCAGTTCATGTGTTCAAGAAAATTGCTTTTCACCAGAGAGATATAACATAGAGATAAATAAAGATATATAAAACAAACATAATAAATAAAAAATAATAATTTGGGAGTGGAGGAGAGCATGGACATTCAGAAAAATCTTTCTTGTTAGGCCTGACTACCTGAATTCTGCTTTGTAGGAAGCTAGGAATTCAAAGAGATGGAGGAAAAGAGGAACAGGCTTCCAATCATAAAGAACCCTGTTTTATCTCCAGAGCCTGGGATAGTGAGTAAATTCTTAATAAATGATAGCTGTATTTGGACTTGCTCTAGAATCATAGATTTAAAGCCAAAAGGGATCTTAACAATCAGTCTTCTTGTCCAATTGTTTCATTTTTACAGATGAAGAAACAAGGGTATAATAACTTGCACCCAGTCAGTTCAGTTTCATTGTTTCAAGGACATATTATATACATTCTTAACTCATCCCTTTATTCATGTTATTTCTGCTTAAAATTCCTCTCCTCTCCATTTCACTTATTTCAGTCTTACAAGCCCTTCTAAGCTATCTCAAGTCTCAGCCTTTTTCAGAAGCTTTTCATGGCTATTTCAAGCTCTCACTGGTACTGAGATCATTTTCTTCTACATTTACAACATACTATAAAATTTAGTACTTGGCACATATTATTATGGTTTCAGGTACAGGCTACTCTTTTTCATTTTTTAAATGTAATTTTATTTATTGCATTATAGTAGAGACCATAAGTGCAGAAGGAATTTATAAAGGGGATCATTGGGAGTTAACATAGCCACAGAAGGCTTCTTAGACACAGAAACTACATGAATGAAGGTACACTCATCAATAATATTTTTTTTCAGTTCTCCTCTTGCTACTTTCCCCATTCCAACTCCAGAGCATCTATGTAAGTAGAGAAATCCCTCCCCCCATTTCTATTTCTCAGAGATTATAGCTAAACCCAATAAAAAAGAGTGGAGGATAGAATGGGGTGAGAAACATTCACAATCTTGTCTCAATTTAAAGGAATAGAGGGGAGATGAGCTGTCCTGTGACTCACCAACTGGTTGAGAGAAAGTTTGAAAGTTCTTTGAATTTTTTATCTGGCAATTATGATTGGCAAAGCTGTAACTGCTTAACTCCCTGAAGCCCCTGTCATGTACAATGCAGCTGTCTGGATGGAGCAAAGAAAGAAATAGAACAAAGCATAGTTAGTATATTTTTTCTAACATGAAGGGCTCCTTGTTGGTAGCAGATTTTGTTTCTTTTTTTTTTTTCAACTATCAGGGAAATTTCACTTCCTATGACTTTTTCTCCTAAAGAAGAAACGAACTCCCTTAAATATTTTTTTAGGGGTAGAAGAGTTTTCTATAAATGCAATGGTTAAGAAATACAAAAAGACCACAATAAATAGTAGTTGTGTCTATGATGCTTTGCCTATGTCTTGGTTGCCACAGGACCCAAGGTGATAAATGCTAATTGCTGCTAGTGAGGGGATAGCCTTAGTAGATCAAAACTCCAGAAGAGGTGGTCTCAGCTGTGGTGAAAGGTGAAGGAGGGGATGGGGCAGATCAGCCTTCCTCAGCCCACAATTCTACTGCACAAGAAGATCTATGGTATTTCACCTTGGGGGAAAAAAAACCCTTAAGTTTGCTTATAGAATGGAAGGTGGAAGAGTAGACACCTATAAATCGTAGTGAAGAGGTGCAATTTTCTGTGTTCTTTTGATGTTGATGTTGGACAAGCAAACACAAAATTTGTACTATTATTAAAGCATTCCTTAATATGTCAATTTCACCAAAACAAATTCACATTTTAAAACAACCACTATAATAGAAATAAATATATATTCTTTTGGCATTAGTGAACATTCCAAGATGCATTTTCCCTGAACAGAAGAAATGAGGTATTAAGGCTTTGTTATAAAGTGGGAACAATAGGGACGAAGATAAAGAGAAATAAATGACAGTGAGACAAAGAGACAGAGAGAGATGGAGAGACAGACAGAATGGGAGAGAGAGAGAGAGAGAGAGAGAGAGAGAGAGAGAGAGAGAGAGAAAGAGAGAGAGACAGATGGAGGGAGACACACAGACAGAGAGAGAGACAGAGACAGAGAGGGAGACAGAAACAGAGACAGAGAACTCCAGAGAGAGGGACACAGAGACAGAGAAAGAGACACACACACAGAGAGAGAGAGAGAAATTAGAAAAAAACCCCAGCATATTTGATGAATGACTGGACTATATGCAAAGATATCAAAACAGTGTGGCTTACTGGATACTTTTTTTTTTGAATCTCTTCAATTCTAGCTGAAATCAAAGACTTCAATGTATGCCATCAAAAAATCAACAAACTGGGGTAGCTAGGTGGCTGCTTGAAGTCAGGAGGACCTGAATTCAAATCTGATCTTAGACACTTAACACTTTCCTGGTTGTGTGACCCTGGGCAAGTCACTTAACCTCAATTATCTCAGGAAAAAAAAAATCAACAAACTAATCCCTCCCCCAGTTTAATACCTTTTAATCACTAGTATTTAGAGAGAGAGTTGAGTATATAAGAAGGATCCAAGTAGGTGGTTTGAAGGAAGTAAACAAACTTTTATTAAATCTGTTATGTTCCAGGCACTGTACTAAGTGCTTTAAAAATGTTATCATATTTGATCTTCATTGGGGAGTACATAATAGGATCATTCCCATTTTATAGTTGAGAAAAGTGAGGAAGGCAAAGGTTAAGTGACTTATTTAGAATTAAGGAAGTGTCTGCAGTCACATTTGAACTCACATCTTCTCTGACATCAGGCCCACCACTGTCATCTAGCTGTCCCAAAAGTCAAGGAGGAAAACATGAGGGTGAGAGAAGGTAAAAGGATTAAATTTAAAGTAACCTAAAGGGGAAAGGAAAAACAAATTAGAAGTGTAAATTGGATACATCAAGGATATGCTGGGAAATGTTTAACTACTAGCTCTCCAAGAAACAGGATACACTTTTTTCTCAGAATGATCATTTAAAAAAAATTCATTAACAAGAAAGTGTTTTATGAAATGGTGGGACACAGTATAAAGAGATCATAAGGCAGTGAAACACTCTAGTTTCCTCCCTCTTTCTCTCCTTTCCTTCCTTCCTTCCTTCCTTCCTTCCTTCCTTCCTTCCTTCCTTCCTTCCTTCCTTCTTTCCTCCCTCCCTCTCTCCCTTCCTTCCTTCCTTTCTTTATTTCTTTCTTTCCTTCCTTCCTTTGTTACTTCCTTCCTTCTTTCCTTCCTTCCTTCCTTCCTTCCTCCCTCTCCCTTCCTTCCTTCTTTCCTTTCTTGCTTCTTTCCTTCATTCCTTCATTCCTTTGTTCCTTTCTTCCTTCCTTCTTTTCTTCATTCCTTCCTTCTTTCTTTTTTCATTTTTCTTTCTTTCCTTCCTTTCTATTTTAAAGCAATATTTTCCCCAATTACATGTAAAAGCAATTTTTAGCTTTTATGGGCTTTTTAAAAATTTTTGAATTTCAAATTCTATCCCTCCCTCCTTGCTCTCCCCCTTCCCTGATATGGTAAGCAACCTGCTATAGGTTATACATGTGCAACATGATACCCTTTTAACTTTTATCTTCATTATTACCATTTTCTCCATCACATTATTGTCTAGACAATCAACAAAACAATTAATCAAGGCTTAATTTGTAACCTTTGCCAATTTCTAAGATGTAAATGCTCACAAAATTGAATTATCATTCTCCTGTACTAAGCTGGCTTCTGTCCACTCCTGGCTGAACCCTGTTATCAATGAGAACTCCCAAACAAAAAGTGATGAGTTCCTACCCTGTTCAACTAATGCCAAATTTTTCTGATGATTAATTTTGTAATATAGTTTGAGATCTGTTATTACTAAGCTTTCCTTCTTCCAACTTTTTTATAATTATTCATGTGATTCTTAATCTCTTGTGCTTTTAATTGATTTTTATTTATTTATTTTTTTTTTGGTTCTATAAGGTAATTTTTCAGTTTGGGATTGGTACTTTGATAAGGCACTGAATAAATAAATTAATTCAGACAGTATTGTCATTTTTATTATATTAGCTCAACCCACTTATGAGCAATGGATGTTTTTTCAGATGGATTATTTCTCTACTTCCATAAATATTGTTTTACAATTGTATTCAAGTACATCTGTGCATCTAAACAGGTTGATTCACAAGTATTTTATATATTTGATAATTGTTTAAATGAAATTTCTCTTTCTATCTCTTCCTGTTGGGTTTTATTGATGATATAAAGAAATACTGATGATCTATATGAGTTGATTTTATTTTGTGCAACTTTGCTGAAGTTATTAAGTGCTTCAATTAATTTTAATTGACTCTCTAGAGTCCTCTAAATACATACACTATCATATTACATGCAAAAGTGATAATTTCATTTCTTATCTACATTTATTCCTTCAATTTATTTTTGCTTGTCTTATTACAATATCTAGCATTTCTAGCACCATGTCAAATAGAAGTGGTAAAAATGGACAATCTTTCTTCACCATTGATTTTACTGGAAAAGATTCTATCCATATTATATATAATTCTGATTCTTAGTTTTAAATATATAATATTTACAAAGTTAAGGAAATACTCATTTGTTCCTTTCTTTGCTGGTGTTACTATTATTATTATTATTTTTTGCTTCTTGCTGAGGCAATTGAGGTTAAGTGACTTGCCCAGGGTCACACAGTTAGGGAATGTTAAGTGTCTGAGACCAGATTTGAACTCAGGTCCTCCTGACTTCAAGGCTGGTGCTCATTACTATTATTTTTTTACATTTAAAAGTATTTTTTTTCCAATTACATGTTTTCAACATTCATTTTTAGAAGATTTTGAGATCCACATTTTTTTCTCCCATTCTCCTTCCTCTTACCCCTCCCCAAGATAGAAAGCAATCTGATACATGTACAATTATATTAAACTGTTCCTTTGTTTTAGGTTGTATTTTGTCAAAAGTTCTTTTTGCACCTCTTGATATAAACATCTCATTTTTGTCTTTATTATTAATATAATCAATTATGGTCATAGTTTTCCTGCTATAAATCCAACACAGTCATAATATATAATTTTTATAGCACATAGCTGTTTATTCTGATAATATTTTATTTACAATTTTTCATCAGTACTCATTAGGGATATTAGTCTAAAGTTTACTTTCTCCACTTTGATACTCTCTGGATCAGAATCAAGACCATAGGAAAAAAATTGACAGTATTCTTTTTTTGGACAATTTACATAATATTGGAATTAATTTTTCTTTGAATGTCTGGAAAAAAATTCTTAAAAATTATCTTCTCCCATGGATTTTTCCTGTGGGGTTTTTTAATGGCTTCTTTATTTTGTTTTTCTGGGACAGAATTACTGAAGTCTTTTATTTCTTATTCTGCTAATCTACATATTAAATTTTTAAAAAATATTGATCTAGTCATTTAAATTGTTGGGCTTTTTTGATATGTATAGCTAAGCAAAATAGATCCTAATAATATCCTTTATCTTTATCTGTTATGAGATCTTTTTTTTCTTCTAGATACTCATAATTTAGTTTTTCTTTTTCCTATTTTTAATTTAATTAATTAAAGGATTATTTTTAAAGAGATACTTTTATTTATTAATTTAATGATTTTTTTCTTTCAATTTGGTTTATTTTCTACATTTCCATTTTGATATTTAATTAAAGATTTTTAGTATATTGGTTTTCTTATTTTTCTTTTTATTATGTGCTCAATTCACTGATTTGTTTCTTTTTTTTCTTTTATTGATAAAAGTGTTTAAGAATATAAATTTTTTTCTTAAAACCTGCTTTGACTATATCCAAAAAATTTTGATATGCTTTCTTGATGTTGTCATTAGTTTTGATGAAATTGTCTTGTCATTTTTACGATTTCTTCTTTGACCCATCAATTTTTTGGGAATTATGTTATTTTGTTTCTAATTGATAATTAATCTTTCCTTCTACCACCTTCTATTGTGACATATACAGCTGATAAATATGTATTTTTTTCTGTTCTCATTCAAAAGTTATTAGAAGTTTATCATATCTATTTTAAAAAAAACAAAAAACTTAGGTTCCTTGTTCTTTCCTGTTTATTTTTATTAGCTTAGTTTGATTCTGAAAGGGGCACACTGAAGTTTTCCACAATTGTAGTTTAAAATTTCCCCCCTGTAATTTATTTACTTTTTCCTTAAATATTTAGACATGCTACTTATCACATATATTTTAAATACTGAAAACAGTCCATGCCTCTGGTACTTTTCAGTAAAATGTCATTTATCTAGTCATCTTTTAAAAATTAAGACATTTTGCTGTTGCATTATCTGAAATACTTTGCTTTCCATGTTTTTTTTTAAACTGAAACATAATATATTTTTTCAAATGTCTTATTTTATTTTGAGTGAAACTTTACATTTTAAATTTGTTTGTCATAAATAACATATTGCTAGTTATTGCTTCCTAATCAGTTTTGCTGATCTGTTTATATAGGTGAGTTCTTCCCATTACATTCACAGTTATGAAAGATAATTTTTATTTCCCTCTATCTTATTCTCAGATATTTTCCTTCCCTATACTCCTCTCTTCTTATTTATTCAAATTGTTGCCTTTTCTTTTTTTCTTTTATCCTAATCTTTACTATTCTACCTATAAGCTTAAAGTTTCTTTTGTATATGACTAATTCTTTTCTAGATACTGATTCCTCTAATTTTTCCCTCTCCCCAATCCATCTGGTTTCTCTATTAAATTGAATGAAAAATAACTTTGAACTTTTTATGTTGGGTAATGGGGGGATTTCTACCATCCTTTGACCAGTTCAAATAAAAATAAGATTCAAAGAATTCCAATTTTGTTCAGGTATCTCCTTGTGTATTCTAACTATGGTAGTAAATTCATGTCTCACTCCCTTACTTTTCTTGCATTTACTTTTTTGGTTTTTTGACTCATAGTTTTATTTTTTTTAAAAGTTTCTACTCAACTTTCATTATGAATGCTTCAAAATCATCTTTCATTAAAGAGTCATTTCCTCACCACAATGTTATTCTCAGTTTTGCTGGATAAGTTATTCATGATTGTACATTTCTATAATGTGCTTTTTTGAGTATCATATTCCACATCCTGTTCCTTTATAATGGTAACTGCTAGATCTTGAGCTTCCTTGATACTTGACTTCTTCTTTACTGGATAGTTGAATTATTCTAATTTTGATCTGGAAGCTCTGAATTTTAGTTATAAATTTTCTGAAAGTTTACATTTTGGAGTTCCTTTCTGAAAGTGACATATGAATTCTTTTTATTCTTATGCTACTATGTTTTGGATGTTTTCTGTTTTCTTTTTTTTTTTTTTGCTCTTTGCATGAATACTTTTTTTTTTTACTTTTTTTAAATTTGCATAACATATGTGTGGGTAATTCTTCAACAATAACCCTTACATAGCTTTCTGTTACAAATTTTTTCCCCCCAACTCCCCACCCCTCCCCTAGATGGCAGGATATCCACTACATGTTAATTATGTTAAAATATTGGCAAATCGAATATATGTATACATATTTCCAAACTTATCATTGTTGTGCAAGAAAAATCTTATCTATACAAAAAATATATCAGATAAAGGAAACACAATGTAAGCAAACATCAATCAAGGAGTATGAGAATGTTATGTTGTGGTCCACATTTCGCATCCCTCTCTCTGGGTGTATATGGCTTTCTTCAGTGAACAATTGGAGGTGGTTTGAAACATTTCATTGTTGAAGAGAGCCATGTCCATCAGAATTGATCGTCATATAGTACTGTTGTTGCCGTGTATAATGATCTCCTGGTTCTGCTCATTTCACTCAGCATCAGTTCATGTAAGTCTCTCCAAGCCTCTCTGAAATCATCTTGCTGGTCATTTCTTACAGAACAATAATATTCCATAACATTCATATACCATAATTTATTCAGCCATTCTCCAATTGAAGGGCATTATTCAATTTCCAGTTTCTAGCCACTACAAAAAGGGCTGCCACAAACATTCTTGCACATGTGGGGCCCTTTCCTTCCTTTATGATTTCTTTGGGATATAAGCCCAATAGAAATGCTGCTGGGTCAAAGGGTATGCACAGTTTGATAACTTTTTGAGCGTAGCTCCAAATTGTTCTCCAGAATGCCTGTATCCGTTCACAGCTCCACCAACAATGCATCAGTGTCCCAGCCCTCCCACATCCCCTCCAACATTCATCGTTATCTTTTCCTGTCATTTTAGCCAATCTGACAGGTGAGAAGTGGTACCTCACGGTTGTCTTGATTTGCATCTCTCTGATCAACAGTGATTTGGAGCACCTTTTCATATGACTATAAATAGTTTTAATTTCATCCTCTGAAAATTGTCTGTTCATATCCTTTGACCATTTATTGATGGGAGAATGGCTTGAATTTTTATAAATATGAGACAATTCTCTATATATTTTAGAGATGAGACCTTTATCAGAACCCTTAAATGTAAAGATGATTTCCCAATTTGATGCTTCCCTCCTAATCTTGTCTGCATTGATTTTGTTTGTACAAAAACTTTTTAACTTAATATAGTCAAAGTTATCTATCTGGTTTTCAATTAAGAGTTCCAGTTCTTTGGACATAAATTTATTCCATCTCCATAGGTCTGAGAGGTAAACTATATTACATTCCTCTAATTTACTTATAGTATCACTCGTTATATCCAGATCATGAACCCATTTAGATCTTATCTTGGTACGTGGTGTTAGATGTGGGTCAAGCCCTAATTTCTTCCACACTAGTTTCCAGTTTCCCAGCAGTTTTTGTCAAATAGTGAGTACTTATCCCAAAAGCTGGGGTCTTTGGGTTTATCAAAGACTAAATTGCTATAGTTATTGCCTAGTTTGTCTTGTGATTCTATCCTTTCCACTGATCGACTACTCTATTTCTTAGCCAGTACCAAATGGTTTTGATGACTGCTGCTTTGTAATATAGTTTTAGATCTGGTACAGCAAGTCCACCATCATCAGCCTTTTTTTTTCATTAATCCCCTTGAAATTCTTGACCTTTTGTTTTTCCAAATGAACTTTGCTACTATTTTTTCTAGATCTGTAAGATAATTTCTTGGGAGTTTGATTGGTATGGCACTAAATAAGTAAATTAGTTTGGGTAATATTGTCATTTTTATTATATTCGCTCGGCCTACCCATGAGCATTTAATGTTTTTCCAATTGACTAAGTCTGATCTTATTTGTGTGGAAAGTGTTTTGTAGTTTAGTTCATATAGTTCCTGACTATCCCTTGGCAGATAAATTCCCAAATATTTTATACTATCAACAGTTATTTTGAATGGAATTTCTTTTTGTATCTCTTGCTGCTGAACTTTATTGGTAATATATAAAAATGCTGATGATATATGTGGATTTATTTTGTATCCTGCAACTTTGCTAAAGTTGTGAATTGTTTCTAGTAGTTTTTTAGTTGAGTCTCTAGGGTTCTCTAAGTATACCATCATGTCATCTGCAAAGAGTGATAATTTGTCTTCCTCATTACCTACTCTAATTCCTTTAATCTCTTCTTCTTCTCTTACTACCAAAGCTAACATTTCTAAGACAATATTAAATAATAATGGTGACAGTGGGCAGCCTTGTTTCACTCCTGATCTGATTGGGAATGGTTCTAGTTTGACTCCATTACATATGATGCTTGCTGAAGCTTTTAAGTAGATACTACTAATCATTTTAAGGAAAAGCCCATTTATTCCTATACTCTCCAGTGTTTTTAATAGGAATGGGTGTTGGATTTTATCAAAGGCTTTTTCTGCATCTATTGAGATAATCATATGGTTTTTATTAATTTGGTTATTAATATAATTGATTATGCTAATAGTTTTCCTAATATTGAACCAGCCCTGCATTCCTGGTATAAATCCTACTTGGTCATGATGTATTATCCTGGGGATGACTTTCTGTAATCTTGTTGCTAAAATCTTATTTAAAATTTTTGCATCAATATTCATTAGGGAAATGGGTCTATAGTTTTCTTTCTCAGTTTTCTCCCTACTTGGTTTAGCTATCAGCACCATATCTGTGTCATAGAAGGAATTTGGTAGTACACCTTCTTTCCCTATTTTTTCAAATAGTTTATATAGTATTGGGATTAATTGTTCTTTGAATGTTTGGTAGAATTCACATGTAAATCCATCTGGCCCTGGAGATTTTTTCTTAGGGAGTTGATTAATAGCTTCTTCTATTTCTTTTTCCAAAATAGGGCTATTTAAATAATTTATTTCCTCTTCTGTTAATCTGGGCAATCTATATTTTTGTAGATATCCCTCCATTTCATTTACATTATCAAATTTATTGGCATAAAGTTGGGCAAAGAAACTCCTAATTATTACTCTAATTTCCTCTTCATTGGAGGAAAGTTCTCCCTTATCATTTTTGAGACTAATAATTTGATTTTCCTCTTTCCTTTTTCTAATCAAATTAACTAAAGGCTTATCTATTTTGTTGGTTTTTTCATAAAACCAACTCTTAATTTTATTTATTAATTCAATAGTTTTCTTATTTTCAATTTTATTGATCTCCCCTTTAATTTTCAGAATTTCCAATTTGGTATTTAATTGAGGGTTTTTAATTTGGTCTTTTTCTAGCTTTTTTAATTGTAAGCCCAGTTCATTGATCTCTTTCTCTGTTTTACGCAAGTAAGCATCTAGAGATATAAAATTACCCCTTATAACTGCTTTAGCCATGTCCCACAAATTTTGGTATGTTATCTCATTGTTGTCATTCTCCTGGATGAAATTTTCGATTGTGTCTATAATTTGCTCTTTCACCCATTCGTTCTTCAGAATTAGATTATTTAATTTCCAAATAACTTGTGGTCTATTTTCTCCAGAGGCCGATTTCCCCTGAGGCTAACCTTCTCTGGAGTTCTTTCAAGGTAGATTTTTGATAGAAGTGCGTTGTAGTCCAAATGTTTGGCGGAGCCCTCACTCCAAAACCAGTTCGAAGGCTCACTTTGGGTCTGAGGGAAGGTCTCAGGAGTTCACAGAGAAAGCTGTCTGCAGTTTGCCATCTTGGCTCCGCCCCCCTCTGGATGTTTTCTTTAACAATTTCTTGAAATGATATTCACATTCTTTTTCTGGCCATGGCTTTTGGGTTTTCCAATAATTCTTATGTTACTTCTCCTTGATCTGTACTCCATATCTTTTTATATATCTGTATCTATATATAGAGAGAGATGCATATCAAATGCTTTATACTTCCTTCATTCATTTTGACTTCATTATATCTTTTTATCTCATGAATTTCCTTTTGGTCTATTCAATTTTCAGGAAAAGTGTTACTTGGGTAAGATTTAAACCTCTTTCATTAAACTATACTTCTCTTATCCATTCTCTCCTTTACAAATCTCATGATTCTTTCTACTATTACTTTAATTTTAAGTATAATGTCTTTTTTTTTTCTGAGGCAATTGGGGTTAAGTTACTAGCCCAAGCTCACAGAGCTAGGAGGTGTTAAGTGTCTGATTTCAGACTTGAACTCAGCTCTTCCTGATTTCAGGGCTGATGCTCTATCCACTGCACCACCTCGCTGCCCCCAGTATAATGTCATTTTAATTACTTTTAAAATATTTCTATCATTTCTTCTAGACATTATAACTGATCTTGTGGACAAGTTGTGTTTTTCTTTGAGATCTTGCTTGTAAACCCTGGATTTAATTCTTCTCTTCTGAGTTTGCATTTTGGTTGCATCAGAGAAGATTGAAAATAAATTTGCATTTCAAGAAAACATATATAATAATAGAAGAAATTATATTCATGAGTGCCCATAATTTCTTTTCTTACTTATAGATTTATTCTTTTGTTCTCTGCTGTGCATTTTTAAATTTATCTTTTTTCCCCTTTAAGCCTCCCTATCTCCACAAGTTAATCACAGATATATTTATATTTGCATACATATTACATACACACATTTACCTACTCTCAGACCCACATACATATACATAGATCTATATACACATACAGATAGATCTACATGCACACATAACCACACATAGTCACACACAGACATATATATATATATATATATACATATGCATGTATCCATATGTAAACAAGTATCTACAGCAATATTAATGATTGACATACAGTAGATTTCTCTCTTGATTGAATCTTTAAATTTGACTTTATCAAAGGTCAATGATTATTAGTCCTTTTTTTTTCTAACAAATTTTACTCCTGATCCTTGTTGTTATGTTTTTATATCTCTTATTTTCTTTCCTCACTAATTCTTTTACTTTAATTCTACTCTTCAATTAACCTTGCTAGTAATTAACCTCCGTACATCCATGAATCCTTCCTTTATCTTCTCCCCCACACCTTTCCTTCCCTCTTTATTCCACTAATATACATACCTTATCCCACTCCTATTAATCTAAGCACCTTTCTGTATCCCATTTTATTCTATGCTACCCTCCCCTCCTTTACCCCTTTCCCATTAATCTAAACACCTTGTCCCACCACCATAAATCTAAACAACCTTCTATTTTTCACCTTTTCCTATTCCTTCCTCTCTTTTCTCCACCCCCTTATGTCTTTTTACATTTTGGAGGGTCATGGTATATATGTAGTATTGCCTATTTAACCCATTCCTAATATGAGTAGGTTTTCAGAACAAGGAGCCCTCCTCCCCCCTCTAATGATTATGTCTATTCTTTCTCTGCACCTCATCTGTATAACATAACATAATTATCATTTTAACTTTTTCCTAGATATTTTTGCTTTTTAGTATTAGATCATACTCAACTCTGCCCCAGTCTTTCTTTTGAGCTACCCAATTACTGATATAAATATTAAACATATGGCATATATGACCATGTAAAAAATTTAAAAATAAGAAAAATAAACGATTTTTCCATGTTAATCTTTGCTATTGGCTCTTGTATGTTACATTTTGCATTGTTTGGGTTTGGTTGAAACAAAGTCCTGAAAATCTGCAAGTTTGTTGAATGCCCTTTTTTAAATTCAATATTATAGATAATTTTTCTGGATCTGGTATTTTTTACTACAAGCCTGGTTCTTTTGATTGCCTGTATATATGATTCCAGGACCTGCAGTGCCTGCTGACAAATAATGTACAATTCTAATTGTAGTTCCTATATATTTGAATTGATTTTTTTCTTATTTCTTGCAAAATTATCTCTTTGATCTGAAGGTTTTGAAATTTGGCAACAATATTACTATGCATTTTTCACAAAGGATCTCTTTGAAATGATGATTGATAGATTTTTTCTATTTCTCTTTCCCCCTCCTGAAATTTTTTTCACTCCAGGACAATTTTCTTGGATTATTTTTTGTATTATTGTGTTAGGGTTCTTTTTTTTGGTCACAGCAATTATTGTTTATATATATATGCATAGATATATATACATATATTTATTTATTTATTTTCTTGATCTGTTCTCATTTGATTCTATTTTTTCATTCTTCATATTTTGTTTTGTTATTTCTTGGTCTCTCATACCTTCACTGGCTTCCCCTTGACCAATTTTAATTGTCAAAGAATTATTTTCTTCTTTAAGACTGTGGATTTCCTTTTCTAGTTGATTAACTTTTTTCCCACAATATTTTTCTTGGATTTTGGGGGTTTTTTAGTTTTTCTTCAATCTCTCATTTGATTTTTAAAATCTTTTTTTGAGTTCTTCTACAAATTCTCTCTGGGAAAGTAACCATTTACTGTTACTTTTTGGGATATAAGAGGCTTTTTTTTTACTTCACTGTCCTTCTCTGAAGATGAATTTCAGTCTTCCCTATTCTCATAGTAAGTTTCTAAGGCTGGGTTCTTTCTTCTTTGTTGTTTCTTTTGTTTTATTTATTTATTTATTTATTTATTTTTTGATGAGAAGTATTAGTATAAGCACTTCTAAGCATGGGGTGGGGATGGTGCCTCTAGCTTCACTTCAGCTCTCCCCTAGGACCTGGAACCCCAAACCAAGAGATCACTCTCTTGCAAATGACTGCAGCCCTTGCCTTTGCCCCATTGCCTCTCCACTCATGGGTGTGCTGGTTCCTTCTCACCAGGGCTGTGTCTCTGCAGCACAGCTGGGCTTTGGGTTGCTAATTAGCAGAAATTCTTTTAGCCTTCCCAGGCTCTGATCCCCATTCAGCATGCTTCTGGGAGGTGAAAGTTCCTGTGGTTTGGACTCAAGTTCCAGCCAAACCCAGCTAACTCCAGGGTTCCCCATTTGCTGTTTCTGTGGAGCTAGCCTGGAGATGTTTGAATTTCACATTGGTTAATCCCAAATCTGAGGTCTTTCTTCTGGTCTTCTCTGATTGTTCTAAGAGAATCTCTATTCTGCCCCTTCTTCTTTGTTTATGGCCAATTTTTTCTTTCATCCAGGGACAAATTTGTTCTGTTTGTGAGGGAGATCTGGAGAGCATGAAATTTGCTGCCTACTCCATAATCTTCCCAGAATCCTCCCAACTTGTATTTTGGGGAGAAAGTTGCTATAACCAACCTGACTTGGCCTGATTTGTTAATTTTTCCAAATAATCTTTTATATCTCAGAAATTAGCTACCACAACAAATAAGGCTTGATGTTTTGTTTTGCTGATTACCTAAATTGTAAAAAAGTGATAGGAGCTAATGTCCACAATCCAAATTAAATTAAAAGTATATCCTTGGATGTACATATCATCTTTTACATTTTTTTATAATTTTAATAATTTATTCATGCAAAGAGAGTTTTCAACAGACCTCTTTGCAAAATCTTGTATTCCAATTTTTCTCTCTCTTCTCCCCTCTTCCCCCTCCCTAAGAGAGCAAGCAATACAATATAGATTAAACAGTGCACATCATCTCTTCAGAAATCTAGTTGCTAAACATTTACCAGAACATTCTAGGCCTGGTCATTCTAATCATAATAACTTTTTTATTTTTTTGTTTGTTTATTCACTCTTGAACCAACAGCATTGATGTCCTATTCTTCACATGAAGT
This sequence comes from Myrmecobius fasciatus, assembly GCA_023553655.1. Taxonomy (NCBI): domain Eukaryota; kingdom Metazoa; phylum Chordata; class Mammalia; order Dasyuromorphia; family Myrmecobiidae; genus Myrmecobius; species Myrmecobius fasciatus. The sequence goes on along the minus strand of JAJPUD010000054.1, from coordinate 608,298 downwards.
TTTTGTCTAAGGTCCCCTCAACTCACAGATCTGTGGACCCTGTGCCTAAGGACTGAGTCCTGAGTTTTAGCTGTTGGGACTGGGATGGTGAGATCCCTTTGAGGGAATCAGATCTCATCGCCCCTTTGTAAGAATTGGGATCAGAGAAACAAAGTTTTAACCATGCTCCTCTCCTGTGGCTTGAGTCTCAGGTTCTTATTCTGGAAACTGGAATCAAAGCAACGAAGTTGTATCTCTCCAAATGCCTGGGGGGGTATGAATCTCAGAGCTCTACCTCATGCAGAGGTAACAATCAGAACCACCATGCTGAAGCTTTTTTCTTCTCCTTGAGGGCTGAGATCTAAATTTCTCCTTTTTCTAAAAGTTGTGATTTGAGTTGTAGAGCTGTGGCTTCTGTATCCTTGAGCTGTCATCATGGGCATTGGATTGCACCATTTGTTCCTATTCCTTCATTTTGGTTGGCCTCCATAGATTGAGGAAGAAGACTGATTTATTTTTTCAGAGTATTCATTTAACAGATGAGAAACAAACTCTCTAGAAATGATTTTGGAAAACAAATTACAGAGATCAGCTTATATCCCATCATGTATTCAGTTACAAACAGCAGCAATTTTTTATCCACTTGTATTTGTCCATCAAATAAGAATTAGAAAAGAAAACTAGTAAGGTATTGAATTGATCCAGAACTATAACTTCTTTTTTATCCATTTTTCTTTTTTCTTTGTTTATTTTAACACACATTGCTTTATGAATAATGTTGGGAGACAAACAACAGAGCAAAAAGGAAAAACCATGGGAGAGATTAAAAAACAGGAAAAAAAGTGAACATAGCATGTATTGATTTATATTCAATCTTAGTTCTTTTTCTGAATGCAGAAGGCATTTTCTGTCCAAAGTCAATTGGTATTACTTTGAACATAATTATAATTCTAAGCTATCTCTACCTTATGTTGTTTCCACTACAGTAATTTTCCCCATTTCCTTGCCACAGGAACCTTAGGCTTCACCTCTGGAATCCCTCTGCTCCATGACGAGTGAACTTTTGTCTTATCTTGCCCACAATGAGATCTCCATTATATTTCCCATCCAACTCCACACCATATGCCTCTCACTCCTTCATCCTAGCCTTCTCTAGGAAAGATTTTAGACTCTGCTCTATAAATCATTTTAAACTCTGATGGGTAAGTTTTTGCTTTATCTTGAGGGGAGCCATTTCTCCATGCCATCACTACATCCTGCTGCAATGTACTCTCAGATCTGCCCTCTAATACCCTTCCTAAACACACAATGTAAGACCCTTGTGGCCAGGGACTGTATTGTTTACTTGCATTTGTGTCAAAAATGCTTAACACAGTTCCTTTGTACATGATAAATTCTTAATAAATGATCTCTGTCTTTCTGTCTATCTCTGACTCTGTCTCTCTGTGTCTCCATTTCTGTGTGTGCGTGTGTCTCTGTATCTGTCTGTCTCTGTGTGTGTGTGTCTGTCTCTCTGTGTCTTTCTGTTGCTGTCTCTGTCTATGTGTGTGTATATGTCTCTCTGTGTTTCTGTCTGTCTCTGTCTCTCTCTATCTCTCTGTTTCTCTGTCTCTCTCTGTCTGTGTGTGTGTATGTCTCTCTGTGTTCTGTGTCTGTGTCTCTATCTCTCTGTTTTTCTCTCTCTCTCTGTCTCTGTCTCTATCTCTCTGTATGTGTGTGTGTGTGTGTGTGTGTGTGTGTGTGTGTGTGTGTGTGTGTATGTGTATCTGTCTCTCTCTGGCTCTCTGTATGTGTTTCTGTCTCTCTGTGTCTCTGTTTGTGTGTGTGTGTGTGTGTGTGTGTGTGTATCTGTATCTGTCTCTGTGTATGTCTGTCTCTCTGGGTCTTTCTGTTGCTGTCCTTTTCTATTTGTCTCTGTGTGTGCCTGTCTCTCTCTGTGTTTCTGTGTCTGTGTCTGTGTCTGTCTCTCTGTCTCTCTTTCTTTCCCTTTCTGTGTGTGTGCTTCTTCATTTGCTTGTCTGACCTTCAAGACAAGAAGACTAATAACCACAAAATCTACAGTGTCAATAATAGGCAATGGGCATGTCAGACCATTGCTTGACCTAAGATTTATAACGATATTAGATCAAATACTGACTCAAACCATACTGACTCTGTGATCCTGGGCAAGAGACTAGGTAAATCTCTAACAGCTGTCAATGTGCAGAGGTAAAAAGAGTTTCCTCGCTGGAATTTCCCTATCTATCTCGAAGTGAAGCTCTAGGATCTGACCAAAAAAGAAAAATCACTGATAGCTTCTAACACTTTAACACTTTGATTTGTTCAGTGTTTTTCAATTGTGTTGGACCCTATTCGGGATTTTCTTAACTAAGATATTGGAGTGGTTTAACATTTCTGTTTGCAGCTCATTTTATAGATGAGAAACTGAGGCAAATAGTGGTTAAGGACTTGCTCAGTCACACACCTAATAGGTATCTAAAGTCAGATCTTCCTGACTCAGTGGATAACACTCTATCCACTGAGCCACTTATCTGCTCACTTTGACATTTACATAGATATAGAAGTCAGCCAAATGCTTTCTCATTTCTAGACTTATTTGCATCCACTAGAAACAAAATGATGTGGGAAATGATGCATATTATGTCTCAATATCACCATCTATCTCTCCTTCAAGCCCAAATCTCAAAGTCACAGAATGATTTTCAGGACTTAGAACAGTTATTCCAGGCAATTCCTGATATGAACCATCTGAGAGAGGGAGGCAGTGGAACGAAAGCCCACAAAAGAACTGGAGGATTGTGAGCACAGGCTTTTGTGCATCTAAGTCTATGCTTCTCTGGGACTGAGGTTTTCAAGTTGGCAAAGTAAAACATCTTTTTCATACCTTGAAGGAAACAAAAATATACTGAATCTGAGCCAATTTTAAGCATATTCTAAAAATACCACAGAAGCGTTTTTCCCTTCAAAGTTTTATTCTGCACCATTCCTTCCAATTGGTTCCCTTGGGTGGGGGGAAAACCTACAGAGTTTCAGAGGTAAAAACAAAACACTAAAAAAAGCCACTTCTCTTTTCTTCTCTTCAAACTTACATGGAACCTACTCAGTAATGCTTCACGTGGTTGTTGCAAGCAATCATCAGCAGCCAAGAATTTTATGAACCTCTCAAAAGCCAGTAATGGGGGTTATCTCTCCTGAGTGGAACATACTCCTAAAATGATAGAACTATCCATTTTAGAACAAAAAAAAAAAGAATACAAAAAGAATCCAGGTTAGAAAACATGGATTCCATTCCCCTTTACTGATGAGAAAATTGAGGCTGATGGAAGTTAAGTGACTGGCCCAGATCAGTTAGTAAGTACCTAAAGTAGGATTTGAATTCAAGTCTTTCTGATTTCATTTCCAGCTCTTTATCCACTACAATATTCATGGTACTCCTATCTCATCCACCTTGCCTCCACATCTTAGAATTGCAAGCTTCCTTCAAAGCTCATCTTAAAGTTCCACCTCCTATAAGAAGTCTATCTTGATTCTTCCTCCCTCACAAGTTTCTGGGATTGCTTTGTATAAATTATATTTGGTATTTCTTTTTCTAAGTACATGTTTCTTTCTCTTTTCACAGGCTACCCTCCTATCCAAAAAAAATTTGACTCCTTAAGGCAAGAAGAATTTTGCAATCTTGTTTATGTTCTCAGTGCCCAGAATAGTTGTTGTTTAGTCATTTTTTCAGTTATGCCTGACTTTTCATGACTCTGTTTTGGGTTTTTTTGGCAAACAAACTAAAGTGGTTTTCCAAATCTTTCTCTAGCCCATTCTAGAGATGAGGAAACAGTCGAGTCATTTGCCCAGACTCACACAGCTAGTGTATGTCTGAGGCCAGATTTGAACTCAGGAAGTTGAGTCCTCCTGACTCTAGGACTCAATACTTTATCCGTTGTGCCACCTACCTGCTCCACCTGGCCCTGTGCTCAACATTGCTCAATAAGTGTTTTTTTTTTTTTCATTAAGGTATAGATGTATAGCTGAATGAATGGATGAATGGATGGATATAACACAATTAATGAGAATCACAAAGGAACATTTTTCTTTCTATTTTATTCTTAACTAACATTTCCATTATTTTTTTTCACCATACAAAAAACAATTTCTTTTGGAATTTTTTTTTTATTTTCTCAGAAAGCAAGCATGTATCTCAAATTTAAATCCTTATGACTTACCAGTTATTTTTCTTCATTTTGACAGAAATCAAACTTATTAAAAGAATCAAATGACATATGTATGCACAGTACTTCAAAATCCATAAAGCTTTTAGTAAATGTTATTGTTATTATTATAAATATTCAAATATAAGTACAAAAGCAGAATCTAGACCAGATGTTTCTCAGAGCTGACCATTGTGTCTCTAGTACTCAAATACCTTCTGAGACTCCCCATTGCACAGTTACCTTTTAGCCTGGCATTAGTCCACCATAATATGCCTCATTTACCTTCCCAACCTTGTTTCACTCCATTTTCTATTTCTTAGGCAATTGGTGATTCAGTGGATAGAATGCTTGGCCTAGAACTAGGAAGATCTGAGTGCAAATGTGACCTCAGATCCTGGACAAGTCATTCTACCTTTATTTCCTGAATGGTAAAATAGAAGTGATCATAATAACTCCTACCTTCTGAGTTTCTCTGAAGATCAAATGAGATAATTGCAAAGCACTTAGTACAGTACCTGACTATAGATGCTGTATAATCAATTATTCTCTTTTCCCTCCCCTCTGCTCTGCATATTCTAACCAAACTAGATCAATCATTATTTCCCAGTCTTAGTACATCTGTCACCGGCAATTCTAAAATAAACTCTTTCACTACCTAACGAAATCATTCTGTTTTTTAAGTCAGTCAGTCAACAGAGATTAAGTGGCCACTATGTGTGAGACACTTTACTGATAGGTGGGAGATTAAGAAAAAAAAAGTTAAATATAATACCTGCTCTCAAGAAGCTCACAGTTTAATGGAGGAGAAAGAGCCCTTTGAAGACTAGTTCAGCTACCTCCTATTTAATGAACATTTCTCTGAACTCCCTAGTTGAAAATAATTCTTTCTTCCTCAAATTTTCTTAGAATACTTTTTTGTCTGGGTCTCCACTTTCCCCCCAATCAAATCTTTATTCCACCATTCCTTCCTTCCTCTCCCCCCTGCACCTTCACTCAGAGAATCTAGACTTAGGGAAGACCTGAATTTAAATCTTGCTTCAGACACTTACTTGCTACGTGCTAGTTACTAATTTCCTCAACAACAAAAGCAGAATAATAATAACATTTATCTCACAATTGTGAGGATCAAATGAAATAGCATATAGAGAATGCTTTGCAAACTTTAAAGCTCTATGTAAATGCTAATTATTATTACTATTGGAATATACATTCACTGGTGGCAGAAATAACTTCATTTTTCATCTTTCTATTCTCAGTGTCTAATACAGTGCTCTGCATACAATAGGTGCTTAATAAAAGATTGAAGCAAATCATTTTGCTACTGTTCATCTTCATCAGCATGGAAAATTTAGAACTGATTAAATTGCTGTAATCTTTCCCCTATGTGATTGCATGGAGAAATGGAAATGAAAACCAGCAGAAAAAAATATACAATAACCAATAAAAAGTGAAAAAAATGAAAGGATATGTGTGTGTGTGTGTGAGTGTGTTGAGCAGGGAATGGAGTATAGTCAATCAGTGACATTAAGAAGAGGGAAGATCATTGACAAAGGAAAGATGGGGACCTGGTAGCCAGACATTCTACCCCAAAATTGTTAGTGGAACTACCAAGACTAAAATAAAGGATTCTAATCAGAACTGTCTCAGTTATTGATTGACTTTTTTGAAACCATGGCAACTTCAATATTTCCATGAAAAGCTTAATATGTGCTTTGGAGCAGAAACACAATAAACTTGGAATCAGAAGCTCAGGATAGAAATCCTGGTATAACGTATTAATCAGCAAGATTTAGGGCAAATTATTTACCTTTTATGTATGCTATTGATACCACCTCCTCCCAACTTCTCCAATAAATTGTGCTCACTATCATCCCTTGTCTCTCTATTTTTAATCTTTTTATCTACTTGGTCTTTCTCTAATGTTTACACACACCTTGTGATTTCCATATTTATAACAAATAAATGAGTAAACAAAAAATAAATAAAAAGATAACCCTCATTTTATTTTACCATATCCACTAGACATGCTCCCATTTCTCACTTCCAATTAGTGGCCAAACTGCCAACTATACACAGTAGGTGTTTCTACTTATTCTTTTCTAAACTCTTATCTCCTTTCTCAATTTGGTTACTGATTCTGTCATTCAAATGACCCTAAACTACTTGAAGTTACCGATGGATGATCCATTGACAGTCAAAACCAAAGGTGTTTTGTCAATCCTGACCCTATTTAACCTCTACAGCATTTGATATTTTCTTCCTGAATATTATCTCCTCATTAGTTTTCCTGACCCTGATCTCTCCTGATTCTCCCATTTGTCTGATCATTCTTTTTCAATCTGATTTGCTAGTTTTTCATCCATGCTATTTTCACTAACCACCTGTATCCTCTAAGGTTCTGTCCTGGGTCCAATTCTCTTCTTTTTATATGTTTTATAATTACATGATCCAATAAGTTTCCACAGGTTCAATTATATTTCTATCCTATGCATTGCCAAATTTTATTTTTCTTATCTTTATCTCTCTTATATAGTTTGTTCTCTCTATTACATGATCAAGCCCTTCTTCAGTCCCTGATACTTTCACCAAAATTATTAGTCTCCCTACTTCAAGTTCCACCTCATTACAGGCCATCTCCTACTCAGCTGTTAATGTATGTTTCCTAAAACATATGTCTTATTACATCATTCTACTACTCTATAAACTCCAGGGGATTCTCTAGGATCAAATATAAAATATTCTGTCTGATATTTAAAGCTCTTTGTAACTTTGTCTCTTACTATTCTTTTGGTCTTAGAATTTACTCTTCTTCTTCCACTCTTTGTTTCAGCAATACTGATCTAAGCACAATTCCTCAAATACGACTCCACCTCCATCATTTTGGTGCCTTTATTCTGGCTGTCCTCTTACCTAGAATACTCTTTTTCCTCACCTCTG
>JAJPUD010000054.1:588976-601170 GCA_023553655.1 Myrmecobius fasciatus | reverse complement strand
AAATATCTTGCAGGTGTGTTCCTAGTTATTTTCATTTTGTTTGTTCCATTCAAATATGAGTTCCTCAAGAGTAGGAACTGTTTTTTTAGCTTGTTTGTATCTCTAGTGCTTGTAATCACAGATTTCAACACTTTATTATTTACACTTATTCAAAGCCTATAACCCCTGGATATTAAGTATCTTGGAATGAAAGGACAAAGCAAAGCCCTACTAAAGTGGTTGCTGATGCAGATATACTACTGAAGTACCAGAAAGTCTCAATATTCATTCTAACACCTGACTTATAGTTGTGACTCAGCCTATATTCCTTGTGACAGGTGGAAGATGAAATGACTGAGAAAACAAAGGTTCAAGCTTCCTACATTGCAATTTGTCAAACAATGTATGCCAATTGAATAACAGATCAGCTTTGTCACTTGACCCTGAATACAGAGGAAGATGGATTTTTATACATTAGAAACAATCAATCAAATAAGACAAATTAATTAAAAGAAAAATTAATCAAATATCACTAATTAATTAAAAGAAAATTAAGTAGGATCCAAATTAGGTAATCTGGTTTCTAATTGGAGGAAAAATTAGGGACTTTATAAGTTGGGGGAAGTGAATAGATTTATTTCCCTTAAATCAGACAAAGAAGAATCCCATTCCAACAAGTGTCTGTATTCAATCAAAGGAACATTGAAATAAGAACTGATTGACCCAGTATGGCTTCAGTTTTCATAAAAAAAAATATGAGTTGCTTGAGATACATAATTTTGAAAAATCTCCTTTCATCAGTCTTTGGATCTGCCTGGTTTTTGGTCAGCATAACTCAGGTCTTTAGTTAAGTGTCTCTAGGAAGCAGGCAGAGATGGTCCAGTTTCCCAACCATGCAGAGTTAAGTTCAAACAATGCAACAAGGTTTTCTCACAAATTCCCACAACTGAATAAAGTTTTTTCACAAGAAAAAAGTTGAACTAGACCCATATTTAAATAGAAAGAGAACTGAACTAGCTCCAGAATTGAGTCACAAGATAAAATCAGTAGGGTTCACTCACTTCTAAGCACTTTCTGTTCTATTCTCCTCATCTTCCATGCTATAGGTAGACCATACTTCTATAAGAGCATAGGGTGCCATGGGCTGGGGGAGGGAGCACTGGAGCTGGAATCAGGGTTATCTTCCTACGATAGTTACTAGCTGTGTGACCTTGTCACTTAACCCTAAAAACCCTAAATAGGATAACAGAGTCAGACACAATTGAAATGACTCAACAAATTATGAGAGCTCCTTTAAAACAGGATTTTTTTTGGAAAGGTTCCACCTTTTTATTTGTACCTCTAGGACTTAACACAATGTTTGCCTATGATATATGCTGGAAGCCAAGAACAAAATGGACATGCATGGAAAGACAGCCTTAGCAGTCTAGAAGGATGCTAAACTCAGCATAGTACAAAAAGAGCGAAAACTTCTTGATGACCATCAAAAAATACTGTAAATTGCTTCTTTACTTTTCAAGCTTAAACTCACTCCAAATAGATTTGTGTGTACAAGATGAAAGTATCACAGAAGGTTTTTTGTACCAACTCTTCTTGCTCTAAAACCTCACAGCAAATAAAGTTTCTAAAAGCTAATTAATTTTAGCTGACTACTTGATAATTGGTGAAGGTCACACTGGATGAGAAATTGTAAGCAAAAGCACTAAGAAAATAATCCAGCCTTCATGGCTTCCCCAAGTACCTTGAGGGAAGCAGTAATAAACTGCTCTTCTGGAGAGAGAGAAAAATAAAGAGAGAGAGAGAGAGTCAGACAGACAGACAGAGAGAGTTTGCTAGTATAAATGTGAGTTTGGGAAATAATACAGAAGAAATAAAACAATTTGAGCCCCATCTAAGAAACATGCTCTGGGTCATTTATAAAACAAGAGACAACATAGCTTCAATAGTATACCAATTTTAGAGTCAAGAAAATCCAATTTTTTGACACATACTGGCTATGTCCTTGGGAAAGTTCCTTAAATTCTCAGTCCCCTAAACAGCTCTTTCAGATTGCAAATTAAGAATGGTTCTAATTTATGTTGGGAGAGATAATTTTTGCATCATAAACTTATACTGATGAAAAGACAGGTAGAACTTCTATACAACCCTAGCACTACATAATCAAGTAGACAGTGACATATTTGTAGAGAATCATGCTTAACTAATAGAAACCAGAGTCAAATGCAAATAGAAACTTGTATTGCAGATATACAGTTTCTCCAAAATGCATACTATAGGGAGTAAAGAAGGCAATGTAGTATGAGGATGGGGAGGAAAGAGAAGGGTACTGGATTTGGAATTATAGGATCTGAACTTTGTGGTTTTCTGCTATTGTAAGCTTGGGCAAGTAATTTCAAGAGGAATTGCATGTGATACTCTGAACCCTAGTCTTTCTTCATCTCCTCTCTATACATTTATGTCCAGCATGAAAAGGCAGTAATGAGAGTTTCGTTAATAAGAAGTAATCTAATAATCTAATATCTGAATGATGTTTTCATATTTCCCTGGGTTGTTTTAGAAATAAAGGTAGATGTGGCAGCCCTTTTTGTAATGGCTAGAAACTGGAAAATGAATGGATGCCCATCAATTGGAGAGTGGCTGAATAAATTATGGTATATGAATGTTATGGAATATTATTGTTCTGTAAGAAACAACCAGCAGGATGATTTCAGAGAGGCCTGGAGGGACTTGCATGAACTGATACTGAGTGAAATGAGCAGAACCAGGAGATCATTATACACGACAACAACAATATTACATAATGATCAATTCTGATGGACATGGCTCTCTCCAACAATGAAATGTTTCAAACCAGTTCCAGTTGTTCAGTGATGAAGAAAGCCATATACACCCAGAGAGAGGGATATGAAAGGTGGACCACAACATAACATTTTCATGCTCTCTATTGATGTTTGCTTACATTGTGTTTTCTTTCTCAGATTTTTTTTCTTGTAGATACAATTTCTCTTGCACAAGATAAATGTGGAAATATGTACACATATATTCAATTTGTCAAGTATTTTAATATAATTAACATGTAGTGGATTTCCTGCCCATCTAGGGTAGGAGTGGGGACTAGGGAGGAAAAATTTGTAATGGAAAGCTTTGTAAGGGTCAATGTTGAAGAATTACCCATACATATGTTTTGCAAATAAAAAGCTTTAATAAAGAAAAAAAAGCTTAACTAGAAAAAGAAATAAAGGTAGATTAGAGGGAAGGAGAAGGGGATGGAAACCAAATAGGAAAATTTGAGGCCATAGACATGTATGACTGTGACAGTTTATAAAATACCAAGGTTATGGGGAAGGAAATTCACCCTCCAAGCTAGGAAAGGAGGATTTTACTAGACAAAAACAAAACAAAACAAAAAACTCTCTTGGTCTCTTGCTTGTTCCAAAAACAATTTATAATATTTTGTAATGTTTACATTATTTCCTCTCCTGAAAATATTTCCCATCGTCCCCTAGAGCTGGGTCAACAACAAATATAATGGCATAAGATTTATGAAAGCTGATGTGGAACAGTGAAAGGAATATTGGATCTGGAATCAGAAGACAAGTTTCCAATCCTGCTGCTGACAATTACTATCTGAGTGGTCTTAATCTCTCTGGGTCTCAGTTTCCTCATATGTACAATGAAGGGACTAAATGACCTCTGGACACCTTCTAGCTTTATATCTATAATCATGCCCCACATTTTCTTCCTAATCAGTTACAAAAATAATTGGATGTATATATAATTGAATGAAAACTTAATAACTTTCCTTTTATACCACATGCAAAGTATAAAATGTAACCGTTTTAAAAAAATAACATGCCATTATTAATCATTTGACATGGACTTTCTGTATAAAAACATTCACTAAATTGCACAGGACATTACAGAAATTCATCTTTGGTCCTCATGAGGCAAAAGGATGCTCACTTAAGCATGGAAGGCAAGCTTGAATGAATGTCCAATTAAATTTTTATAACTGGCCGATGTTTTCTCAACTCAATTTCTTTTCAACAATTGTTTTAGAGATCTCATGAAGAGCTGATGCTGTGGGAATGTTTTTCATTCTCACAATTTTCCTTCTTACAAGGTTAACAAGAAGTACTCTAGATGATTCAATTGAAAATCATATTCTCATTTTGCCATCCACAAAAACAACCATTTCTGAAAACAACCCTCAAAATTTCAACCACATGGTTAGTTTTCTGGATATTTCATATATACTTTGCTGGAAATTCATTCCCACAGATTATTACTGAAGTGAGCAGAGACGGTCATATCTGTAGGCTATTGGACTTAAGCTAAATGAGATTTAGTTTTTTGTTTCTGGTTGACACAAACATTACTTAGAAATTTATATGTAAAAGGTGGTAATTAAAACTTGTACTATAAACAGTCCCTCAATATGTATCATTTACAAATGGTAAGAGAATAAAAACAAAGAGTTCTTAAGGGAATAAATCAAAGCTATCTATAAACCTTATGAACAAATGCTTCAAATTACAAAAAATCATAGAAATGTAAGGTAAAATAACACCGAGTTTCTACTTCACAACTATCAGATTGGCAAAATTGACAAAATAGAAAATGAATTAATATTGAAGGGTTTATGAGAAGACAAGTATATCAATGTACTATTGGTGGAGTTTTGAATTTATCCATTATACCACTGGGCCCAGCTCTATCATTCCTATATCTAAGAGAAATTTAATCACTCCTATAACCCAAAGAGAAAAAATGAGGAAAAGGACTCAGATATTTATGGCACAAGAATATGTATGACATTTCTTCTTGTTTGGGCAATTAAATGGAAACCAACATGATAACCATCAATTGAGTTGTATCTGAATAAGTTGTGGTATATGAAGGAATGGAATTCCATTGTTCAGGAAGAACTATTGAAGAGCATGGCTCCTGAGTATGCTGGGAGATTTGTACAAGTTGAATGTATAGTGAGACTAGTACCAGAACAGTTTATATACTAACATTGTAAAAATAAACAGTTTTAAAAGCCTTAAGAACTTTGATCAACAGATCTACTATGATTCCAGAGGACCAATGATGAATAATACTACCTATTTTCAACAGAGAAGTGTTGGACTAAATATGCAAAATGAGACACATTTTTGCATGCATCTAATATGGGAATTGGTTTTGGTTGACTGTACATATTTGCTACAGAAGCTTTGATTTTTTATTTTTTTTCCCCAGTGGATAAGGAGAAGTAGGAGACAAAGAAATAAAGACCTATTCATTGAAAAAAGATAAGATTTGATTCAAAGAAATGCACTGTGTAGGTTATAAAAGGCAGTATGATACAGGGGAAATAATCCTGAATCTAGAATCAGGTTACCTGAATTCAATCTTGTCTCTGCTGTTAATTACTCATCTGATTTTGAGTAAGTCATTTCACTTCTGGACATGTTCCCATTAACTAGAAAATGACGGTTGTGGACTAGATGACTTGTAAGGCTCTTTCCAGTTCTAAATGAATTTTCTTATGATCTTAATTACCTATGGCAAGAATTCTTCATCTTTTTGTGTCTCCTTTTCAGAGTTTTTAAAAATGTAAAATTAAATGCATAAGATTAGCATGGAAAGTAATTAGTAGAAATAACTAGGCCATTTTTCCCCTTCCAAGTTCAGAGAGCCCTGAAATGTATAATCAATAAGAATGTCTCATCTTGGGATATACTTGGCCAAAATCATGTCATAATGGAGACAGAGAATGTGTCTCAAAGCCCAGAAAAACTGAGTTTTAAATTCTACTTCTAAAATACACTAGTTTTGGGGCAGCTAGGTGGCACAATGGATAGAACACCAGCCCTGAAGTCAGGAAGACCTGAGTTCAAATATGATCTCAGACACTTAACACTTCCTAGCTGTGTGACCTTGGGCAAGTCACTTAACCAAAACTGCTTCAGCAAAAAGCAAAAAAAAAAAAAAAAAAAAGAAAACTGGGACACTAATACACTGTTGGTGGAGTTGTGAACTGATCCCACCATTCTGGAGAGCAATGTGGAATCATCCCAAATGGCTATCAAACTATGCATACTCTTTGATCCTGCAGTGTCTCTCCTGGGTCTGTGTTTCAGAGAGATCATAAAAAAAGGAAAAAGGACCCACAGGTACAAAAAATATTTGTGGCAGTCCTCTTTGTAGTGGCAAAGGAACTTGAAACTAAATGGATGCCCATCAGTTGGAGAATGGCTGAATAAGTTATGGTATATGAATATTATAGAATATTGTTCTATAAGAAATGACCAACTGGATGATTCCAGAGAGGCCTGGAGAGAATTACTGCTAAATGAAGTGAGTAGAACCAGGAGATCATTGTACATGGCAACAACAAGATTATACAATGATCAATTCTGATGGACGTGGCTCTTTTCAACTGTGAGATGACAGGTAAGGTCCTATGGTCTTGTGATTCAGAGAGCCATCTGCACCCAGAGAGAGGACTGTGTGGACTGAATGTGGATCACAACATAGTATTTTCACTTTTTCACTGTCATTTGCTTGCTTTTTATTTTCATTCTCATTTTTTTCCTTTTTGATATGATTTTTCTTGTGCAGCATGATAATTGTGGAAATATGTATAGAAGAATCACACATATTTAACATGTATTGCATTGCTTGTCATGTAAGGGATGGGGTGGGAGGAAGGGAGGGAGAAAAAAATTTGAAACACAAGGTTTTGCAAGGGGGAATGTTGAAAACTTATGCATGTTTTGAAAATAAAAAGTTAATTTTTTTAAAAATGTAGCCATTTATTCAGCTGTTCACTGACTAAATTTTTATTATGGCTTCTTTCACCTCAATTTATACCTACCTTAATCACTGAATGCAAGCAGCCTCAGCCAAACTGTTGAAGACTTAATTTTAAAACAATAAAGCTCTCCCAATTGGGTCCAGAACCATCTCCAGTCATCCTGATCTGTATCTGGCCACTAGACTCAGATGACTCTGGAGGAGAAAGTGATGCAGGTGACCTTGCACAGCCCTCCCTCAGGTAAATCTAATTCACTTGTATGTCATGGTATCACCTCCCTGATGTCATGGTCCTTTTCAAGAATGAAGGATCAGAGCCAAGATGGCGGAGTGAAAAGGTGACTCTCTGCCTCCCCTCCGATGTTCTCTCAAATCAGCAATAAAATAAGCCTCTGAACTGATCTTCAAGTCAACGAATCCAGAAATATTTGGACACTGCATGCTGATATCTCTGAAGAACTTCACATCAGGTTTGTCTAACTCGCACAGAGAGATAAACAGAGGACTCCGGTGTAGGCCGGAAGTGAGGGTAGGATTCAGCTCAGCTCATCGTGGCAAAAACTCCAAACTCCAGACGCCAAATTCCAAACACCTAGAGTTTATCTGAGGAACTCGGGACACTCTGCCCTGATTGGGGGCAGGTGTTCTGGTAGACTTGCCTTGTTTAAGGAGTAATTCGGATTTAGTCCTAGCCCCCACCAGCCCAGCACCTTAAGTTAATTTGCCGAAGTGCCCCAGGGCAAAGAACTTCAGCCACTGTTTTTTTTTTCCCCTACCTTAAAGAGATATCCATGCTGTCTAAAAAAAATGAAGAAGCAAAAGAGAGCTCTCACCATAGACAGCTTTTATCGAGAAAAAGAAGGGATGATCCCAGATCCTGAGGTTCCTTTAGATGAAATTCCAGAGAATGTTATTAAGGACCATCATTGGTCCCTTTTTCAAAAGGCCTTTCTGGAAGATTGCATAAAGAACCTCAAAAGAGAGCTTGAGGATAAATGGGAAAATAAACTGAAATCAGTGCAAGAAGGATATGATGCCCTGCAAAAGAGATATGAAAAAGACACCAATTTATTGAAAAATAAAATTAGTGAAGTGGAAAAAGAGTGCAATGAACAAATTGGCCAGTTAGAAAAGGAGCTTAAAAAGGTAACTGAAGAAAACAACACTTTAAAAATAAGAATTGAACAAATGCAAGTGAATGACTCAATAAGACTTCAAGAATCAGTCAAACAAAAACAAAAAAATGAAAAATTAGAAGAAAATATGAAATATCTCCTAGGAAAAACAACTGACTTAGAAAATAGATCTAGGAGAGACAATCTAAGGATTATTGGACTTCCTGAAAGTCATGATGAAAAAAAGAATCTAAACACTATCTTCCAGGAAATCCTGAAAGAAAACTGCCCTGAGATTGTAGAATCAGAAGGCAAAATCAACATTGAAAGAATTCACTGATCACCTCCTGAAAGAGACCCCAAAATTAAAACCCCAAGGAATATCGTGGCTAAACTTCAGGACTATAGCACCAAGGAAAAGATTCTGCTAGCAGCTAGAAAGAAACAATTCAAATACCGAGTATCAATAATTAGAATCACACACGATCTGTCAGCCTCCACATTGAAGGATCAAAGGGTCTGGAACTAGATATTCCGAAGGGCAAAGGAACTTGGATTACAGCCAAGAATAACCTATCCAGCTAAAATGAGCATTACCCTCCAGGGAAGAAGATGGCCATTCAATGATACAGGTGAATTTCACCTATTTCTAATGAAAAGACCAGATCTGAACAAAAAATTAGACATCCAAATACAGAACTCAAGAGATGCATAAAAAGGTAAAAAGGAAAAGACTCTTGAGAACTTTATTTTTACCAGGGGGATACTTAAAGTTTGGGGGTATAATTACCTAGATATTACTTTGATAATATGAAAAAGAGAACTAGAGGGGGAAAGGTTGTCATACTGGGGAAAAGAGGGAAAAAGTGGTAAAATAAGATCTAAAAAAAAGGAGGTAAAAACAAGGTAAAATCTCTTGAAGAGGCAAAGAAAACCTAGTATACTTGAGAGAAAGAGGGGAGGGAGATGAGCATTGGGTAAATCTTACTCTCATCAGGTTGGGCTCTAAAAGTGTTTATCAGACACTTGATTTTCACATAGAAACTTGTCTGTTGCTAGAGGGAAGTGGGAGGGAAAGGAGGAAAAGAAAGGGATAAACTAATAGAAGGGAAAATAGAAGAATCAGGGGAAAGGAGTAAAAAAAGAGAGGGGATCAAAAGGGTAGAGGATTGTTTGGGGGAGGGGGTCATCAAAAGCAAAATACTGAGGAGGGGGGAAGGGAGAAAGGGGAAAGGAAAGGGAAAAACATTACTCGGGTAAATAAGATGGCAGGAAATAAAGAATTAGTTATTCTAACTGTGAATGTGAATGGGATGAACTCTCCCATAGAGTGGAAGTGAATATCAGACTGGATTAAAAACCAGAATCCCACAATATGTTGTCTACAAGGAACGCATCTAAAACATAGTGACACATATAGGATGAAGGTAAAAGGCTGGAGCAGAACCTATTATGCTTCAGGTGAACAAAAAAAAGCAGGGGTAGCAATCCTTATCTCAGATCAAGTAAAAGCCAAGATAGATCTAATCAAAAGAGATAAGGAAGGAAACTATATTTTATTAAAGGGTACCATAGACAATGTAGCAATATCAGTACTAAATATATATGCACCAAGTGCAATAGCATCCAAATTCCTAGGGGAGAAATTAAGAGAGATGCAAGAAGAAATAGACAGCCAAACGATACTAGTGGGGGATCTCAACCTTGCTCTCTCAGAATTAGATAAATCAAACTACAAAATAAACAAGAAAGAAACTAGGGAGATAAACCAATTGCTAGAAAAGTTAGGTATAATAGATCTATGGAAAAAGTTGAATGGAGACAGTAGGGAATTTACTTTTTTCTCAGCAGTCCATGGAACCTATACAAAAATTGACCATGTGTTAGGGCATAAAAACCTCAAAATCAAATGCAGAAAGGCAGAAATAGTAAATGCATCATTTTCAGATCATGATGCAATAAAAATCATGCAATATAAGGCCAGGAGAAAATAAACCAAAAGTTAATTGGAAATTAAATAATCTAATCCTGAAGAATGAATGGGTGAAAGAGCACAATCAATAATTTCATCCAGGAGAATGACAAGAAGGAGACAACATACCAAAATTTGTGGGATACGGCCAAAGCAAATATAAGGGGCAATTTTATATCTCTAGATGCTTACTTGCATAAAATAGAGAAAGAAAAGATCAACGAATTGGGCTTATTATTAAAAAAAAACTAGAAAAAGAACAAATTAAAAACCCTCAATTAAATACCAAATTGGAAATTCTAAAAATAAAAGGAGAAATTAATAAAACTGAAAATAAGAAAACTATTAAATTAATAAATAAAACCAAGAGTTGGTTCTATGATAAAAACCAACAAAATAGATAAGCCTTTAGTTAATTTGATAAGAAAAAGGAGAGAGGAAAATCAAATTGTTATTCTCAAGAATGATAAGGGAGAACTTTCCTCCAATGAAGAGGAAATTAGAGCAATAATTAGGAGTTACTTTGCCCAACTTTATGCCAGTAAGTTTGATCATCTAAAAGAAATGGAGGAATATCTACAAAAATATAGATTGCCCAGATTAACAGAAGAGGATATAAATTATTTAAATAGCTCCATATCAGAAAAAGAAAAGAAAAGCTATTAACCAATTCCCTAAGAAAAAATCTCCAGGGCCAGATGGATTTACATGTGAATTCTACCAAACATTCAAAGAACAATTAATTCCAATACTACACAAACTATTTGAGAAAATAGGGACAGAAGGTATACTGTCAGAATCCTTCTTTGAGACCGATATGGTGCTGATAGCTAAACCAGGTAGGGTGAAAACAGAGAAAGAAAACTATAGACCCATTTCCCTAATAAATATTGATGCAAAAATTTTAAATAAGATATTAGCAATGAGATTACAGAAAGTTATCCCCAGGATAGTACACTATGACCAAGTAGAATTTATACCAGGGATGCAGGGCTGGTTCAATATTAGGAAAACTATCAGCATAATTAATTATATTAATAACCAAATTAACAAAAACCATATGAATTTCTCAATAGATGCAGAAAAAGCCTTTGATTAAATCCAACACCCTTTCCTATTAAAAACCCTAGAGAGTATAGGAATAAATGGGCTTTTCCTTAAAATGATCAGTAGCATCTACTTAAAACCACCAGCAAGCATCATATGTAATGGAGACAAACTAGAACCATTTCCAACAAGATCAGGAGTGAAACAAGGCTGCCCACTGTCACCATTATTATTCAATATTGTGTTAGAAATATTAGCTTTGGCAATAAGAGAAGAAAAAGAGATAAAAGGAATTAGAGTAGGTAATGAGGAAACCAAATTATCACTCTTTGCAGATGACATGATGGTATACTTAGAGAACCCTAGAGACTCAACTAAAAAACTAGTAGAAACAATCCACAACTTTAGTAAAGTTGCAGGATTCAAAATAAATCCACAAAAATCATCAGCATTTTTATATATTACCAACAAAGTTCAGCAGCAAGAGATACAAAAAGAAATTCCATTCCAAATAACAGATGATAGTATAAAATATTTGGGAATCTATCTACCAAGGAATAGTCAGAAACTATAAGAACTAAACTACAAAACACTTTCCACACAAATAAGATCAGACTTAGTCAATTGGAAAAACATTAAATGCTCATGGGTAGGCCGAGCGAATATAATAAAAATGACAATACTACCCAAACTAATCTACTTATTTAGTGCCATACCAATCAAACTCCCAAGAAATTATTTTACAGATCTAGCAAAAAATAGTAGCAAAGTTCATTTGGAAGAACAAAAGGTCAAGAATTTCAAGGGGATTAATGAAAAAAAAAGGCAAACGAAGGTGGCCTTGCTGTACCAGATCTAAAACTATATTATAAAGCAGCGGTCATCAAAACCCTTTGGTACTGGCTGAGAAATAGAGCAGTTAATCAGTGGCATAGAATAGGATATCAGGACAATCTAGGCAATAACTTTAGCAATTTAGTGTTTGATAAACCCAAAGACCCCAGGTTTTGGAATAAGCACTCACTATTCCACAAAAACTGCTGGGAAAATTGGAAACTAGTGTGGAAGAAATTAGGGCTTAACCCATACCTAACACCACACACCAAGATAAGATCTAAATGGGTTCATGATCTAGATATAAAGAGGGACTTTGTAAGCAAGTTAGAGGAACGTAAAATAGTTTACCTCTCAGACCTGTGGAGATGGAATAAATTTATGTCCAAAGAAGACCTGGAACTCCTAATTGAACACCAGATGGATAATTTTGATTATATTAA
>JAJPUD010000054.1:558811-583976 GCA_023553655.1 Myrmecobius fasciatus | reverse complement strand
TATACATACATATGTGTATAATGTACATAATTATTTTCATGTCTTTCCTCATTAGAATGTGAGGTCCTTGAGGGTCTCTCTTTATATGTTCAGAGCTTAACATAGTTGCAAAAGCAATTATTAAATGCTTGTTAACTGTCTGACTGAGAAATACTGACAAAGAAGCGTAATTATTCTGCCCTGGTATGGAGCATAGGCTTTTTTTCTAAGCAGCAATCTTTGATTTGCTTTGACTTCCCTCCACACCCAAGGAAATCATGTTTTCTCCTCTCGGGGAGATAATCAGACCCAATATCCTACATCTCACTTGTCTTTTTCTATAACACAATAAGTGCAATATCAACAAATTGTTCAGTAAAAGAGCAACCCTCAAAACACAATAATGATAAGAGAAAGAGCATATTAAGTGTATTTATTCTCCCAGGAAGTTTCTGTCAGATGCAACAGCTGTTTTTTGTTATGTTGTGTTTATGTTATATTGTGTTTTATGTTGTTATTTTTTTCTTTATATCCCAGAGCTGAAAAGAAGAAGCTGTTATTAATCCCTCTCTGGTGAAATTACCAAGGCCCAGAGAACCAATGAAACCACAGACTGTCAAAATATTAGATTGGAGAGAAATGAGGCCAATTTTAACATTTCAAAATTCATTTTCCTTTGGTTTTCTTCACTCTCACTTTCCTTTCTGTGGCATTTAACTAAGTGAATCTCCTTGGAGCAAAAGATTATGTATTATTAAGCAAATACTAATTTACCTTCTGTGGGACAATTCTCTTAGTCCTGAGGTAATTTTGCTTGGCCATATA
This sequence comes from Myrmecobius fasciatus, assembly GCA_023553655.1. NCBI lineage: Eukaryota > Metazoa > Chordata > Mammalia > Dasyuromorphia > Myrmecobiidae > Myrmecobius > Myrmecobius fasciatus. The sequence goes on along the minus strand of JAJPUD010000054.1, from coordinate 583,172 downwards.
TTAGCAAACGATTTCATGTCTCTGCCCAAAATGTTATCTCATTCCTCAATTTTTTTATAGCACTTTGTCTAGACGTCTCCTTTTTCCTAATCATATTCTACCTTGTATTTAACTTTATTCATATCTCAACACCAGGGACTAAGGAATTTTTCATTTTTGTATCCCCAGTGATCAATCAATTCCTCAAACATTAGATTCTTAATCAACACTTACCAAAGGGATTGCAACCTGCTACCATGGAAGAAGTGACATAATTAGTATCAGAGGACCTAGATTCAAATCCTAAGCCTGCCCTTAATACTTATGTAACCTTAAATTAATACATTACCTCTGAGGGCTTCTTCAGACCTCACTTTCTACATCTATAATGAGGGGGTTAAATCAGAATGTTCCTTCTAGTTCTAAATCTATGATCCTACAAATTGAATTGAAATCTGGCAAAATGCTCATAAAAAAGTCAAATTTATGTTCAATTCTTTTGAAAGAAAAACGTTTAGCAATTTATTTATTTTTTAGTAAAGAATATTTTTCCAATTATGTGCAATGATAGTTTTAAACATTAATTTTTATAAGATTTTGAGTTTCAAATTTTTTCTTTTATTTCCTTCCCTTCCCTACCCCTTTCCTAAGATAACAAGCAATTTGATATGTTACACATGTCAAATCATGTAAACATATTTCCATATTAGTCATGTTTTTAAAAAAAGAAATAGAGCAAAGGAGAAAAGACACACACACACACATACACACACACACACAAATGAAAAGAGTATCCATTGATCTGCATTCAGACTCCACAATTCTTTATCTGAATGTGTTTGGCATTTTCCATCATAAGTCTATTGGAATTGTCTCAGTTCATTTTATCGCTGAGAAGAGCTAAATTTGTCATAGCTTAAAAAACACACAATGTTGCTGTTACTATGAACAGTGTTCTGGTTCTGCATCAGTTCTTCATGATCTATTCTTGAAAAAAAATATTCCTCTATGGATGTATAAGCTTATAACTTCCCTAAATAAAGGGGATCATTTATATAATTTCAAAGCAGAAACAATTAAATAGTAGCATTTCTGAGACAAATTATCTATTAATGGGAATAAAAGAACAAAAGATTACCATGTTTCTTTCATCTTCATCTTCTTAATTATCTTTACTTTCTTAATTGTTCTCACTAGTGAAGTCAATGAATTTCTTTTTATAGGTAGTGCAGTAGATAGAGCACCAGCTCAGGAGGACCTGAGTTCAAATCTCACCTCAGACACTTGACACTTCCTAGCTGTGTGACCCTTGGCAAGTCACTTAGCCCCAATTGCCTCAGCTAAAAAAAACTGTACAATTTGGTAATTTGTACTGATAAATAATATCTGAATCAAATACTCAAATAAAAAGATCCATGAAGGAAGATGATATCCACCTCCAGAGAAAGAATTAATAAATAGAAATATTCACAATATGATTTTACAAATGTCTGTGCCAAAAACAGATATATATGGTCTTTTCTAGTGTGGGCTGGAGAAGAAAGGAAGTACAGAGTTTGGAACTTAAAATGCAACAAAAAGTTAAATGCATTTTTAAAAAATACAATATAAAACAGTCTTCTTTCAAGAGGCTTTCGTTCTACAGAGAAGGAGGTACATTTGTCAGCAGGTACAAAAAATGTTCTTCTCTTACCATTCAAAAAATATCTGAAGGGGCAGCTAGGTTGCGTAGTGGTTAGAGCACCAGCCCTGAAGTCAGGGGGACCTGAGTTCAAATCTGGTCTCAGACACTTCCTAGCTGTGTGACCCTGGGCAAGTCAGTTAACCCCAACTGCCTAAGCAAAAAAAAAATCATTGATAAAAAATAATCTGAGGTATATATTTCAAATAAGATAGAACATGAATACAAATAAATATAAGGTATAATATATAATGTAGTTAAGATAATTGCAATTCAATAAATATTTATTAAGGCCCATTAAAGATCCTTCTAAGTGCTGAATGAATAATAAAAATGTTAAATAACTGAAGGTTTTCAGAAGGAAGACATTCTTCACAATTTGACTCTCAATGATTTTTCCCTTTTAATCTCAAAATAACTTCCCAAAGTCTCCAACTGAAGCATTAACTCTACCCCAAACTAGACCCAGGCCTTCCTATCTCTGTAATTTTGTTCATTATTTGCCTGTATTTAAGATAAGTTCACATTTAAATGTATTTCTAAAAATAAGACAGTTTTATGGTTTATGAAGTGTTTTTCCACAATTTTGTGAGGCAGGTGTTGGTGGAATTGGACCTACTTTATTCAGTTCTACAGGTAAAGAAACAAGGAATTAGAAAATTAAATCACTTGTTCATCGTCACAAAGCTAGTATGCTTCAGAGGCTGAATTTGACACACAAAGATAGCCCTTTCACCTGTCCCTCTTCATCTTCCATAACTGCCTTTTGGAATCTTCTCTGTATTCCTTAGACTATAGAGTGCTTACATGCAACTTCCTCCAACCAGAAATGATATGTTTATCCCTTAATTTCTTGTAATACTTCTTTTGTACCAACCTCTAGCACTGACCAAATGGTGTGGTTTATCACACACACACAAACAAACCTTACATAATTAATTGGTTTCATAAAAACTCGACACTGGGTGAAGATGTTGAAAGAATACAAGTGAAAATGTTGAGAGAAATATTATAGTTAGCAGAGAATTCTACAGTGTCAGGGAAGTTAAATGCCCATATAACCAGCATCTAAGCAGATAAAAAATCATGGTACTCTGGGATTGAATTAAATATCCTGCTAAAAATTGGAGTAGCTACCAAAAGCAGACTAGAAATGTCTCCTACCAGATGGAGGAGCTGAGGGACAGAAGAAGGTGAGCAGCCTTGTAGAGAGGAGGGGCAGTTCAGAAGTAAGCATGGGGCCACCTGCCCTCCTCGTAACTAAGATGTGATAAAAGGAATTTTTAGCTCATTGCACCAAACTCATGTATCTTTGTGCTACCTCTTAAATAAAACAACCATTTATCCTCAAGTGTTTTATTCTGTCAGAATAATCAGAATAGCACAGGTCTTAGTCAGAGGCAATGGATACAGGTGAGCATAGTCTGGATAAAAGGAAGAGTGACTACTAGCCTTTTCTACTGGCAACAGTCTGGGGAGCAAAAAAGGCTCACTTTGTCCTTTGTGTATTGTTACTGTATGTGACCTAGAACTGATGTGGCTGTCCACTGGCTTGACACATACTACCACCACTTCCTATGGTCCTCCAGACATTACTGCATACCCAGTCTTTGTGTCCTATTGTTCCCTGGTACTGACATCTTAATTATTTCTATAACCAAAGGATTTCTGGGTCTTGGCACTTATCAAGTGCTTAATAAATATTTTCTTGTTCACCAAGGCAATTAGGAGGTGCAGTGAAGTAGTCCTGCATCTTGCATCAGGAAGATCTAAGTTCAAAGTAGGCCTCAGACATTATAAACCCTGTGATTCTGTGTAAGTCACTTAACCTCTGTTAACAAACAGGGACACAAAGCACCAGGGATAATATTAACAATGAGGTTGTTGTGAGGATAAAATAAAATATTTGTAAAGTAATTAACATAGTATCTGGTCCATAGGAGGTACTGCTTAAATACTTATTCTCCCTTTCTATTTATTCATCTATTTTTTTCCCTTTAACACAATAATTATAAAGATAGGTTAAATCAAATTCACATTTGTCTTAAATTCCAGTCCTTGGGAGGGATTGAGTCCAGATGGCAAAGAAAAAGCAGCTCTTCCCAAAATTGTTCTGAATACTTTAAAATAATGCCATAAAACAATTCCTGAAGTTGCAGAACTCACAAAGGGACCAGGTAAAATAATTTTCTGGCCAAAGACAACTTAGAAAGTCAGCAGGAATGGTCTGTTGTACTTGGGTGAGAATAGAGTCTAGTCCAGACCAGGCTCCAACAAACCAGGAACAGATCTTTGTAAGCCACTGAATCAGCAATAGCAGTGACTATTTCTGGAGTTTTCAGCATACAGATGGTAATGGACAACTAATCAGAAGGAAATTACAGTAGTGTCTTGGCTACCAATGAGGCAGGCTCCATTGCTTTGCTCATTCTTGGATCCAGATTGCAATACTGATAGCAGTTCCAGGATGAGGAGGAGCACTAGGACATTAAAACTTATAGCATCGGTGGAGCAGGGACACTTGTCAAAATTCCAGGGTAGAAAAGAGTGTTTGTACTCTCACACACCAGAGTACAGATCAGGAGAGTAGCAAATATACCTCTCCTTAAATTATAATACCTTGGAAGAGCTGAAAATTTTCAGGTCTCTAGAAGTATCTCTAGAAACAACTGCACAAAAGCCCTGAAGCTTGGGACAGTGTGTGCTTCACCCTAGAAGCAGAGCATTACTTTAAGAAATATTTAAAAGTCAAGAAATAGGCTGGAAAATGGGCAAAAAATAGAAAAGAAATCTGACCATAGGAAATTACAAGGAAGATCAAAACATCATTTAAAAGAAGAAAGCTGCATCCAAAGCCTGAAATTAAAACATGATTTGGTCTCAGACCATGGAAGAGCTCGAAAAGATTTTGAAAATCAAATAAGAGAGATAGAAGAAAAATTAGGAAGAAAAATGAGATTGAAACATGAAAACCATAAATATATATATTCACATACACATGCATATATATTGAACAACTAGGTAAAGGAGATAAAATTAATTACTTAAAAAGCTTAGAAAACAAACTAGGCCAAATGGTAAAGAAGGTAGCAAAACACACTGAAGAAAATAACTCCTTAAAAATTATAGTTGAGCAAATGGAAGTTAAAGATTTTATGAGAAATCAAGAAACAATGAAACAAAGCCAAGAGACTGAAAAAAGAGAAGACAATCTAGCATATCTCATTGAAAACACAACTGATCTGAAAATAGATCTAGGAGAGATAATTTTAAAATCATTATTATTATTATTTTTCCCTGAGGCAATTGGGGTTAAGTGACTTGCCCAGGGTCACACAGCTAGGCAGTATTAAGTGTCTGAGGCCAAATTTGAACTCAGGTCCTCCTGATTTCAGGGCCAGTGCTTTATCCACTATTGCATCTAGCTGCCCCTTAATTTTAAAATTTTTAAGCTGCCTGAAAGCCGTGATCAAAAAAAAAAAAGATCCTAGACATCATCTTTCAAAAACTTATCAAAGAAAACTGCTCTGGTATGGAAATTGAAAGATAATTAAAATGGATAATGCAAATGGAAATTGAAAGAATCCACTAATCATCTCCTACCTCTCAGGATATTATAGCCAAATTTCAGAACTCCCAGGTAAGGAGAAAATACTGCAGAATGCCAGAAAGAAACAATTCAAGTATTGTGGAGCTATAGTCAAGATAACACAAGATTTATTATCTTCCATATTAAGAAATCAGAGTTTGGAATATGACATTTCAGAAGGCAAAGGAGCCCTCTTTATAACCAAGATTCACCTATCCAGAAAAACTAAATATACTCCTTCAGCAGAATAGAGAAGGAGGGAAGGAAATGGATATTTAATGAAGTAGAGGACTTTCAAGCATTCTTGATGAAAAGCCCAGAGATGAATAGAAATGTTGAATTGGGGGTAGAACTAAGGTGACAGAGAGTAGATAGGACTTTGTCAGAGCTCTTCAACACTAGCTCAAGCCTCTGAATGGATTTTGGAGTAACAGAACATACAAGTATTTGAAGTGTAATAAATTTCCAGCAGAAGATATCTTGGAAGTACTTCAGGAAAGGTCTGTGTCAGTGGTTAGGGGAGTATGGTACTTAGCACAGCTGCAGGGCAGGGAGGCCCAAGGTGGAAAGGCCCCATGCAGGAAATCTAGTGGGAGGTTATTAGCTAAATACAGTAGAGTTGGCTACTCTATTCTGGTTCAGAAGGCCTGTGAATCAGCAGATTAGCTGTGAGACCTCCAGCCCAACTACAGAAAGCAAATAGTAAGCCATGAATCCCAGCATGATAGGCAGAATTTGGCTAGACTTTCCCAATGCTGGGGGTAGGGGGAGCTTGCAGCAGCATTAGCCCCAGGACAGTGTGAAGCCCCTATCACTTTGTAGAGGAAATTCAGGACAATATCCCCTGTGCTCTAGGAGCAGACTTGAACCTCTAAAATGAGCAAAAAAGGAAAAAGTTCTGACCATAGAGAGCTAATATGAGGATACAAAGAACAAACCTCAAACCCTGAGAATATTAAAAGCAAAACATCTCCAGATGGAGCCTCAAAGGGAGATATGAAGTGGTCTCCAAGTCAAAAGGTTCTCTTGGAAGAATTCAAAAAGATATTAAAAGAGTTAGAATAAAAATGGGAAAAGGAAATGAGAGATTTGCAGAAGAGTTTGGAAAACTGACTGAAGAAAACACCTTAAAAATTCATTAGGTGGACTGAAAAAAAAAACATACTGAAGAAAAATAGATTTGACAAAATGGAAAAAGAAAACAACTCCTTGAAAATTAGAATTGGTCACATGGAAATGTTGACTTTCAAATACAAGACTCAAGAAAAGCATAAAAAGTTAAACAGGAAAGGGAAATCACAAGGAACTTAATAAGGTTAAACTGTTTATATTTCTATATGGGAATATGGTACTTGTAACTCAATAAGAACTTTTTCATTATTAGAACAGTTAGAAGGAATATATCTAGAGAGGCGGCCTAGGCTTGAGTTCAATATGAAGGGATGATATCTAAAAAATAAAAACAAGGGGTAAGAAAGAAATGTACTGAGAGAAAGGGAAAGGATGAAGGAAAATGGAGTAAAATATCTCACACAATAAAGGCAAGAAAATATTTTGCAGTGGAGACGAGGACAGAAGGAGGGAAAGTAAATCAATCTTACTCTCATTAGGATTAGTTCAAAGAGTGAATAATATGCATAGTTAAAGAAATATATATTATGCTACAGGAAAGTGGAGTGAAGGGATAAGAGAAAGGGAAGAGGGGGGAATTTAAGGGAGAACAGATTGGGGAGGGATAGTGAGAAGCAGAACACTTGACAAGGGACAGAGTGAAAAGAGAGAGAATGGAATAAATGTGTGAGTGGAGGGAAATATTGGTGACACTAACTGCAAAAAAATTTTTTGAAGCAAATTTCTCTGATAAAGGTCTCATTTCTCAAATATATAGAGAACCAAGTCAAATTATAAAAGTTAGAACCCTTTCCTAAGTGATAAATGATTAAAACATATGAATAGTTTTCAGATGAACTAATCGAAGTATAGTTATATTAAAAATGCTCTAACTCACTATTGATTGGAGAAATGCAAATTAAAACAATTCTGAGGAACTATCTCATATTTATTAAATTGATTAATAGGACAGAAAAATAAAATGACAAATGTTGGAGGGGATGTGGGGAAAATGAGACCTCAATACATTGTTGGTGGAGTTATGAATTCAACCATTTAGTAGAGAAATTTGGAACTATGTCCAAAGACCTATAAAACCATGCATACCCTTTAACCTAGCATTAATACTAATAGTGCTGTATCCCAAGAGAGATTTTTTAAAAAGAGGAAAAGAAACTTATGTGTACAAAAATATTTATAGCAGCTCTATTCTTGAGGGAAAAAATTGAATATTGAGAGGATATCCATCATTTGAGGGATGGCTGAATAAATTGTGGTATGTGATTGTGATGAAATACTATTGTGCTAGAAGATATGATGAACAGGATGCTCTCAGAAAAAAATTGGAAAGACTTATGAACTGATGCAAAGTTAAATGTACTGTGTACAAAGTAGCAACAATATTGTAAGGTGATCAACTGTGAATGACTGCTTTTCTCAGCAATACAATGATCCAAAACAATTCTGAAGGACTTATGATGAAAAATGTGTACAAAGAAATCTACAAAGAAAGAACTGATGGTATCTGAATACAGATTGAAACATACTTTTTTACTTTCTTTATTTTTCTTGAAACTTTTTTTGGGATCTTTCACAACATGACTAATTTGGAAATGTTTTGTGTGACTACATATATATATATATATACATACTGAGCTGTTTGCCTTCTCAATGAGAGCTTATAGAGGGAGAGAATTTGGAACTCAAAAGTTTTAAAAGACAAATGTTAAAAATTGCTTTTATATGTAACTGAGGGAAAATAAAACACTAAATTCCAAAAAAATTTTACAATTCTTGTAGTTTAACTTTTGTTTTAAAGGCAAAATGTCATCACTTTCTTAGGATAAAGAAATGGTCAGTTTGCTTCATTAGGAATATTATGAATCACTCAGTCAACATATACTAAGTGCTTGCTATGTGATTTATTGTTGTTCTGTTGTTTTTAAGATGTGTCCAATTCTGTGTGATCTCCACTTGAGGTTTTCTTGGCAAAGATACTAGAATGGTTTGTCATTTTCTTTTCCAGATTATTTTACGGATGAGGAAACAGAGGCAAACAAGGCTCAGTGATTTGACTAGGGCCACACAGCTAGATTTGAATAAACAGGCCAGATTTGAATTCAAGAAGGTAAGTCTTCCTGAGTATAAGGCCAGCACTCTATCCACTGCACCGTCTAGCTGCCCCTTGCTATGTGCTAGCCTCCATCCTTGATGTTCATCCACCTTGAGTGTCCACCTCTCATTCAACTCTTACCTATAATTGTAAGAAGCTGAAGCACATACTAGAGGACACAAAACTGCCTCAGTAGATAAGCTAACCCAGATTGAGGATAATCAATAGCACCTAAACCCATTGATGAGGTAGGGGGCTGTCTATCCCAAGCATCTGAAGACTACCTCCAGTGGAATAGATGGATGAGAACAATTTGTTCCTACAGCTATGAAGTGCCTGCAAAAGTAGGCACTGTGGAGTACTTAGGTTAGTTAGACATCACAGACACTCAGGACATCCCCTGGATCCCAGGACATCATCAGTCATCCTGACTATTGTCTTGCTACAGAGCTTTAGATGGCTCTAAAATAGAGAATGAGCCTTTGCATACCTCTGCCTCATTTAAATCCAATTTGGTTATGAACCAAGACACAATTGTTTCAAAATGAAAGACAAACAACAACAATGAAAACAAATTGAAATCCAAGAAAAGAAGAGGACCTTGTGTAATTTAAGAAAGTGGAGGACAACAATAAAGGGAACCCATATCTAAGTCCAAGGCACAGTATTAGCCCCCTGGAAAACATTCTCACTATGATTAAAATCTAAATTCCTCCTTTACAAATATGTGGATATAACTGAGTTTCTTAATAGGATTGAAATAAATAAAATGTATCTTTCTTCAAAAAAAAACCTTCAGAAAAACACTCACCTATGCCTTTGCATACTTTGATGAAGATAAATGTCCAACTAGTTAGCATTTATTCATACTAGAAGGCTGGGCTTATTTGTCTGCCCTGTTACTTGGCTTGACCAGTAGCCCACTTTCTTTTTACCTGTGTCTTTTTTTTGTGCAATCCAGTCTCAACATCTAGGCAATTCTGTAGTGTTCTTTTTAATAACAATCTAAATTGCAGTGAGGTTAAAAAAAGTTACAAAATCGTGTATTCTTACTAATTTGAGCATATTTATAAGTAATTTAAAGTTTTTTTCTTCCTCCCCAGTATTATCAACCCCTTGAAAATAAAATCATTGTGTCTATTTTAACTTTGATTGTCCCAACACCTGTTGAAAGTTGTTACACTTGAAGGCTTTGTTTTGTTTTCTATTTAAAATGATGAAGTGACTTAGGGCTTGGAAGAAATTCTACATGATCAACTATAGCTTTATATTCATATATATATTACATTCACACATTCATATAGATTGATATTTATAACAAAACCCAGATATAACCCAGATAATCCAATAATAATAAAACACCAAACTAGGATTTAGAACACTTCCTTCTACTAGTTCTTCTAGTAATTAGCTAGTATGATCTTGAACAAGGTATTTAGGGCTTTTCAACCTCAATTTTCTCATCCACAAAATTAGGGAGTTTTGATAATATCATTAGTTCCTAACATTTTTGTTCCCTGAAAAATACAATAATCCATTTTTTATCCATTGCTTACTATTTTAATAGAATTATTCCCTTAAGAAAATTCTAGAATTTTTAAAATTTTTTAAATAAATAAGTTTTATAAATAATACTTTTATACTGATCAATGTTTGCTTTTCTCATTTATCTGGTTTTATTTTCTGAATTTGGGCTTTCCCTCTTGTTTTGCTTTTGGATGCGGTGGTCCTGCTTGGTCTTGCCCTAGAGTTCTCTGGGTTTGTGCTCTAAACTCCCACTCTCAAGATTAGGCTTTCCAAATATCTAGGGCACTGAGCTGTTGAACCTCAGGACCTTCCAACGGCAGGAGTTCTTAACTTTTTTTAAATGTCATGGATCAATTCATTTATGGTTTGTCCAATTTCTTTTTCTAAAATTTGGATTACTTAAACTTGCCATTTCATTTTGTTTTTCATCTAAATCAGTTCATCCCATTCACATTTACTATTGTAATTGTTGTATTTTTCCTTCCTATATGTGATCTTATACTTTTCTTTTTTTGTCATCAACCTATCTTTACAAAGAACATGAAAGTGAAGTAAAACGATTTATACAATTTGCTTCCTTTCTACTCTTCCTTTTCTCTTCACTTCTCTCAAAACATTGTCCCTGATCATGGACTTATTTTTAAAATCCCTTTTTATCATTACCCTGAAGTTGTTCCTCTTATGTCTATTTATTCCCAATCCTTTCCTCCATACTGAGTCCCTCACCATTTTTGCTTTCCCTCAATGTTTCCTTATAGATTTCTATATTAATCTCTCTATGTGGGCATGTGCATGTATCTTTCTTTGTCTGTGTCAAGTAAGAGTGAGATGCCTATGCCCTTAACCCTTTTATTCATGTTAATACACTGAACTCTTCATCTCATGTACCCTAATCATGAGAAATAGTAATCTCTTCCCCTTTCTTCAGTATTGTTTTCTATATTGTTAGTGTGTTTTTTTTTAAAGTTCTTTCCTCTCTTAAAATCAAAAGGAGAAGACATTAATCACCTGATTTTGCCTATCTTAATTCCTCATATGACCTTTAAGGACAGTGGGATTTAGAAAGGGCACTTGTGAATAAAAGTATTTCATTATTTAACCCCCTCCAATTGCTTAAACGTATTTGACATCTTTCTTTGGCTATGTTTGTATTTAAAAGTTTCCACTGAGGAACACAAAGTTTTGCAAGGGTGAATGTTGAAAATTATCTTTGCATGTATTTTGAAAAATAAAAAGCTATTCCAAAAAAAGAAAGAAAAACTTTGGAAGATGTAGTACATGAACTGGTCTAAAGTGAACAGAATCAGAACATTGTGCATATTAATAGCAAAATTAAAATGATGGTCAACCATGAAAAACTCAGTTACTCTGATAAATGATGCAAAATAATTCCAAGGGACTTATGGTGAAAAATGTATCCACCTCCAGAGAAAGAACTGATGAACTTTGAATGCAGATTGAAGTACACTTAAAAAGCCCCACTACTTTTATTAGTTTATTTTGCCTGTGTTTTCTTTTGCAAATGGCTAATATAGAAATATGTTTCTCATGACTTTACATGTATAATTGATATCAAATTGCTTGCCTTCTTAGGAAGGGTGGAAGAGAAATGAATTTAGAATTCAATTTTTTAATTGTTTAAAAATGCTTATATGTACTGGAAAATGTTTAATGAAATATAAACAAATAACTAAGTAAGTAAGAAACTAACTAACTAACTAAATAAATATTTCCACTCAGTTCTTTTTCCTCAAGAATACTTGAAAGTCACAAATTCTATGGACAAAATTTGCTTCTTAAAATGTAGGTATATACTGGTTTGCAGAATGTTACTCTTTATTGTAAGCATTCTTTTCTTTTTTTGCATTTGAAAATATTCTATTCCTAGATTTTTCTTTCCTTTAAAATAGTTGAAGTAAACATGTATGATCCTGACTATGGTTTCTTAATGCAAAAACTTTAATTCCTTTCCAGATCTTTTTTTCTTTGACCTTGAAGCTCTTTAGTTTAGCTATTGCATTCCTAGGTATTTTTCATTTTGGGGTCTCTTTCACGAGATAATCATTGAGTTCTTTCTATTCTTCCCTTGGTTTTCAGATAATTTTGCCCCTTGATGGTCTTCTATTTTGTCCTGTTAATTTTTTGTTTTTTGTTTTTTGGGGTTGTTTTTATTTGGCCATAGTTTTTAAGGAGTCACAGGCTGCTTTCCAGCTCATTTGTTTTTTGTTTTGTTTACATAATAATGTAATAATAAGTATATTACATTGTCCCCCATTAAATTTTTTTTGGAGGGGGATTTCTGAAGCAATTGGGGTTAAGCAACTTGCCCAGGGTCGCACAGCTAGGAAGGGTCAAATGTCTGAGGGCAGATTTGAAATCAGGACCTCCTGAATTCAGGACTGGTACTCAATCCACTATTCCACCTAGCTGACCCTAAATTTTTTTTTTCTTACTTTGTTCTTATATTCCTTGTTGTCTCTTGAAGTTATGACTTCTACTTCAAAGTTCTATCATGACTACTATTTGTTCTAATCTACTTTTCAGGGAATCTACTTGGGTAAGGATCTCACCTATTCTAAGGTATTTCTTTTTATCACAACTTTTCCTGAATTCTTATTTTATTTTTTATTTCTTATTTCATTTCCCCCCCAAAATACTCTTGTTCTCTTTGTGGTCAAAACATTTTTTTCCTTCATAGGCTATTCACTCAGAAATGAATTATATTGATTTTTTTTGGTTGGAATTCATAGAATCTAAGTATTAGATGAGACCTCAGAATTAATTCAGTTTAACCTGTATTTAGTAATTTTATGAAATGCAAAATGGATTGTTTTGATTTTATTAAATTAAAAAGGTTTTGTACAAACAAAACCAATGCAGCCAACTTTAGAAGGAAAGAAGAAAGTCAGGGAAAAATTTAAATCCAATGTTTCTAATAAAGGCCTCATTTCTAAAATATATAAAGAATTGACTCAAATTTCTAAGAATACAAGTCATTCCCCATCTGATAAATGGTCAAAGGATATGAACAGACAATTTTCAGACAAAGAAATTGAAGCCATTTCTAGTCATATGAAAAGATATTCTAAATCACTAATGATTAGAGAAATACAAATTAAGAAAACTCTGAGGTACCACTTCACATTTCTCAGATTGATTAAGATGGCAGAATAAGATAAAGATAAATGTTAGAGGGGATATGGGAAAACTGGAGACATTGTTAGTGGAGTTGTGAACTAATCCAACCATTCTGGAGAGCAATCTGTAATTATGCCCAGAGGCATATCCTTTGATACAGCAGTGTCTTTACTGGGTCTGAAACCCAAAGAGATCATGAGAAAAAAAAAAAGGACCCACATGTGTTAAAATGTTTGTAGCATCCCCTTTTGTAGTAGCAAGGAATTGGAAACTGAGTGGATGCCCATCAGTTGGAGAATGGCTAAATAACTTATGGTATATGAATGTAATGGAATATTATCGTTCTATAAAAAATGAACAGGCTGATTTCAGAAAAGCCTGGAAAGACTTATATGGGCTAATGCTAAGTGAGGTGAGTAGAAACAAGAGAAAGTACAAAGCAAAAACAGTATTATATAATGGTCAACTCTGATGAACTTGGCTTTTTTCAACAATGAGGTAATTCAAGGCAATTCCAATAGACTTGTGGAAAGAACCATACAAACCCAGAGAAAGAACAATGGGGACTGAATGTAAGTCAGAGATAGTATTTTCACCTTTTATTGTTTTTGTTTTTGTTGTTTGTTTGCTTTTTTATTTCCTGTGTTTTATTTTCCCCTTTTGAACTAACTTTTCTTGCACAGCATGATGAATATGGAAATATGTTCAGAAGAATTGCATATGTTTAACCTATACTGGATTACTTGCTGTCTAAGGGAGAAGGGAAGGGGAAAGGGAGGGAGAAAAAATTTGTAACACAAGGTTTTGCAAAAGTGAATGTTGAAAACTATCTTTGCAAGTACTTGGAAAAAATGAAAGCTTATTATTAAATATTTCTTTCAACGATTTTTGGAAAACAAAGTTTATGGACAAGGCAAGTGGTTGATGTAGAGAGTTCTCAGGACTGGCTTAATAACTTCATTCTTTTCCTACATCAAGTGTATCCATATCCTAGGAACTTCCAAGAAAGTTCAGCTTGCCTGTTTTTTTTAATTAACTTAAGATATAATTGAAATATTACATGGGAAATTCAATAATTGGTACTCTAGATTAAAATGCAAAAATTTTGTGGAAATGTATTGTCTTTGTGTCCTCTGACTTTAGTAAAGCATGTGTTTGGAGGCAGTTAAGTGGCACAGTGGATAGAGCACTAGATCCAGAATCAGGAAGACCTGAGCTCAAATCCAGTTACAGCTACTTACTAGCTGAAGGAAAAAATAGCAAATCACAAAGACACAACTGAAAAACATTAACTCAAACAGATGGCTAGGTGTATAGATAGCTGGGTTTAGAGTCAGGAATACCTGGGTTTAAATCTGGCCTCAGATATTTACTACCTGAGTTACATTGGGTAATAAGGGTGAAGACCATGTTAATGAAGAAGAGATACTTAAAAGAGATATTGTGAAACAAGCCTTGTCTACAAATTGCATATGTGGGATAGAAATGAGTAAGGAGTCAAAGAAGTTACTAAGGTTGCAATCCTGGTTGACTAGGAGGATAGGAGTGCTATCAACAGAAACAGGAAAGTCAAGAAACAGGCAGTGTGGGAGCAAAAATAATGAATTCTGTTTCAGGCATATTGAGTTTGAGATATCCATGAAGACATATGTTTCAAGATACTTAATAGACAGTTGGTAAAGTGACATTGCAAACCAGGAGATAACACCTGGATGTAGAGGTTAGAAAATCATCTTCAAAGAGATGGTAGTTGAACTCATGGGCTAATGTGATCAGCAAGCAAGACAGTATAGAGGGAGAAGAAAAGGACATCCTGAAGGAATGACATAATTAGTGGAGATGCAGCAAAGTAGTGAGGAGTGGTCAGACAAGTAGAAAGAGAACCAGGAAAGAGCACTGTCACAAAAATCTAGTCAGAAGAGATTAGAAGAGTAGAAGAGGATGATAGTGTCAAAAGTTAGAGGATTTTACCTTTGCTTTTTCCCCCCAGGATTTTACAGGGTACAGTAGGAGGAGAATTTTTAAAGTCATTAGATTTTCAATTAAGGGACACTGGTAACTTTCCAGAGAGTTATTTCAGTTGAAAGTAGTTTAAAAGTCAGACTATAAAGACATGAGGGGCAAGTGAAAAGAGAACAGTTGTAGCTGAGTTTTTCTTGGAGTTTCCATAGCCATGGAAGGGAGGAGAGAAATTGGACAATATCTGCTGGAAGAAGGGAGGATAGCTGGATGAGTGTATGTTTGACAGCAGTGAGTTTTGTTTTAGGGTTTGGGTGGGTTTGTTTTGTTTTGTTTGGAGTCGCTTTTACTTAGAGAATGCCCTTCTTACGGAGTTTATGCTTGAAATCCCATTTTTAACCTGATTTGTGGTTGAATTCATGGGCAGTCTCTCTGAATTAAGGATTGGTACTTTAAGAAGCTCAGCCTTGACATAGGGTTCACCATCCTCAGAAACCTTAGGTACAGATAACTACTTTCGGGATGGGATGCCTGTGCCGGTCATTTTCTTTCATTTAGCTTAAGAATGACATATATTTGACGAAGTCTGTCGCGTCATGGCTGGAGGAGCGGCTGCAAGGGGCTTGGAGCGCAATAGCGGTCCGGCCGAGCTGAAAGGGCCGGAAAGCCAGCCCTGGAGCATGGGAGCTGCTGGCCGCCCGAGGCCGCCGCTTGAAGCGAGTAGGCGGCGTCAGGTGTCCAAACATCCTCCACCGTTTTTGCCAGAATGTCACAACACTGAACATTCTCTCCACCTCCACACCCCCTCCCATTTACATCATCTGGATTCCGTCACAATAAGAAAAGATGGGGAATAAGCAAGGAAAACGCCATCAAAATTACGTCTCCCTCTTTCGACTTGAAGAACAGGCTGAAATTGATGGATTGTTTACTGCCATAACAAGAAGTTTGGAGAACATATCCTCTGGAAAGAGCAGAAAATCTATCCCAATCTCTGTCTCTTTGGAAATGTTACAGGCTTACCTTGGGGATGCTTTGCCCGAGAGAATGACAGTAAGACTCTACGAAGGAATGAGGCATATTGAACTGAAGCGGACTAAGAACCTCGTTCCTAGTGAATACGTCACCAAAAAACAGTTTGTGATTTTTATGGCAAAACTATTAAAAGGAAATGCAGAGGAGAGGAGTAACACGATCAAGAAAATGTTACAGGTACCTACTGAAAATGTGAAAACAAGTCCTATCCAAGAGTTTATAGAGGATCTGATTACTTCTGTAGTCCATGTGCTGGACTACAGAAATGAACTGAAAGGTTGGAATGTGAGGACAAGTAGAGATTTTACCTCCCTTGTAAAGGCATTGGCTACTCAACTGCTCTCAGCACTGAAACAAAGCAGTCCCTCCGTTGAAGAGATAGACAGTTGTTTCAGGGACAGCAATCTGATTGAAGACTGGCTGCCTAAAGTGCCCTTGATCAACACATTTTTAAATGTGATTATCAGGCAAGGATTCCTTGTTTTGCTTTCTTACTCAGAACTTGCCTGTTTCATCCCAGAGTGTAACGCTGTCAAAGAATTCATGAGCCTCCTTAACATTCCTGCCATCATGTACATCAACTCCTACCTGCCTACAAAACTACAGCACACATGGACACTGATTTTTTCTTCACAAATTCAAGGCTACAGCTTTGCAAAATTATGTGGGAATATTATAGGCAGAGGCCCCTGCTTATTAGTGGTGAAGGACAAGGATGGCTATATATTTGGTGGCTTTTCATCTCTCGCCTGGACCGTCAAGGGCCAGTTTCAAGGGGACAGCAAATGCTTCCTTTTTACTGTTTTCCCCAACATTGCAGTGTACACTCACAGTGGATATAATGATCATTATATGTATTTGAATTATGGACAACAAACTATACCAAACGGATTGGGCATGGGAGGTCAATTTGATTACTT
Organism: Myrmecobius fasciatus; assembly: GCA_023553655.1. Lineage (NCBI taxonomy): Eukaryota > Metazoa > Chordata > Mammalia > Dasyuromorphia > Myrmecobiidae > Myrmecobius > Myrmecobius fasciatus. The sequence goes on along the minus strand of JAJPUD010000054.1, from coordinate 566,121 downwards.
TGGGCTTTGGATTGATTATAACTTTGGGAAAGGACACAGCAAAGCAAATCCTAGATGTTCTACTTATAACAGCCCTCGGCTATCAGCCAAGGAAAACTTTGAGTTTGATAAACTAGAAGTATGGGTAGTTGGAGATTTCATAAATGAAAGGAACTCAATCAATAAGAAGAATATTCTAGAAAGTCCTGAGATGCACAGTTTTTTGGAAATGATTGGGAAAATTCATTATAGTGATGGACTTCAAGATATAGATGAAAAAAGATAAGGTGCTATCTCAGCTGTGTTCTTAATAACTGGGATCTGATCATCCTGGAACTAAGTTTTTATCCCACCCTATCTTAATTTTAATATATAATGAAAACCTTCCCCTTGGTACATATCTAGTTTCAGAAAACTGTCTGGAATTAGGTAAAGAAGGTTGCTGGTTGGATGAGTAAAATGATACCCTTTGTGTCTTTTCTCTATAGTCTATGGTTATTTCTGAAGTTTTTTAACAGAAATTTTAATCATTCAAGCATTAAGGAAAGTTCTCTCACAAATATGTTATATTTAAGAGTTTAAGTATAAAAATAAGTACTTTAGAAGAGAAGATTTTGATATTTCAGCTGAAAATATTTGTCATCAATCCAAGCTTTCCAAACTTGGATCAGTGTAGCAAGCATAGTTTGCATTTCTAGAGTATTTTTACTCAGGGACAACATCAAAATGATTGATGTTACTAAACAAAATGTAATAGAAGCTCATTCTGCTCTCCTTTTTCAGAGACATAGAATATTAAAATCTGAAGGGACCTTAAAGTTAAGTCCAACCATTTTTTCCTTCATAGTAATCATATATGTCATATTTTAATAAGCCCTTTAAAGTTTTTTTTTAATTTTAATGTCTTTTTCATTTTCTAGATGGAAAAACAGAGACCTAGAGAAGAGAAATACCAATGAGACAAAATATTGCAATATAATAAACTGGTAATGTAGATAGACACAAATGTAGAAAAATCTGATACCTTGCTGTACTCACAACAGCATGAAAACCCTCTTTCCGTGTCTGTTTATATTCCAACCAAGTGACAATTTCTAGAAGCACCCAGGAGAGCTATTACTTACAGTTTTGTATAGATATTTGTGTTGCTCAATTGTGTTGTCTGCCTTTCATCTATTCAAAATAAAAAATATGTGAGGATCAGAAGTTATGAACGGTAGTTTTCAGAGAAAAAAAATGCAAGCTATCAGTAGCCATATGGGAAAATGCTCCAAATCACTAATAATTAGAGAAATGCAAATTAAAAACTCTAAAGTTCCACATCACACCCATCAGATTGATAAAGTTGGAGGGTGGGAAAGGAAAATGATATGCTGGAGAAGCTGTAGGAAAATTCATACAAATCCTTTGATCGAGCAATACTGCTACTAGGTCTATAGTACAAAGAGATGAAAAAGGGAAAATACCCATATGTACAAAAATGCAGCATTTTTTGTGATGGTATAGAACTGGAAGCTGAGAAGACCTCTATCATTTGGGAAATGCCTGAACAAATTATACTATATTAATGTTATGATACTATTGTGTAGTAAGAAATGATGAAAGAGATAGTTTCAAAGAAATCTGGGAAGACTTGTATGAAATGATGGAAAATGAATTGAGGGGAGAACCAGAAGAATTTATATAGTAATAATAATATTGTGAAAACAAACAATTTCAAATTAGAAACTCAGATCAGTGGAATGACTAACAACGAATGAACTCAAGAATGTAGGTGAGATGCATTTTTTTCTGGATGTGACTAATGCTTGTTTTGTTTAACTATACATGTTTGTAATGAGTTTTGGTCTTCTCGCTTTCTCAATGGAGGAGGAAGAAGGGAGGGAATTTGGAGATGAAAATAAATTTTTTTAAAATGACATATATTAAATAACCTTGGATTGTAGTTGTTGTTTCAGGGCAGGTGGGCTGCACAGTATAACTGCTAATAATGATTATCCTGAGAATAATCTACAAACTTTTTTCCTCTTAGAGTGAAGGTGACAAAGTCTCTACCAAGTTAGAAAGTGAATGGCATAAAGTACATTGTTACATTTATTATTCAAAGGTTATAATTCACTATTCAATATGCATTTCTTCTGCTTAGGGAGTTGTGTCTCAAAATGAGAGTCTGACTACTGGTTTAAGTACATAAGCAAATAATAGATGAATGAATACATGCATGAAAAATGAAGGAATAAGCAAGTAGATAAGTAAGCAAATGAATGAATAAATACAAAGATAGATGAATGAATAAATAATCCAAAATAGATCCACTTAAAATGGATTCATTCCTATGTACAAGTGTAATCCATGATCATTTAGTTTTTCTTCTGAGAATGGAAATGCAGTTATCAAGACAACCTTAAAACTGTGAGATGTTTCAAAGCAGACACAAAAGGCACTTACTAAGAAAGATGGGTCATGTAAAATTCTAGATTTCTCATTTTTCTCCTAGATTGGTATGTTTCATTTTGTAGATAGAGGGGTCAAGAGTATGGCTCATATCTACAACAGTTGTATGCCAATCAATCATCCTCATTGAAGTATTCATGAGTTAGCAAATATCCAGGCCAAAGGTACTCTCCATAATCTGAGAAAGCAATGTGAAAAATAACTTTAATGTGATTTAATGTGATTTAAATGCCATTTGTATGCCTATAAAAACATTAAAGTCTATGTATCCATCTATGTATCTATCAAAATATCTATGTATGTATGTATCCAGCGATAGCATTGTTTCATAAGAACAATGGCATTCAGAAATAGGAGTTTCTGGAGGGTTCCATCTTTAGGAATGTAACTTTCACTTGGATTCTTTTATGGGCATCTTTCATGATATTTTCAAAGACACAATGAACATAGATCTTTGGTTTTTTTTTTTTGTTGTTGTTGTTGTTGTTGTTTTACTTTTTCCAGACAAAGGACCCATTATTAAAATAATATGAGGTCAAGGAAAGAGCAGAGTAAATGATAGATCAGGACTGGGAAGCAAGAAAATTATCTTTATCTTGCACATGTTATTGAACCTATTGGGGCAATGCAGAACAATAACAGTTGTAGGATCATTATCTCCAAAGACAAATTTCATTATGTTTGAGCCTTAGTAAACAGTTTTCAAAATGGAAAAGTTGTGGTCTTTATTTCTTAGGTGTGGAGTTAGGAACATTTTATTAGGGGAGCCACCTGCTAGTGACTACTGGGGATCTCATTCTGACCAGCAGAATAGATCCCTTCATTGAGAGGATGATGATACTAGGAGAGTTGCATTCTCTGAGCTCTCTCTTCTTTCCTCTTGCCTCTGATTTATTTCATTCCCAATTCACAAGCAGCATCTGTGTCAGTAAAGTTTGATTTGCAATTCTTTCAGGGTGTTATGATTCACAGCTGAGGGGGCTTCTGGAGAATTGACCTGCCCCTTCACACTTAGGTATGGTCCTTAACAACATTTGATTTCAAATTTGACTCTTAGGGCACTTAATAGCTGTGTGACTTTGAGCAAGTTATTTGTTTCTTCAACTATGAAAAAAAAAGTGATAGCACGTACTTACTTCCTTGGGTTGTCATGAAGACCAAATGAGAGAATATTTGTAGGGTACTTGACAGAGTGCCTGTCATTTAGTAAATGCTAGATAAATGTTAACTATCATCATCATCATCATCATTACAGTGGTATATTAGGTATTTGGATTTGGTACAGAATAAATATGTACAAGATCCTATTGCCAGTTTTCCTCAAAATTTTCCAAGGGATGGGAAGATTTTACTTCTCTTTCTTGGCAAATAACCTCTTGGTTATTATTATTATATGAAAGCCTTTGAAGTCTTTCATAAGGTAAAGAGAACACTAAAGCACAAAAGTAAAAAATATCTGCACCACAAAGGAGAAAGAGAGTCAATTTACACCTCAAGGCTTAACATACTTTTGGAGTATCCTAAAACATTGACTGTAAAGTTTAATTATTCATTGGAGGTATTATGAATGCCTATACCATTAGAAATGCCCATTTTAAAATTAGGAGCTATAACCAGAGCTCCCCTTGTCAAATTAAGAAGCTTTGTCCTAACATTAAAAGCACTTCTTTGTGGAAGGTATGTATGTGTGTGTGTGTGTGTGTGTGTGTGTGTGTGTTTGGCGTAACTATCCACACTGGAAAATCTTGTGGATAAAGAATGCCTACTGTGCAGGTAGGCACCTGGACAAAGAGTAAAATCAAATTTATTAAGTCTATATATATATATATATATAATATTTTAAGGACAATAAACTAAGATGTCAATAAATCCTAATATTTTTGCCAAGTAAAGCACTTTACCTCCATTAAAGTCTACTTTAATGACATGTAATGACATGAAATGTGAACTTAATTCTTAAGTAGTGAAATAAGTACTTCTTAAGATCCAAATACTTGCTCTTGTATTTCTTTTTTTGATGAAGTTATTCTGAACATGAGTAAAGCAAATAAATTATGTGTAACATTTGTATTTTGCTCTCATTATTATTCAGTAATCAATTTGAGTTAGAAAAATGGATATTTGTAAATAATGCTAATGTTGAAGGATGAGATACCCTAACAGTGATGGGGTCCCCAGGCCAGTCTTGTAGGTTTTGCAAAAGAATTCCCAATCCCAGATTTGGCAAATATGGCTTTATTTTCATTGAACAGCTCTTTCTGTCAGTGGGCCCCTTCCTGATTAGGAAGATAGCAAAAATTGGGATACAGAGTTTTGATTTTATTTAGCTTTCTATGGCTTGAGACTAGAGAGTAATTTGAGGGGCTAATTTCCAAATCAATAAGAGTGGTGATTATTTCCTAGGCCAAAGTGATTCCCAGATCATTTGGAGGTGGGAATTTCCTGTGGGAACCAGGAAGGAGGGTGGGGATGTTCCCAGAAGAAGGAGGGGTTGAGATTCAGGATTTTTCCAACCCAGACCCACTCCTCCCCAAAGATCAGGGGACACAGAGTCTTATTATATCACTAATACCTATATTTATATGAAGTTTTTACATGTTCCTTAGTAGCATGGATCAAGGCTAAGCCAAATTTGCAAAATAGAATGGATTATTTCCTTTCTGGTCTTTCTACTTTAAATCTGTTCCACCTACCCTTTTGACTTAATACTTTTTTTTTAAAAAAAGTAATCTGATAATATTTTTTTTCTTTTTTTCTTTTTTTTTATTAAAGCTTTTTATTTGTATAATGTATGTATGGGTAGTTCCTCAGCATTGATCTTTACAAAGCTTTCCATTACAAATTTTACCCCCAGTCCCCTCCCCTCCCCTAGATGGCAGGAAGTCCACTACATGTTAATTATGTTGAAATACGTGACAAGTTGTGCAAGAAAAATCCTATCTCTCTCTAGGTGTATATGGCTTTCTTCACTGAACAATTGGAACTGTTTTGAGACAAATCGTTGTTGCAGAGAGCCATGTCCATCAGAGGTGATCATCATGTAATATTGTTGTTGCTGTGTATAATGATCTTCTGGTTCTGTTCGTTTCACTCAGCATCAGTTCATGCAAGTCTCTCCAGGCTTCTCTGAAATCATCCTGCTGGTCGTTTCTTACAGAGCAATAATATTCCATAACATTCATATACCATAATTTATTCAGCCACTCTCCAATTGATGGGCATCCATTCAGTTTCCAGTTTCTAGCCACTACAAAAAGGGCTGCCACAAACATTCTTGCACAGGTGGGTCCCTTTCCCTACCCTAAGATCTCTTTGGGATATAGGCCCAATAGAAACACTGCTGGGTCAAAGGGTATGCACAGTTTGATAACTTTTTGAGGATAGCTCCAAATTGCTCTCCAGAATGGTTGGATCTGTTCACAGTTCCACCAACAATGTATTAGTGTCCCAGTTTTCCCACATTCCCTCCAACATTCATCGTTATCTTTTCCTGTCATTTTAGCCAATCTGACAGGTGTGTAGTGGTACCTCAGAGTTGTCTTAATTTGCATTTCTCTGATCAATAGTGATTTGGAGCAACTTTTCATATGACTAGAGATGGTTTTAATTTCATCATCTGAAAATTGTCTGTTCATATCCCTTGACCACTTATCTATTGAAGAGTGGCTTGAATTCTTATAAATATGAGACAATTCTCTATATATTTTAGAGATGAGGCCTTTATCAGAACCATTAAATGTAAAGATGATTTCCCAATTTGATACTTCCCTCCTAATCTTGTCTGCATTAGTTTTATTTGTACAGAAACTTTTTAACTTAATATAATCAAAATTATCCATATGGTGTTCAATTAGGAGTTCCAGGTCTTCTTTGGACATAAATTTATTCCATCTCCACAGGTATGAGAGGTAAACTATTTTACGTTCCTCTAACTTGCTTACAAAATCACTCTTTATATCTAGATCATGAACCCATTTAGATCTTATCTTGGTGTGTGGTGTTAGGTGTGGGTCAAGCCCTAATTTCTTCCACACTAGTTATCAATTTTCCCAGCAGTTTTTGTGGAATAGTGAGTGCTTATCCCAAAACCTGGGGTCTTTGGGTTTATCAAACACTAAATTGCTAAAGTTATTGCCTAGATTGTCCTGATATCCTATTCTATGCCACTGATCAACTGCTCTATTTCTCAGCCAGTACCAAAGGGTTTTGATGACCGCTCCTTTATAATATAGTTTTAGATCTGGTACAGCAAGGCCACCTTCTTCTGCCTTTTTTTTTTTCATTAATCCCCTTGAAATTCTTGACCTTTTGTTCTTCCAAATGAACTTTGCTACTATTTTTTGCTAGATCTGTAAAATAATTTCTTGGGAGCTTGATTGGTATGGCACTAAATAAGTAGATTAGTTTGGGTAGTATTGTCATTTTTATTATATTCGCTCGGCCTACCCATGAGCATTTAATGTTTTTCCAATTGACTAAATCTGATCTTATTTGTGTGGAAAGTGTTTTGTAGTTTAGTTCTTATAGTTTCTGACTATTCCTTGGTAGATAGATTCCCAAATATTTTATACTATCATCTGTTATTTGGAATGGAATTTCTTTTTGTATCTCTTGCTGCTGAACTTTGTTGGTAATATATAAAAATGCTGATGATTTTTGTGGATTTATTTTGAATCCTGCAACTTTACTAAAGTTGTGGATTGTTTCTACTAGTTTTTTAGTTGAGTCTCTAGGGTTCTCTAAGTATACCATCATGTCATCTGCAAAGAGTGATAATTTGGTTTCCTCATTACCTACTCTAATTCTTTTTATCTCTTTTTCTTCTCTTATTGCCAAAGCTAATATTTCTAACACAATATTGAATAATAATGGTGACA
>JAJPUD010000054.1:531190-543729 GCA_023553655.1 Myrmecobius fasciatus | reverse complement strand
ACATATATGTATATATATATATATATATATATGTATATATATATATATAGGCACACACATACAGTTTTAAACTGGGTCTCCCCAAAACTTTTTTTTCTCCCAAGTTTTTTCTCCAACACTAATTGACATCAACTTCCTTTGTTCTCTCTCCACCTCGCCCCAGGTAGAGCTGTTATCCCAGTAAGGAATAATTTATTACCGCCTCACTGTCAGGCTTTTTTATTGCTCTTTTTCTTTCTTTCTTTCTTTCTTTCTTTTTTCTTTTTTTTTTTTTGCTTTTTGCTGAGGCAATTGAGGTTAAGTGACTTGCCCAGGGTCACACAGGTAGGGAATGTTAAGTGTCTGAGACCAGATTTGAACTCAGATCCTCCTGACTTTAGGGCTGGTGCTCTATCCACTGCACCACCTAGCTGCCCCTTTATTGCTTTTTCCTTTTTTTTTTCTTCTAGCAGGCTTGGGGTGGGGGGGAACTTGCCTGCCAGCATTTTAAAGATAGCCAAACTTTTCTTTTCCTGCTACCTTCAAATTAATGCAAACACAACTCCAATAAGAAAAATTTAAAACCCAAGCATATTTTTTTAACATTGAAATGACCAATTGCCACATTTCTCATTGTTCTTAAAACTTAACAAAGTTCTTTAAATCAACAAACAGACAGACAAGCTGCAAACGCTAATTACACAGACACTAAAAAGTGAAAGGGGAACTCCGGCTTTCTCGGGAATGTTGTGAGGGAGGCTTTAAGTTATCAACTTCTCCCTTTCAGATATTCAAATTGAGCCTTTCAAAGAGGCTTCCCAGACTTTGGAGGGAGCTCTCAGCTCAGAACTCAGATTTGTGTTCTAAGACACCCAACATGATACCAACAGGTGGCCAGAACCAGATGATGCTCTAAAAGCATCCAGAATTGTGTCCTGAGACACACAGACCCAGATAGTGCTAACAGCACTCAGAATTGTACCCAAAGGGCATTCAGAACCAGATGGTACCACAGAGCGTCCCCTTGGCACCTCCCAGACTTGATGAAGGACAGAACTAGTTACTGTCTCGTCAACCCCAATTCTGTTTCTCCATATTGTATTCTGAGTAACCAAACAGTATGTTGACACCCAGACAAACAGACAGACAGAACTTACCCTGCAGGGGTTTCAAAGAGACTCTCTTATGGCCAAATGGAGGTGTCCACCCTGAGCTCTTGCTGCAGCTGAAGCTGCTCTCCCTGTGGGACTCTGGAACAAGCCAGAGGGCCAGCCTTCCCTAAACAAAGAGCCCAAATCCAGCCGCCCCAAGACTTCAGAAGGAGATCTGCTATTTTCCATGTGCAATACTGGTCCCAGATCTCATACCTTGCTGGGAAGCCTCTAAATGTAATGCTCAGGGAGAAACTGAGGCAGTATCACACATTGGAAATTAGGTAATGCTTTATTGATGTTAATCGAGAGTTCAGAATCCATAGCTATGGATCGGGACTGCTGGGACTCATGTCTCAAAGCACACAGTCCATTGTGAGCTTAGACTGACAGACATGCCAGCCGACTGGATCTCAAGCAGGTCCAGCAAATAGTATAGGATTCTTATAGGATTCTTGGCAACAAAGGGCTCACGGGGTAGAAGGAGAAGAAGGAGGGGTTGAGCACTGGGAGGAGGGGGGAGAATTGAGCTATCAATTCAATTCTGACAGGTAGGGAGTAAAGGAAGCTTGGGAAGGAACTAGGAGACAGTAAGTCTGAAGCCAAAAGATAACGGGTATGTTGGGATGGACCATCTGGAGGTTTTATGCCTCCTTTCAATGTGAGTCCAATTATTTCCCATGGTCAGGAAGTGGGAGGGGGGTTGCAACTGAAGCAGAACAATTAAGGGAAACGAAAGCAGAGCAATTGAGTGAAACTGAGACATGGAACTGCGGCACAACAGTGCAATCTATTTTTGCTCTAAAATGATGTAAAGTTTTTCATTTTCTTGGCCCATTTGATTAAAAGTTCCAAAAAAAAGTCTTGGATGACATCCAAGACAATTTTATTTTTCATTTTTGGTTTCAGAGTAGGTGGAAAATGTTTTGATTGGTCACTTTTTTTAAGTCATGGGAACTGCTGCCTATAAAATGATCTCCTTGTCACAAGGAAGCAGCTATTTTCATTTTAGATCTTAATTTGTCAAAGTATTTAATTGGAATGGAATTTGGCATAAACACAACTGAGATGATTTTTGGTTTAGGATGGTCTTTGGTTTCCTAAGACTAGTAATATCTTTTTAAGAAGTCTTCAGCCCCTATTTTCTATTTCCTAGCAAGTTGGTAATTTTCACAAATAGCTTTTATACATACTATTGAGCACTAACTACAATTCCTTGCTTCAATAGCATTAAATCATTCTTAACTTTGAAAATCCTTTCTTTCCTTTTTCTATTTAAAAAAAACAACCTGTTCTCACCATATACTATGACAGACTGGATGAGTGACTGACTTTGGAATCAAGAGGTTAAATAAGTTAATAAGAAAAAGTATATAGTTTGCAAAACTTAAAGAACTATATAAATATGATACTATAACATTTCTTATTTAAGATTATAAAATTCCATAACCATGTCATATTATATGTATGCATAATGTGTAACTACTGAATATGTATGTTGTAGATAAATATACAATATTCTTTATCATAATAATTTGTTAAAATTAAATTTCTGATGGAAATTATTTTATGACAATTATATATTATATCTATATATACAAATGTGTATATATACACATGCATACATATGTATATACAGGGTATTCCAAAAGTTTTAGTGCAGTTTTAGGGCAAGACTTTTATTTTACTTTAAAGAGTAATACTTTTGGAACCTGTATATATTTAATCTAGGATTATATTTTTACTGGTATAGATTATTTCTGATATAGAAAGACCCTCTTTTGATTTTTGTTGTTGTTTAGTCATTTCAGTTTTATCCAACTTTTCATGACCCCATTTGGGATTTTCTCAACAAAGATACTGGAGTGGTTTGCATTTCCTTCTTCAATTCATTTTACAGTTGAGGAAATTGAGGCAAATGGAGTTAAATGGCTAGCCTAGAGTCACACAGCTAGTAAGTGTCTGAGGCTAGATTTAAACTCAGACCTCCAGGGAAGGAAAGAACCACTTAGAAGCCCAGAGAAATAGATTTGTCCACTATGCCTGCATGCCATGAGAAGGGGAAACACTTTACATGATAGGAAGAAAACACCTTATATCTAAGGAATGTGCTGATAAATATTTAAAAACTGGCTCTCCTATCAGAAAATAAAACACGCTTTTAAGTTTAATTTGTAACACTAAGATTTTTCTCCTTCACTTTCTTAAGCTTAGATAATCAACAAAATAAGAAAGCAAGGTTTGATTGTAGGGCTAGTTTATTTCCAATACTCACACTCAAAATTTGATAATTAGTTCTTACAAACCAGTTCAAGCTGGCTCCAGGAGTATCCAAGAGGTTGGAACTATGACTACCTGAAATTGGAAAAATCAGAGATCAGGGCTTCTAGCCAGAGGAGAAGCCAGAACAGTTAATGTCTTCAACATGAATTTGCAGGATCTCACAGGACTCCAGAGTTCTTTGGCAATTAACTGTGAATAAACAGTTAATAGGGAGCAGCAAGGTGGTGCAATGGATTGAGCATTGGGGCTAAAGTTGGAAAGATACATCTCCCTGAGTTTAAATCCAGTCTTAAATACTTATTAGATGTGTTACCCTGGGTAAGTCACTTAACCCTGTTTATCACCATTTCCTCATCTGTAAAATGAGCTGGAGAAGTTAATAGTAAACCATTTTCCTATCTCTGCCAACAAAGATCCAGACACAAGTGAAATGACTAAACAAAAAAAATAAACTCTCTTTTCCTCTACCTATGACTAATGCTGGTGGAAGAATAGAGTAAATGACAAATTGCCTTTGATTTTCTGTAAGCAGTTCTCAGTGGTTGTAGACCATACCAGACTCTGAACTGGAGAAAGGAAATGTATCAACAGACATTTATGGGAAATGCTGAAGCTAGTTTCATTGAGGAAGGATCCTTCTTTATCCTTTTGTAGCATCTTAGAGTCTCCATGTTATCTTCCTTTATTTCTTTCTCATAGTAGAATCATTGATCACAATCTGGAAGGCATTTCAAAGGTCATCTAGTGTCCCCTCCTACTTGTACAGAAAAGGAAATTGAATCGAACAGCAAATCCAAATTCATACAAGCAGTGGTCCTCAAAGAAGAGATCTGAATTCAGAGCCACTATCCTTTCCACATCCCTTATGGGTCACATAAAAGCAGAATGGAGATGAGGGAAATGAGAACTTTAATGGGGAAATAAGACACACTCTATTTGGATTCTATCTGGAGTTTATGAAAGGTATAGATGAGGTAGGAGCTGAACTTATAATAGATTTATGAAACCTTCCTTTTATATTTTAAAACCAAAGACCCTAGCTAGGTAAGTGGGAATGGATAGGTGGCTCAGTGGATAGAATATTGGAACCAAAGTCAGGAAAACTCATCTTCCAGAGTTCAAATCTGGCCTCAGACACTTGTTAGCTATGTGACCCCAGACGAGTGACTTAACCTTGTTTGCCTCAGTTTCCTCATCCGTAAAATGAATTGGAAGAAAACAGCATCCAACTCCAGTGTCTGTGTCAAAAACAAATAAGCCTAAAAACAAAAATGGGTCATGGTGAGTCAACTTAAAAAAACTTAACAAACAAAAGGTGGGAATGGATTTAGAAGTTAAAACAACTTGCTATGTATACAGCTAGTGAGATGGAGGGAGCTGTCCACTTTTTGGAAATTGAATTAAGTCTGAACGAGATGGAGTGAGATCTCTAAAAGACAGTTGTGAAAATCGAGTAAGGTTTCATCTACCCCCGAATTAGAGTAGGCTGAAAGTAGTCCTTGGGCACTGAGCCAAGGACATACCTACTTCCCCTTCCTGTTATTCTTCCATAATATCATTTTCTTCCTACCTCAATCAAATATGGACAGCTATGTACCTACTGGCCAAAATTCAATTTCCTGGGTAGTTCCCCAGCTTAGAATGTAAGACCCTCAGCCAATGAGGATATATATATATATATATTATATATATATATTATATATATATATATATACACAAAAAAAAACGCACAAAAAAAAAAACATCATTTTTTGCTCTTTTAGAGATATCTTTTTTTTTTTTTTTTGTTTTGTTTGTTTGTTTTATTATATGGTAGTCACTCACCATTCTGAGCCACACAAGTCCCTTATCTCCTGAGAGTCCATCCTCATGGATTTACATGGGATGATCATTAACATCTCTATAGATCTACATATCCATGAAAAGGTTTCTTGCAAAGTAGTAAGTTTATTACATTTTTATTTAGCAGATGTGCTTTTGTCAGCAGCTAATGCACAGTGACAAAACTTTGTCAAGACTAGATGGCCAGCCCTTCCTGCTTCTCAACTGTGTTTGAGCTGCCATGTGACAGCTGCTAATTTCAATAAGTAGCTTCTTAGTTTTGAGTCTCTTACCACTGTGAAATAAATGTATCTGTAGTGGTACCTCATTAGGTAGGTTTTTTTGGGGAAAAAAAACCAACACAGTAATTTTCCATAATAGCAGAACTTTATTTTTTAAAGAGTCTACAAAATTCTGTGTGACCCTGGGCAAGTCACTTAACCCCAATTGCCTCAGCAAAAAAAAAAAAAAAAAAAGAGTCTACAAATGTACTTATCACAACATGAGATATAGTAGATGACAATAAAGTTTAGCAATAATATTTCTGGGATTTCCCACAAATATAGACCTTTCCAGAGATAGGATTTTTAAAATGTTATAATTTAATCCTAATATTAAGAAATTTTATTAGATTACAGGACCTTTTCACCAAAAGTGAGAGGTGTAATTCACTGAAACCAAGTCTCTCTCATCATAACTCAAGCTTATTATTTTTAGTATTTCTTAAAAAATAATACTTTGAAATTCATAATAAGGTATGGGGAAAGAGACAGGTCCTATTATATCATTGATATAGAAACTCCAGGATAAGAAAAACTCCTACCAATTCAGATCAAAACTTTCTCTTCAATTTATTGATCCAGAAAGATTCATGGAGACTTAAGAGATTAAGGAACTTGCTCAAGGTCTCACAGTCAATATATGTCAAACACAGGACTTGGATTCAGATATTTCTGGTTTTCCTACTAATACTACTACTACTCCAACAATTGAGTAGTACTACTACTATTACAAATATATCTCTCTTTCTCTCAATTTGCATACAGGTACATGTATTGTGAATGTATACATATACATTTATTTTATGTATATATACATATTACATGTAATTTTAGTTTATTACCTCACTTTACTTTTCAGCCAAAGGCAGAGTGTTAAGCTTGTAATCAAGAAAGCCTGACTTTAAAAAAAAAAAACTTTAGACTTTTACTAGTAGTATGAATCACATTGCTAGTAAAAGTCTAAAGTCATTTAATCTCCCTTAACCTCAGTTTCCTTATTTGTAAAACAGAGATAATAATAGCAAACTACCTACCAAGATGTTTGTGAAAACAAAATGAGAATATTATTTCTTTTATAAAATAACATGAGATATTAACTGTTATTCACCAACTCAGTTGCTAGTCTGGTTTTCCCCCATCCCCCTCAACTTCTCTATCTGAAATCACAACCAAATCAATATATTGATTCTTCCTGGAAGGGCTCTGCCACTCTAGCCTCCTATAGTTCAATTCACTGTTCTGTAATTTTCCAAACCAAAATACCTCTCTCTGGCCATCACTATTCTATTTGTGTCATTTTCCCTAATGGTACAAAATTTATTTTGGATCAGGAACTGTTTTCACATTTTATCTGTATTCCCAGTGTTAGCATAGGACTTTGCATATAATAAGTATTTAATAAACATTTTTTTCCTTCATTCATAATAGTAATTTTGCTTAAATGTATGTGTGTATTCAATGAATCATGAGACAGCTAGTTGACACATGGATTGAGAACTGGGTTCAGGATTGGGAAGTCCTGAGTTAAAATCTCACCTCATACACTTACTGTCTAAGTGACTCTGGCCTAGTCACTCCACTATTGTCTGCCATAATTTTTTCAATTGTCTGATGGGAAAAATAATAATAATAAACCTATCTTCCAGGGTTGTTATGAGGATTGATTTGTAAAGTGTTTTGTAAAGACATGATGTCTGACAAATAAGTTCTTAATAAATGCTTTTTTCCTTCCTTCACATGAAATATTAGTCTGACCCTTCATTTTAAATCGGTATGTGTCCCTATTTTTTTAAATATGTATGTGTGTTTGTAGGCATAAAAGTGTAGTGTTCTATTTTTTAAAGCATTCTGCAATTCTCTTACTGAATATGAATTAGTTTAGTCCATTAATATTTAAATAACTGTTAGACTTGAGTTTCACTCTATCAAATCCTCTTGTAGATTTATGAATTAAAATCCTTTATAAAAATCAACAAAATGGATGCCAAAATATCATGACATCTAATTAAGGAATATTAAATAACATAAAAATAAAAATCAATAAAATTATTATATCTTATTTTCCTTGAAACTATCAGGTTCTAATCCTCACATTCATAAACACTTCTTAGACCTCCTGCCTAGCCCAAACCTAGGTTCCTACATTCCAGTTTTACTAACATGATGGTTTTTATATTTCCCTTTTATAGTCCAGATAAAAATATAGCATAGAGATCATGTTTCTATTGCCCTCTTTCTTTTTTTTTTTAATGTAATTTTGATTTTAGGAAATAACTTACTTTTTCCTTCAATTTCCCTTATTTTATTCTCCAGATAATTGACTTCTGTCTGATCTCCAGGAATGGAAGAGGATGGTACATATATCAATAAAGGCATATTTTAAAGAGGATAAAAATTTTTAGAGAAAACCACAAATATCAGTCAATCTATTTTATATGAGTATTTTCCTGAAAATTCTCTTAAACTTTTTGCCTTGAAGTTAATGGGAAGTTCAACTTGGAAAAAAGAAAGGAAAAGATTTTACATCTTGAAAACTTCATCACTAAGGATTTTGAGAATTGTGGAAGGGTTTTATTCTTAAAATCATCTGCCAATTTTATTGACATCCTCAAGATTTCAAAATTAAGCTCTAACTACATATGTTTTTTTTTCTTTTTGAGTAAATTTCATTGACATTATTTCTATTAGTCTCTCTTATGTCATTTCCATTAGAAAGGCATTACATTTTATACTTGTTAGTTATAAAAATAATATATATAAGTTAATCTTCATGTTTTGAAATTTTAATTAATTTTAACTTTTATATATTAAGATGTCTCCTTCAGAAGCTTGAGAATAAAAAAAATTTCTAAGACTAAATGAAATTAACTTCCTTTCAGTTATACCTATTTTATAAGTGAACATGGTATCTTTGTCACTTACCAATATTCCAGCTATAGATATAATGTAGCTGAAAGGAAAACATATATGCTGAATTATTTTATCCCAAATACCAAATAACTTTGCTTACATCCTGTTTTAGAACTAGAAGTTTTAGAATTCCTGTGCATACCCTTTGATCCAACAGTGTCTCTATTGGGTTTATATCCCAAAGAGATCATAAAAATGGGCAAAGAACCCATGTGTGCAAAAATGTTTGTAAAAGCTCTTTTATACTGACAAGGAACTGGAAACTGAGTGGATGCCCATCAGCTGGAGAATGACTGAATAAGTTATGGTATATGAATATTATAGAATATTATTGTTCTATAAGAAACCATCAGCAGGATGATTTCAGAAAAGCTTGGAGAGACTTACATGAACTGATGTTGAGTGAAATGAGTAGACCCAAGAGAACACTGTACACGGCAACAACAAGATTATATGATGATCAATTCTGATGGACATGGCTCTTTTCAACAATGAATGGGTGATTCAAGACAATTCTAATAGACTTGTGATGCCTAGAGCCATCTGCATCCAGAGAGAGAACTATGAAGAATAAATGTGGATCACAACATAGTATTTTCACCTTTTTGTTGTTGTTTGCTTGCTTTTTTTCTCATTTTTTCCCTTTTTGATCTGACTTTTTTGTGCAGCATGATAAATGTGGAAATACGTATAGAAGAATTGCATATGGTTGGCATGTATTTGATTACTTACTGTCTGGAGGAGAGGAGTGGAGGGAAAGGAGGGAGAAAGATTTGGAACACAAGGTTTTGCAGGGGTGAATGTTGAAAATTGTCTTTGCATGTATTTTAAAAATAAAAAGCTATTATTTTAAAAAATGAATAAATTTTTTAAAAAGAAGTTTTAGAATTAATGTGTCATAACAGAGAGAATTTTAAAGCAATGATTTTCCAAATGAGGAGGTCTATATAGTTAGTCACTTGCACTGCCCTAAACTACTTTAGAACACACATTAATATAAAGATGTCAAATTTGTTGTTGATAAGTTGTTTTCAATTGTTTTTGAATTTCTGTGATCCCATTTTGGTTTCTTGGCAAAAATACTGGAGTGGTTTGCCATTTCCTTCCCGGGGTCATTTTACAGATGAGGAAACTAAAACAAACAGAGCTAAATGATTTATCCAGGGTCACACAGATAATAAGTGTCTGAGGCTAAATTTGAGCTCAGGAAGATGAGTCTTCCTGACTCCAAGCCCAGCACTCAGCTACCTAGTTCCCCCATTAATTAAGTAAATCATCTTAAATGTTCTACATATAAAAAAGGATCACCAGTGGTTTATCAAAAGCATTACTATCCATTAACACATCCTTGTTCATCATAGAGCAGTGATTTTTATACATAGAGCAGTTTTTTATACATGTCTTAGGTGTTTCAATTAATGGTGAAGAAAAATCTTGTAAGCATATGAAAATTTGCTCAGTAAAGCACACAAAAAACTCGGGGGGGAGCATACAAAGAGAATCCAGAGAAGGAAAGAAACATCAAGCCTCCCTATTACACTGAATGTAGGCAAGGGAAGATGCTACATTTGGAAAACAAAATAATGATCATTCTTTAAAATATTATGAACTAAACAAGAAATAATAAATAGACAGACAGATAGATAAACAGATAGACAGATAGCATGTATTTTAAATGTTCACACAATACTTTATACTCAAATTCTATCAGTCTTTTAAACTCTGTAGTGGGAATATTAAAAAGGTCACCTTAGGAAGCTGAACATCCTGATGTCACAATTATCCAATACTCTGGAGTTTTCTAGAGCTAGTTTTTGAATCATATAAAATAAATAATCTCATAATATTGTATGATCAAACCTTAATTTTTGACAACTTATCCCTCCTGTCCCCCATTTCTAATCTGGTAGTCAGTGCTGCATAGCAGATTGAGAGCTGACTCTAAAGTCACAGAGAACTAGATTCCAGTCCTATCTGTGACATATACTGACTATTGTGCCCTGAGCTAATCATAAATGACCTCTAACTGTTCTAAGGAACAGGTGCTGACTTGCATTAGTTAAGGAAGTTTACTCATCTGCTATATTGATGAAACTCTGGCATTAGTTCTATTGTCAGTTTTGAATGACTTTTGCCTACATAAAAAAAATCAAGTTAAACCTCAGAGGATAAAAGTTTAATTCTGGAAAAGTTTGAGAGTATTATAAAGAGAATATAAATGATTAGGAGAAAAGAATCCTTGCCTCAATGTCTGCATTGTTATAAATGTTTGATGTCTTTAAGATTATAAATTAAAAATAAGTCATTGAAATGTATATAACTAGCAACTGAAAGAAAACTTATTTTTATCCTTGCTCATAGAATCAACAATTAATGATTTAGAATATGGAGGATCTTTTTACCGAGTAGGAAGGATTTGTGGCTTCTTACAAGTAATTACTCAGTGTAGTCATAAATACATGTTACATAATAATAATAATAGTTGACTTTATATAAATTTATAAATCCATAAAAGTTTATCTAAATTTACAAAGTGCATTACATTATCTCATTTGATCCTTACAACAATCCTAAGACATACTTATTCTTTGTTTTTAAGTCATTCATTTTTTCCTACCCTGTCTGACTCTTTATGACCCCATTTGGGACTTTCTTATCAAAGGTGTTGGAATGGTTTGCCATTTCCTTCTCCAGGTCATTTTATAGATAAGGAAACTGAGGTAAACAGGGTTAATCGATTTGCCTAAAGTCACACAGCTAACAAGTAAGTGACTAAGGCCAGATTTAAAGTCAGGAAGATGACTTTCTGAACCCAAACCTGTTGCTCTAACCCCTGTGCCATCTAGCTGTCCATAAAAAAGGTAAGAACTATAAAAAGGAATTTTAATGTTCTTTTTTTTTAAAAAAATGCTTTAAAGACAAGGACAAAGAAGAAATAGACTTGCTGCTTGGGGTAAATAAAACAATGTTAAGATATGACATAGACAAAGAGAAATTATTCACTTCTGGGGTGTTCTTTATCAAGGACTATTAAATCTTCATTTTGAAAAGATTAAAAACTCTGACTTAGAAGATAAGAGTTCTTATCTCAAATCCATCACTAATTGTGAAACTTTAAACAAGTCATTTTACCATTTCAAGACTGATTTTAATTATCTTCATGATGAAGTTTTTTGACTTAGATCCTATATTTTGTATTTTCTGGCTCCGAATACAAAAATTCATGTTTTGAATTCATATAATCTGAAACAAATTTAATTATTATGCAAATATTACTATTGAATTTCAGGTTTACATGACTAGCATTTTATATAGTTTGTGCTATTAAAATGATTCCTTTCTAATTTAATTATTTCTGATTAAATATTGTAAAAAAAAAGAAGAGGGAAATTGGTTGAGATACATGAAAACCAAAATAAATATGAAGGTAATAAAACATATTGTTGCTCTAAATATTCTCTCTAAATGCTCTAAATAAAATCTTGGCCAGATGATTTATATCCCAAAGTATTCCTTCCATGTCAACATATTAATCTAGTACTCCTATTAACTAAAGAAATGAAGTTAGTTTGTCATGATTTTTCATTAGTAAATAAACATTGGCTGCTAAGGATCCCAGATCACCTCTATGTCTTAATGCTCACATCCATTATTAATAAATATGTTCTGGAAGTTTACCAAGGATGAATGCCAAATTCACTCATCTATATTATTTTTTAAAATCCACATTTTTTTTCTCTTGTGAAAACTGAGACCACTGTCAAACTCTACTTATTCAATATCTCTATTTCTCCATAATTCTTCAAAAATCAATGGTTGTGGGGGGTTGGAGCCAAGATGGCGGAGTGAAAACATGACTCTATGCATCTCCTCTGATCTTCTCTCAAATCAACAATAAAATAAGCCTCTGAACTGATCTTCAAGTCAACAAATTTAGAAATACTTGGATACTGCTTGCTGATACCTCTGAAGAACTTCACATCAGGTTTGTCTATCTCGGACAGAGGGATAAAGAGTGGTGTAGACCAGAAGTGAGGGTGGGACTCAGCTCAGCTCATTGTGGCAAAAACTCCAAACTCCAAACTCCAAACACCTGGAGTTTATCTGAGGCACT
>JAJPUD010000054.1:473046-521190 GCA_023553655.1 Myrmecobius fasciatus | reverse complement strand
AAATTAGAGCAATAATTAGGAGTTACTTTGCCCAACTTTATGCCAGTAAGTTTGATAATCTAAATGAAATGGAGGAATATCTACAAAAATATAGATTGCCCAGGTTAACAGAAGAGGATATAAATTATTTAACTAGCCCCATATTAGAAAAAGAAATAGAACAAGCTATTAACCAACTCCCTAAGAAAAAATCTCCAGGGCCAGATGGATTTACATGTGAATTCTACCAAACATTCAAAGAACAATTAATTCCAATACTATACAAACTATTTGAGAAAATAGGGACAGAAGGTATACTGCCAAATTCCTTCTATGAGACTGATATGGTGCTGATAGCTAAACCAGGTAGGGTGAAAACAGAGAAAGAAAACTATAGACCAATTTCCCTAATGAATATTGATGCATAAATTTTAAATAAGATATTAGCAATGAGATTACAGAAAGTCATCCCCAGGATAGTACACTATGACCAAGTAGGATTTATGCCAGGGATGCAGGGCTGGTTCAATATTAGGAAAACTATCAGCATAATTAATTATATTAATAACTAAACTAACAAAAACCATATGATTATCTCAATAGATGCAGAACAAGCACTTGATAAAATCCAACACCCTTTCCTATTAAAAACACGAGAGTATAGGAATAAATGGGCTTTTCCTTAAAATGATCAGTAGCATCTACTTAAAACCACCAGCAAGCATCATATGTAATGGAGACAAACTAAAATCATTCCCAATAAGATCAGGAGTGAAACAAGGCTGCCCACTGTCACCATTACTATTTAATATTGTCTTAGAAATGTTAGCTTTGGCAATAAGAGAAGAAAAAGAGATAAAAGGAATCAGAGTAGGTAATGAAGAAACCAAATTATCACTCTTTGCAGATGACATGATGGTATACTTAGAGAACCCTAGAGACTCAACTAAAAAACTACTAGAAACAATTCACAACTTTAGCAAAGTGGCAGGATTCAAAATTAATCCACATAAATCATCAGCATTTTTATATATTACCAACAAGGTTCAGCAGCAAGAGATACAAAAAGAAATTCCATTCCAAATAGCAGATGATAAGATAAAATATTTGGAAATCTATCTGCCAAGGAAAAGTCAGAAACTATACGAACTAAACTACAAAACACTTTCCACACAAAAAATCATACCTAATCAACTGAAAAAACATTAAGTGCTCATGGGTAGGCAGAGCGAACATAATAAAAATGACAATACTACCCAAACTAATCTACTTATTTAGTGCCATACCAATCAAACTCCCAAGAAATTATTTTACAGATCTAGAAAAAATAGTAGCAAAGTTCATTTGGAAGAAGAAAAGGTCAAGGATTTCAAGGGGATTAATGAAAAAAAAAGGCAGATGAAGGTGGCCTTGCTGTACCAGATCTAAAACTATATTATAAAGCAGCGGTCATCAAAACCATTTGGTACTGGCTAAGGAATAGAGCAGTCGATCAGTACAGGATAGGTTATCAGGACAATCTAGGCAATAACCTTAACAATTTAGTGTTTGATAAACCCAAAGACCCCAGTTTTTGGGATAAGTACTCACTATTCAGCAAAAACTGCTGGGAAAATTGGAAACTAGTGTGGAAGAAATTAGGGCTTGACCCATACCTAACACCACATACCAAAATAAGATCTAAATGGGTTCATGATCTAGATATAAAGAGGGACTTTGTAAGCAAGTTAGAGGAACGTAATATAGTTTACCTCTCAGACCTGTGGAGAAGGAATAAATTTATGTCTAAAGAAGATATGGAACTCCTAATTGAACACCAGATAGATAATTTTGATTATATTAAGTTAAAAAGTTTCTGTACAAATAAAACTAATGCAGACAAGATTAGGAGGGAAGCATCAAATTGGGAAATCATCTTTACATGTAATGGTTCTGATAAAGGCCTCATTTCTAAAATATATAGAGAATTGTCTCATATATATAAGAATTCAAGCCACTCTTCAATAGATAAGTGGTCAAGGGATATGAATAGACAATTTTCAGATGATGAAATTAAAACCATCTCTAATCATATGAAAAGTTGCTCCAAATCACTATTGATCAGAGAAATGCAAATTAAGACAACCCTGAGATACCACTACACACCTGTCAGATTGGCTAAAATGACAGGAAAAGATAATGATGAATGTTGGAGGGGATGTGGGAAAACTGGGACACTAATACATTGTTGGTGGCACTGTGAACGGATCCAACCATTCTGGAGAGCAATTTGGAGCTATGCTCAAAAAGTTGTCAAACTGTGCATACCCTTTGACCCAGCAGTGTTTCTACTGGGCCTATATCCCAAAGAGATCTTAGAAGAGGGAAAGGGACCCACCTGTGCAAGAATGTTTGTGGCAGCCCTTTTTGTAGTGGCTAGAAACTGGAAACTGAAGGGATGCCCATGAATTCGAGAGTGGCTGAATAAATTATGGCATATCGATGTTATGAAATATTATTGCTCTGTAAGAAACGACCAGCAGGATAATTTCAGAGAGGCCTGGAGGGACTTGCATGAACTGATGCTGAGTGAAACGAGCAGAACCAGGAGATCATCATACACAGCAACAACAGTATTAAATGATGATGAATTATGATGGACATGGCTCTCTGCAACAAAGAATTGTCTCAAACCAGTTCCAACTGTTCACTGAAGAAAACCATATACACCCAGAGAGAGGGATATGAAATATGGACCACAACGTAACATTTTCATGATCTCTATTGATATTTGCTTGCATTATGTTACCTTTCTATGATTTTCTTTTTTTCTTGTAGATAGGATTTTTCTTGCATAACTTGTGAAGTAATTCAACATTATTAACATGTCATGGACTTCCTGCCATTTAGGGGAGGGGAGGAGACTGGGGGTAAAATTTGTAATGAAAAGCTTTGTAAAGATCAATGCGGGGGAAGTACCCATACATATGTTATACAAATAAAAAGCTTTAATAAAAAAATTAAAAAAAAATCAATGGTTGTTTTTCAATAGCCATTGCCAATTCATTTGTAGTCTAAAAATTCTTTTGGGATACTGTAGAAGTACTAGTAACCTAGTACCTGACCCTTAATAGAAACTTAATAAATTTTAATAAATATAAAATAAATTCATACATACATTTAGATATATAAAGTATTTTTGAATATATAAAATATAAACATATAAGTTAAATGCTTCTTAACTGATAAACTATATAATAATGAATAAGATGATGAGAACTTTGCTGAATGGTTGACTGAATGATAGTATAGTAAGGTAGATTATGAATTCATTGAATGACCCAAGCCAAGAATCAGGAAGTAGCTAAGAAGGTTAAATACTTCATCCAGATTGGAAATGAGAGGTATAGTGATAGGCACCAGGATTTGTGATTTCATTCATTTAGGAAGTTCATAAGTAGGAAAAGTCCTTCTATCAACTCAAATAGCAATCTACTCTACAACTTATAGCCTTAGAGAATTGCATAGAACCCTGAGAGGTTTGGTAACTGTTCTATAATTAGCATGTGCCAGAAATAAATCTTAAGAGATGGAGCCAAAATGATCCTCTGTGCCAACAGAATTAGAATGGAACATACATTTTTTCTTTTCTCATTCTTTTCTAGATTATAACTCATCCATTTCCTTCACCCCCTTTTTTCTCCTCTCTTAATATTTTTTTTCTCATTCTCTCTTTTAGGTATATCCTGCCTCTGTATCCTTAAAAAAAAGCGGTCTGCTATGCTAAGAAGAATTTAGTATCTATTCTTGTGGCCTTGGGAAAATAATTGATCTCTAGTGACATTGAATCCATAAGACCAGACCATACCACTTCAAGATAAATCTTTGAAAAGGAATTTTAGTTCTTGGTGGGGAAGTTGAACCAAGTCAATAGAATTTAGAGGGGAAAGGTACTATTTTGATTCCCAAGTCCACTCCACTCATTTGATTGAAAACAGAAATCTAGAGATTAAATACCTTTTCCAAATCTATACAAATAGACATAGCAAAAGAAGGCTATCAACCTAACTTCTCTAGCAATGAATTTATTGCCCATCAGTACCATCTCAATAAAAGCTTCTGTCTATGGGCTTGGTAACCCGCACATAGGCAATTATTAGGGATCAGTAGAGAGGCGATATTGTAAGGTAACTTGTGCTCCTATTTGTTATGAATTATTACTTGCCTGGGAACCCAGGGTGATGATAATATGAAGACAGAAACAGGACTGGACGAACACAGCTGATATTTTGTCTTCCAGAACTTCCTTAGTCGCCCCCATTCTTGAGTTTCAGGAGAACACAAGTCCATAATAAGCAAGAAACTATACAAAAAGAGAAAAGGACCAATATCTCGATGCTAGTGTCTAGAACTGGGTACCTCACCTATCCTTTCTCCTTTGCCATTAAAAGAGATGATCTATTTATCTTCCAGGACATAGGGGGTCAAAAGAATGCTACAGTCAAGCTGAGGTTCTGGGTCCATTGTATAGCAATCAGAATTCTGAATTATTGTTTACTACAGACCTAACTTCTGATTTTCAGTGTTTGGAATCAGAGACTGGGTAGATTAAAACGAGATGGTAGGCAATCCCAAGCACTATAACCCAAACTTATGGTTCTAGCAATTGGGACTAGTGCTGTGGAAATAACTATCCTGGGAGGAGAATCCAAATAACTAGAAGAAGAAAAGTTCCATGAATGTCAACTATTATGAAGCCTTTGGAAGGAATACTGACACATCTCCCCATTTTTTCATTGTCCTTCAGAGTCCAGAGATAAAATCCTGGACACATAGACTTCCATCTTTATTTCTTTTCAGTGAATAAATATTGTCCTGGAAATCTCAACTGCACCTCTGTGTAGAGAGCATAATCTAGAGTTTGGAAGATACTGTTTTAGCTCAGAGAGTGTCATATAGAGAATGCATAACAAGCTGGTTTTACATTCCCATTATATCTAATAAATTATGTGACCATTGTATGTTGACTATTAGTATTCTGTGATACAAAGTATTATGGAAGGAATTTTAGATGCAGGATGATGTTTAGCCATGGCTTTCCTCCTTTTAAAATAGTTTTCAGCAATATTTAAATTTCCACTAGTCTAAATTCAAAATCTAACTAGCACAGGCCTTTTTCACTTAGTCAATAACTTGAAGTCATGAAGCTTGAAGCTGTGGAACATTGTCATGAACACATGTGATAGAAATGCTGGTAATACCATTTGGCTGGTGACTTGAATATACTACCACCTGGTGGACAATTCAGATATTATAATCTATCACTGAATAATTAACAGACTGACTCATTACTTTTCTATAGGAGAAGGCAGAATATAATTCCAGTTGGAATTGTGTATTCCATTGCCATGACCCACGTGTGATGAGGGGATCTACAAATTTCATGTCTATTCTACATGAGTCGCACTAATAAAATTTATTATTGGTTTAGTGTTGTCATGAACAGAGCTCTTTAACAGTGCCCTAGGGCTCTATATTTAGCTTTAATAGATTCAATAAATTTATCAGTGAAACAGGGTGGTGAGTGTGGTACAAGGAATGCTACTAGAAAACTTAACTTTCTCTGCAGTACCAGATCTTAAACTATATTATAAGATAGTAATTATCAAAACTAACTGGTATTGGTTAAGAAATGGAAAAGTAGTTCAATGGAATAAAGTAAATGTACATTATATAGCAACAAATAAATACAGTAATTTTGTATTAATAAGAGTAAAGACTTAAGTTTTGGGGATAAGAATTCATTATTTGTTGGTAATTCATTATATGTTGGGAAAACTGGAAAGTAACCTGGTAGAAATTGAACATAAACCAAAATCTTATTCAATTATACCAAGATAAGGTCAAAATGGATATATGACCTAGATATAAAAAGAGATATTACAAGAAAATTTGAAAAACATAGAATATATTACCTATCAGACTTTGGATACATGAAGTTTATGAATAAACAAGACATAGCAGTATGAAGTATAAATGTATAATTTTGATTATAGTAAATTAAAAAGGTTTCATAGAAATAAAACAAATATAGCCAAGATTGGAAGAAAAGCAGAAAACTGGGGAGGAGGAGAGGAATTTATAGACAATTTCTCAGATAAAGGTCTCTGATGTTTATTTAATTGCATTTCCTGGGAAAGATATTCCTTCTTTCTCTACATGCCACCTCATCAGCAGTTTAGATGATTTATAGTTTAATAATTATTGTCAATGATATCAAACTCAAAATGAAAGGATCTTTTTGGATTGCAAAATGACTTTTAAAAAATACAAATTAACATCTATGTTGTATTATATTTTTTTGTTTATTTTGTTAAACCTTTCCCAATTACATTTTAAACTAGTTAGGACCTTAATAGAGAGTTTTGTGGTTTACAACAAATTTGACACTTCTGCTGTAAGAGACCAATAAGAAGTAGCAAAAGGCAGCATTTTGGAACCCATTGCATAATAATGAAAAATGGTTTATCAAGATGGAAAACGAAAAGGCTGAGAGACTCAATAAAAAGAAAGCTATGATAGAACAACGAGAAGAAATAATTTTAATAGTAGCAAAGACAATGGAAGGTGAGAGAAAGGCATCCTACCAATTGGAAGCAATCATTTCACTCTACAGAAGCACAATGAAAACAGCAATATGGGACAGCATTTGGATGTTTAGAGAGAGGTAAACTAGAAAGCAGGCTGACAGGTCCAATAGTGGATAGCCAAAATCTAGGAGCAATTGTTTGTAATTATTCCCCCAGCATTACGTGTTAGACTCAGAATTAAAATGGAAGAAAGAAGGTGACTAGATTGCATTTGGAAAATTGTGCAATTTCAATAATATTCAAGTTTTTTCCCCAATATAAAAATTTATCTTTTTAATTGCAATATTTTCTTGGTGATGCAATGTAATTGTAAATCATGTGATAGTACAGTCTCCAAGGAATCAAAACAGCATTTGACTCATAGGGAAGACACATGAGTATAAGATTAAGTGTATTTCTAGGTGAAGTGAAGATGGTAGAGAAAAGGCAGTCACTCCCCTGAGCTCTCTGCCAAATCCCTCTGAACACCTTTAAATAAAGGCATAAAACAATTCTTGGAGGAGTAGAACCCACAAAGAGATAGGGTGAAATAATTTTCCATTCAAAGACAATTTTAAAGGTGATAACCTGGGTGAGACTAAAACACAGCCCAAGGCAAGCAACTCCATCACAGACCAGGCCCCAGTAAATCAGAAGCAAGCCATGGGAGCCAGTGACTCTGTAGTGTCAGCAGTTGCTTTCAGAACTCTTAGACCACAGATGGTAAGAGGATCAATCCAAAGGAGGTAGCAAGACTCTGCTTTGCCCATTCTCAGATCTGAGTTGCAGTCCCAGGGCAAGGAAGAACACCAGTACAGCAGAGCTTACAGGCCCCAGTGGATCAGGGATCTTCCTCATAATTCCATAGTAGAAAAGAGTGCTTGTTGTCACTCACAGACCAGAGAACAGATCAGGAGAGTAGTTAATACACCTCTTCTTAGATCTCCTTAGATCCTCAGACCTTGGAAAAACTGGAAACTTATGGCTGCCTAGAAATGTCTCTGAAAACAACTGCAAAAAATTCCTGAAGCTTGGAACAGTAAATTCTTCCTACTTTAACAGAGTTAAAAGTCAAGAAATAGGCTGTAGAAATAAGCAAAGAAAAGAAAGAAAAAAATCTGAACATAAAAAGTTACTATGGTGACAAGGAAGATCAAATGCATATTCAGAAGAAGAAAACAAAGTCAAATCTCCTACACCCAGATCCTGCAAGAAAAATATGAATTAGTCTCAGGATATGGAAGAGCTCAAAAAATTCTTCCAAAATTAACTAGAGGAGGTAGAGGAAAAGTTGGGAAGAGAAATGAAATTGATGCAAGAAAATCATGAAAAATGATTTTAGTAAAAGAGACAAAAAATACTGAAGAAAATAACACCTTAAAAACCAGGCTAGGCCAAATAGTAAAAGAGGTACAAAAAAACCCCAATGAAGTAAGAAAAATGCTTTAAAAAACAGAATTGGCCAAATAGAAGAAAAGCCACCGAAATTCATTGAAGAAAAAAACTTTTAAAATAGAATTGGACAAATGGAAAAAACTCACTAACAAAAATCACTCTTTATAAAATATAATTGAGTAAATGGAAACTACAAATTTATAAGAAATAAAGGAATAATAAAACAAATCTAAAAGAGTTTAAATATAGAAGACAATGTGAAATAGTTCATAGGAAAAATAGTTAAGCCTATCAGAAGAGTTGAGCCAGGAGAAATAATTTTAAAATTAGTCATGATCAATAAAAGATTCAATGTATTTCTAATGGCAACTTTTTATGTAAAATGGCATAAAGTATAAGTATATTTATAAAAATAAACACATATAAATATAAAGGGAAGTAGACCAGTCAAATAATGAAGTTGAGGAATAATGGATGGCCATCCATTCAAGATACAAATAGATGGCTAGTCACGCAAAATAGTCAAAGGACTAAAATGAAGTATTCTTGGCCTAGTTTGCATCAGTCCAGTTTAGTGTGTCCGGCAATATATTGGAATATATTGGACACTCTTGGACAATAAAATGCAATTTAAAAAACTTTTCTTAAGCTAAAGCAAGAAAGGATGCAATTCCCATTTAATAAAATAGAATTCCTTTCCCTTTTGTATTCACATTCACCATATCCCTATTTCAACTGAAGGAGTTGTGATCTCAATTGTATTGACTTAATGGTTTTATGATTAGAGCAAAGGACTTAGATTTGCAAGACTTGTGTTCAAATTCTGCTTAAGATCCTTACACATTATATGACCCTGAGCAAGTTATCATCTCTCTGGGATTCAATTTAAGCAACTGTAAAATGAAGACATGGATTTGACATTCCTTCCAATTCTAGATCTATGATCAATCCCTTGGACAAGAAGAGTGCTATGTAGCATGATCACTTGACTCTAAACCAAGGGATCTGATCAGATTCTGCCATCTGCTAATCAGTAAACCTCTAAGGGTTGTTGTGAGGCTCAAATGAGATAATCTTTGTAAAAAAGTGCTTAGTTCAGTGCCTAGCACATAGTAGGCACTATATAATCGTATATTTCTTTCCCATTTCCTTCCCATTTAATCATGCACAAATCATACCATTTATCCATGCCTCTGTTTCTTCATCTGTAAAATAGTTAATAATATTTGCCCTACCAAATGAGGTTATTGTAAATTAAAGTATGACATATATTACATTACATTACATTTCCTGCCTTCTTGATGAATGGAGTATAGAAGAAGAAGAGAGAATTTAGAACTCATTTTTTAAATGAAAGTTAGGAAAAAAATTAATTGAACTTCTACTTTACAAAAAAAAGATAATAAAGTGCTATAGATATGTAATTTTTGCTCAAAACCATTTTAAATTCTAAAATATGGAAGAAAATCCAAAATTCAATAATTTTTCATGTGCTAGCTTCACATGACAGTTTTTCACAACTGGAAGTTATGATAAAGCATTAAAGGTTAGATTCTCAGTGGTCCAATTAGTTTCACTGATTGCTGTGTAACTGAGTCACTAATTTAGTAAATGGAGGAAAAAGATAATCTAATAAAAGCAGTGACTCTATCATGCAAAAGAAAAAAAAAGGTAAATGAAATAAGTAAAGAAGATTGAGTTGATACCCTCCCAAAATGTCAGCAGTTAAAAGAGAAGTAGTGACCAGAATAGATAATAAGATATTTTATTTATTTTTCCACCTCAGTCAGTTAAGTAAATGCACTTTTATTAAGTGACTACTATATGCCAGGCACTGTGCTCATCACTGGAAGTACAAAGAAACACAAAGACAGTCCCTGACCCCATTTACATTCTAATGGAGAAATAACAAACAACTACATATAAGCAAACTTTATACAGGATAGATAAGAAAAAATTAACAGAGGTAAGATAATGTTATAAAAGAAATATCACTTCCCTGAGTTCATGTGGTAGGTTAACTGTTGCTAAATATTCTATTTATCTCAATGTAGAAATGATAGATATTTTATTATCTATTATTTTATTATTATGTTCAAGCATAGGGTTCAGGTCTCAGAAAAAAAAGCTGAACCATAATGAGGATTCTGACCAGACTTCTCGTAGGCAAAATTACATGTGAAAGAGAAATTATTCTTCTACATATTGTGATCTTGTTCATGTCTCAAAAGCTGAAGAGAAGATAACTCCATAATCCCATATTTCTTTCAGTGTCCTGAAAGCTGAACAAACAGTTAAAGAGAGTCATAATTTAATATATCCCCTAAGGAAAGAAACTTTGTCAGACAAGTTCTATAGGTAAACTAAGTTATATATTAAACTGCATTTGGAGATTCACAAATAACCTAATTGAGGAGGATTTATATGTTGCCAAGGAATTAGAGACAGTTGAGATTCTTCTGGCTTCTTACCTAAGGAATGATTAATACTATTAAATAAATTTTTATATCCCTTGCAACACATTTTGGTTTTAATATGCACCAAAAGATTCAAGAGAAAGAAAAGGAAATAAAAAATTCCTGAAACCTTACCAATATTAAGAGGGATCAGGAAAGGTTTCCAGTAAAAGGTAAGATTTTAGTTAAGATTTAAAGGAGACCAGAGAAGCCAGGAAGGAGAGAGGAGAGAAAAGAATTGGGGGACAGCCTGTGAAAATGTCCAGAGTTGAAAAATAAAGCATATTGTATGAGGATGAGTTAAGGAGGCCAGTGTAATTGGATTGGAGGATATGTAGTAGAGAGGGTACAATATAAGGTATAAGTCTAGAAAGGGAAGGGGGAAGGATCAGAGTTAGATTATGAAGGGCTCTGAATGTTAGAGGATTTATATTTGACTCTTGAGTTGCTAGGGAGTCATTGGATTTCATTGAGTATAAGGAATGATATTGTTAGATCTCTAGCAAAAAAAGCTCCTATATTCTATTTTCTACTACAATGCTATCAAGAGGTCCTAGATATTCCATGATATTTATACATTAGGAGGTTTCTATCGATTTCCTATCCTTATGTAAGAAACTTCTCTTTTATGTGGAGCGCTTTTAGTGTTGAATGAGGCAGAAAAAATTGCTCTTTTATAAATAAATAAAAAAATAAATCAATTGAAAAGAGATAAAAGATCTTCATAGATGAATAGTTTTATGCCTGAAAGTAGCCTGAAAAGAAATTTGATTTAATAAAAACTGTTAAAAGTCCATGTGTGATGAAATTATCTACAAATGGATATAATCAATTTAGGACAGAATAAATTGTAGCATAAAGTCTTAAATTACTTTGCAAAGGAATAGGTTGATGACTTTTTTATATGTGAACAATTTGACAGGTTAATGGGGCAGAGAAAGAACTTTTCTTACAAAAATTTAGAAAATGTTAGTTTTCAAAGAGAGACTGTGGAAAAGTCACTATTAATAAATGATTGGAGTTAAAGTTAGAGAGAAGGGAGAAATGGTTGTGTTTAAATGTTTGGAGAACTCTTGCATATAAGAGGGATTGGACATGTCCTATTTGGCCCTAGAGAAGGGAAAGATTTAGGAGCCATGGATGGAAATTTCAAGAGTCACATTTAGGCTAGATATTAGGGAAAAAAAATCTCCTAACAATTACAGTTGTCCACAAATGGATGGGGCTGCCTTGAGAGATGGTAATCCTTGTCTATCTTTAGGTATAAGAGGAATGACTATTCATCAGGTCTATTATAATAGGCATTCCTTTAACAGAAGGATTGAACTAGTTGACCATTGATGTTCTTTCAACTCTAAAGTTATATAATTCTGGGATTTTATTAAAAGAAAAAAAAACAAACCTAAGTGCTAAGCAAAAGTAGGTAAATCATCCTGATAGGAATGGAGAAGTGATTGGTTTTCTTCAATAATTTTAAAAATCTGCTCATGGGCACACGAGAGTTGATTTTTTGTTTTGTTTTGTTTTTGAAGATGAAGATTAATCATAAGTAGTTTGGGACAGAGCATTTGGGTCACATTCATTCTGATGATTATGTTTATGTTTAATATACATTTTCATTATTTAATTGTTACAAGCGATATTTATGTCATATGTTAACACAGATTTTTTTATTTCCTAATATCAGCAGGAGTGTCAAATTGGTATCTGAACCAGAGATAAATTGAACTTCTAGTAAACAGCTGATCAACAAAAGCTGATCTCTTAAGTTATTCCCTTGCTTTCAAGTTATATCATGACATGATGTAAGGTTTTTTTTGCTGGCTTTTTTATAAAAATCATCCATTCCCTAAGCTGGATCATTGTCTTGCATACTTATCTGCTCTCTCTTTGCATGAATCAAACCAAATAGTCTAATGGGATCATCATGAATGTTTTCTTCTGGCACATCTATTTCTTCTCTGAAACTCTGAGTTGAATTGATTTTAGGTATCTCAGTATCCACTGCAGGTGATTTCTCATTTTCATCCTTATCTGAAAAGTAGACTTTTGGCTTTCTGCATTTCACCTTGAAGCTGTGATCCAATATCGCATAGCACATCTGTTTGTCAGCCTCTGCCTGAAGGGAGGGGAAAAGCATGTTACTTTTTTCATTGTTTAGCGTCTTCTTTTACTTCAATGGCTCCCATTACTTTTTCTTTACATTTGGTCCCTATCAGATTATGTTCTAGTGCTAAGGTTTTCAAATCAGGACAATCAGGGATAAAGAATGAGCCAAATTCTTTGAGACAGGGTACATACATTATGCTTTTTAGCAAGGATGGAAGCTAGGTTAGACTTGATAGAGTACCAACCCAATTATCAGATCAACTCATTTTATGACTTCTTTCCAAATCAAGAGTAAGGCAGAAAAGGAAGAAATTGTATAAAAATTCACAATTGGGAAGATGATTTAGTAATTAGGGAGGGGTATGAATTTATTCATTGATTCAACAGATATTTATTAAAAAGTATGTGTGAGGCATAGTATTAAGTGCTGCAGGATGCATGGATATGAATAAGAAATGCTTTTTGATGTTGAGTATATTTTCAGTTCAGCAGGGAAAATAAGAGATGTACTTGTATAACTCTAATAAAAACTGTATACAAGTGCCATAATACTGTTGAATACAATTCATTAAAAGGGAATGATGACTTTTGATCCATGTGATCAAACTGGAATGAGGTCTCAAAGAACCTGAGTAGGTGGAGATGTGAGGAACAGCTTGAACAAAGGTACAAAGTCATGGAAGCACAAGTTTTATTCTAGGAATTATTTGTCTGGAAAACCAATAAATAGCATAGTAGGTATATTTCAGAGAGCTGAACTTCTACCCAGGAAGAATTTAATTTAAATCTTGCCTTAGATGATTACTGGATATGAGGAAATAGAGCTCAAGTGGCAGAGCCAAGATATGTATACCATTTTTATGGTACCAGAACCCGTCCTCTTTCCACTATAGCAAAATTGCCCCTGCCAGAGAAAAATAAGACTAGCAAGAAAAAAATCATTGACTCTCGCAGGTTTATCAGGTCCATTGTT
This sequence comes from Myrmecobius fasciatus, assembly GCA_023553655.1. Classification (NCBI taxonomy): domain Eukaryota; kingdom Metazoa; phylum Chordata; class Mammalia; order Dasyuromorphia; family Myrmecobiidae; genus Myrmecobius; species Myrmecobius fasciatus. Next base: position 507,670 of record JAJPUD010000054.1, on the reverse strand, counting down.
TATCTGAGTAAATGCTCTTTCACTAAAATAATGGTAGTAGAAGTCAGATTTGGGAGTAAAGGTTAGATTGCATGATAACAAAGTAGAATAGGTGTAGATCACAGTTTTTGAGAAGTTTGTGACAAAATAAGTGATGATAATTAGGGGAGGGAAGCAAAACAAAGGGTTTTTCTCTTAAGAAATGGAATGTCTTTGCATTTTTACAAAGTTTAGGGAATAAAATTAGAGGTAGCAAAACCATGGATTACAAGACAGGGAATGGAATTCAAGGGTACAAATCAAAGGATTAAACTTGGAAAAGAAAAGGAGAATCACGTAAGAGACAGAAAAAGAAAAGAAGGCACAATAAGTAAAAAGTCCCAGGTAAAAAAAGAAGGAACATCATAACCTCTATTTTCTTCATAAAGTAAGATAGCTTTAGTGAGAGTAACTAGCAGAAGACTAAAAATTAAATTTCTACCTTTTAAACTCTAAATTTTGGAAGTCAAAAGGATTTGTTTCCATTTTTGTATAGCATTTTTAAAATAATATTTTATCTTTAAAGGTATCCTTTATAATATAATAGAACTGAGATGTAACTAGAATGGCTCAACCATAGGTTTGTCTCAAGGCAACAAGTCTTCCTCTAGTCCTTCACTTTCTGTCTCTGGACCACTACCTTTAGGTATTTTTGCTCTGTTGCTCTTCTCCCATTTGCCATTGCTGCCACCTCTTCCCCAGGGTGGAACAGAGGTGTCTCCTTGAACTTCTAGTCCTCCTGTCATCTTCAGCTCTCCTTTTATTACTTGAAGCTGAATTTGCTTCGAATGCAACAATTCTTAGAACTCTGCAGTAAGTCCCATATTAATAATATAACTAATATAACAATATTAATAACTAACAGCTAATAGAGGTCACATTTTAGGAAATTCCCTCTACCTACATGGATTGGAAACTATTCTGCCTGAGACACTAAGATGTTAAATGACTTGCTTAGGGTCCTACAGCCAGAATGGGTCAGAAGTAGGACCTAAATCCAGATTTTCCTGCCTCTGTAGTTGCTAACACCCCACTCCACCATCTATCAATAAGCAATTACATGGTAACAGATATGACAATTTTAAATGCTGTGACCATTTTAATCAGATAGAACTGAGGGACTCTAACACAATTATTTTAAATTGGCATTGCTACATTTATGGGAAGAGTACAATGCTAAGACTAAAAACACTAATACCATTTTTGAAAAGCTATTATGTAAAGTTATACCTTTTTTTCCTTTAATGCCTTAAAGTTTTATGCAAGCTTCACTTGAGTAAAAACCAGGTGCTGTCTGAAATACACTTGCCTTTTATGTTTACATATGTTGTGTACCAAAGACTTCATTAACTGCCATACAAAACTCCCAGCTTATGCACCACTCAAGCATTACTGATCTGTAGTTCTAGTTCAATTGTTGCAGTACTTCTTGCATATTGTCAGAAAGGTGCTTTAGGGAAAAAAAAAGAAGGAAAAAAGGCTATTTGACCTCCCAGGATGAAACAATTGATAGGAAACAACTGTGCAGCTGAAAAGCATGCATTTTTTTTCAAGCCCAAATACACATGCTGAGTGGATATAACACCAAATAATACATCTTTTAGTCAGAAGGTAATTTCACACTTTGCATAAGTTTAACCTCATATTTACGGTTTGAGCTGCAGTTTTGGTGACAAATATTATGAGAAACTAAGGTCTTTAGAGCACTTCTAAAGTATCTTGGATTCTTAATAAAAATTCCAGGAAGGCCTATCAATTTCTGGAGAGTATGAGAAACTAGAGAGAGGGGGGAATCCTACATCTTGGGAAATTCCTAGGTTCTAATTGATTTCATTAGGATGGTTAAATTGCAAACCATTGAATTACTCATACTTTTGAGTTTTCATCAAAATCTTTTCTGTCCAATTCCAGAAAGTAGAAGAAATTACAAATAGAAAGATCTTAGTCACTTCTATAATAGGGTTTTATTGTTTTGCCAAAGATGCTGTTTCTCTATGTCCAAATCTGTACATGCTGTAGGTGTTTTGTTTTTTTCCCCAAGGGAAAAAATGCAGAAAATAGAACTTCATTTGCCTTAATGTAAAGCAGGGGCACTGGAAGTGGTAGCCACTGTCTTTTTTCTTGGTGGATCCTTAACATTAATGTAAATACTTGAGTACATATTGTTCCAATAATAAAAGAAAAAAGTTGTACTGACTATTCAGAGATGGAATATTTTTTATTCTCTACATTATTCTTTTTTCTCATTTGGAGACTAAAAGTTGAATTCCTTTTTCCTTGGATACTGTGAATCTGTACATAAAAGATATTGAATTGCATGTAATACAGGAAATTCCTAATAGAAAGCATGGATAAGATGGGTGGGCATGTGTGTGTGACCAGAATCTCCTATTTATTTGGTTATTAATACTTAGTAATGATGTATGATATTCAAAGCATTTCACAAATATTATCTTATTTGATTCTCACTTACACTCCAGGACTTTGGTATTATTATTATCCCCCATTTTATAGATGAGGAAACTGAATCAGATAGAAGGTAAATGATTTATCCAGAACAGACAGCCAGTAAGTACCAAAGTCAGGTCTTCCTGACTCCATGACCACCACGTTATCCATTGTATCACCTAACTGCCTTATTAGCCTCCACTTTCCCCTTAAACTTGTCTGTGAGACCCAAAGGAAAAATCACCTGCATAGGGCAAAGTTCCTGCTTTTCGTTCACAACTCTCTCTGGCCGGGCTTTCATTTGTTCATAGCAGCTTTCGTCTGTTGTTCCTTGTGAGTTAAAAAGAATGTGGTTAGAATAAAGACAAATGGAAAATTTGTAGTTCAAATTAAAATGTGGGCTGAAAACAACATTGACAAGTAAGTCTGAAGCTATGAATAGCACATGGCTTTTTGAGTCACCTTCTCTCAACTGATAGAAGTGGGAAAAGAAGTGATTCAATTTATGTAGTTCCTTCTGTAGTATTTTTCTGAGTAAGTATCTACAATATCAGTACCTCATCACAGATCTAATGGAGAGCAAAAAATTAATCAACTGGAGGAGAATCACATTAATCCATTTTTACCCTCTATGGAAGCTCCAGTGGGAAAGTAATTATAATACAGAAACTCAAAGCATGTTATGTACATGCAAGGAGAATGATGTTTAAATATTATGGATTCTAGCAAACTCATAGGAACAAAGGATAACACATTTAAACAGAACCTTGGGGTCATTAAGTCCAACTTCCTCATTTATGGGTGAGGAAAATGAGGTCCAGAGAAAATAAATCACTTATCCAGGGTCTTATAACTGATAAACATGTGAGTCAGGCTTAAGGCCTCAATCTTTTGCCTTGTGAGGCTTATCTATTACTAAAGATTAGGACAGTATAACAACTCAGTTGAAATTTAAATTAGTATTTGGTTGAATGGATATGAACAAGAAATAAAATGAAGTTTGCTGGGCTGAAAGATAAACAATGCCTTTAAGTATAAGCTTGAGAAAGTGAGTTTACTTTAAGGGCTCTATCCAGGAAACACTAATAAAAGTCCCTGCTTTTTTTGAGTTTTGTTCTAAATAACCTGTCTGTACACTTTCATAAGCCAGCAAAATTTCATTATTTCTTATTAAGGAGACAAAAGGTATGAGAATCTTTTCTTTACCCTTTTTTTTCCTTCATGCCTCAGCTTTCAGACAATATGTTATTTGATAGCAAGTGGACGTGCTGAGGTGGGGTGGCAGTGGGTGAATGGTGATAATCATTTCTGGCAGGTTCCAGGCAATCCATGAATTATCCAATTTTGAGCTATAGAATATAAAATGCATCTCCTATAATAAGACTATGTCTATAAATAAATATTTTTTGAAACGTAAAACTCATGTTCTATGAAGCACAAACATCTCTAATCTTTGTGAGAATTACTACTAGAAGTTCTCAAATGCATAAAACTTGGTATTGCTATTGCAAAGTGTGAAATAGGCAGTAATAAACTTAATTTTGATAGTAGAGAAGAACCATTCTCAGAATCAAGAACACTTGAGTTCAAGTCCTTCCTCTCACATATGATAGTTTTGTGACTCTGGGCAAGTTATTTAAACTTTCAGTGCCCAGAGCAGCATTCTAAGACTATTAAAAATTGTAAAATACCAACTGATCTGCCCTGATATTGCTATTGTTGTTACATTGATCAAGGAAATATTGTCACCATCAGTTCCTTTTATCAATAAAATCACCACTGGACAAAACATAATTAAGTAAATAAGTATCCAGACCAAAGATTTCTTGTTGTTCAGTCGTGTTCAACATTTCATGATCCCATTTAGGGTTTTTCTTGACAAAGATCCTGAATAGTCTGCCATTTATTTCTTCTACTCATTTTACAGGTGAAGAAACTAAGACAAACAAAGGTTAAGTGACATCTATTTTTTTTAGCAAGGATCTGAGGCTGGATTTGAGCTCAGTTCTTCCTTAATTGCCTGCCACTCTATCCACTGTGCCACTTTGATGCCCTAGACAATAGATACATTTAGTTCTCCTAGCTCATCACAGAAAAAAGGATAGAAAGGAAAATGCAAAAAATGAAGCCTTTAAAAATACAGTCTAGGCATATCTAGAAATCTTTGGAAACATCGTTATATAAAGGAGACAACCACATTGTTTTATTGGTCTGATGTTAAAATTAGCATGTTGTCTGAAATCAAAGATTCTAGGATGGAGAGATAAAAAAGAAATGAAGTCTTTCTCCTGTGATTTAGCAAGTTTTTTAAAAAATCTAGAACTTCATAGGGGATAAGGAAAATTCCATGCATATGTTACCAACTCTTTTCCTCCCAATTTTGGTTAGTGGTAAAGAGATTTTGGTTCATTCTACTTAGATAATTGGAATATGTCAATTAGGAAAGGGTGATGGGAATTTCATTAAGGCTGCCCTTCCATACCAGCGTAAAAGAATTATAAGAGGTCTGCTGCACTTAAGCTCCTCTTACCTCTTCCTACAATTAAACTAAATATGTCTTTTAATTAGAATAGTCAGGAACCAAAAGATAGCTTTCACTTTTAGGGGTTATACTTTTTAGAAAATTTGTTGTAACCAGGGCAATGGAGCATGATTTCTATGGAATAAAACCTGTACTGGAAATAGCTTTGCTATAAAGAAAACTTTTCTTTGTATTTTGTATTCACTAAACAGAATTTTTGCCTGCATTGTTATCATTATTAAAGCCAAATGTAGGCAACCCTGAAGTAGCTGGAGACTCAGCTAATATGTTACAATAGTAACATGGTAATATGGAGATAAATTATCCACACAATAGGATAATATTAATCTCTCCCCTTCCTACAACATATTTATGGCAAAATCATTTTAATGTGATCAAAATAAAATATAACTTACCAGAAAGCACATTATCAAGGTTACCATAAATTGGTGCTTCTTCAATGTAATACTCATCATCTCTGTAACAATGAAAATGAAATTACCACATGGAATTACTATACTAAATGAATACATTTTTTAGGCTGTTTATGCTAAAGAGAAAAAAAATCTCATTCATACAAATATGGTTTTGTCACAAACTTCATTACTTACCATTCAGGCTTTTTAAAAAATGAATTAAGGGAAAGAAGATCAAGAAAAATGAAACTTATTTCTGCTATTAGCCAGTTGGTATTTTATGATGGTAAAACTACTTGATGAATAGAAATGAGTTGTCTTCCAAAATCTCTGTAGAGGTTGATTACTATCTATCACTTAACATTTTATGGTTATGAAAACTGAGGCTGAGGAGAATTATTTATAGTAATATCTTATAGCTAGTTGCAGTGACCTGAGGGTTTGAGTTTCTAATCCATTATCTAACCCAATTTCATTAAGGATTATCAGCCTATCCAAAGACAAAATAGAGATATTTAATTTCAGTGGTTCAAACAGCTATGCATTTATTAATAAGGAAAGTCTATCTTTTGCAAAAAAGGTTCTTATTTCTTACTACTATGTAGCCTTTTCTTCTTTATCCCTACCTTGTACTGAGCATTTGCTATTGTTCAGTCATTTTCAGTTATGTCCAATTCTTTGTGACTCCATTTGTTTTTGTTTGTTTGTTTGTTTGTTTTTTTGTTTGTTTTTATTTTTTTGGCAAAGATACTAGAGTGGATTTCCATTCATGAATCATACTCAATATATGAGTTGTCATTGTGAAGTAGGCAATTTGCCATCAATATCTTGCTTCTATTATTTATCATCCATTTGACAAACATTTACTTAGTGCTTATTTCCTTAAATGCACCATGATAGGAAGTAATGTAATATATTAGAAAGATCACTGTATTTGGAATTAGAAGACCTGGATTCAATTGCTAGCTCTGACATTTAACCTCTCTGAGTCTTAGTTTGCTCATCTATAAAATAAGGGAACTGGACCAGATGACCTATAGATGATCAAATAGCTCTAAAACTATGATCTTACTTTCTGTTCCTGTAATCTTTAACTCCAACACCTTGGGCTCCTATCCCATGAGGAATGGAAAGGGAATAAGCATTTATATAGTGCCTATTAGGGTAGCTAGATGGCACAATGGAGAAAGCTCTGGACCTGGAGTCAGAATACTCTTTTCAAATTCAAATCTGGCTTCAGACCCTGCATGACTGTGGATAAGTCACATAATCCTGTTTACCTCAGTTTCTTCATCTGTAAAATGAGCTGGAGAAAGAAATGGAAAGCCACACCAGTATCTTTTTTTTTTAGAAAAATTCCAAATGGGGTTACAATTCAACACCATCAAAAATAGCTACTATTATGGTGCCAGGCACTATAGGAAGCACTTTTTGCAAATATTACCTCATTTATTATAGGAATATAGAACGTTGGAGCTAGAATGAACTTAGATACTATCTAATTCAATTCCATTATTCTACTTTTGAGAACCCTTGGAAGGATAAGAAGTGTGAAGACACACATTATTACACATATAATTAGTGAAAGACCTCTGAGAAAAACCTGTTATCTCCTACTTTAAATCTGATATTCTTTTAACTATATCATAACCTATACTCTATTGAAAAATAACTCATGCAATTCATCACTCTTCCCAAGAGCAAGCAGAAGACTTTTGAAAACTGAAATGACTTTGGGTCCAAATTAAAATTTCAGGCACTGTGATAGGAATGTAAAGAACAGATTTCGGAAGAAGGATCTGTATGAGCTTCCTGACGGCCTTTTATTTATACCATGTAAAGCTAATTATTTAAGGTTCTCAGGAGTTATGGACTAAACTTTGATGTATACTGCTTGTCTGGTATTAGCAATTTGAGCTAACACAAACAAAGTGTATTGATTTTAGGTAGAGGTAACCAAAAAAGATAAAATAGATCATTTAATTTCATAAAATTGAAATGCTTTTATACTAATAATTAGTATAACTAGGATAAGAAAGTGAGCTATCAATTGGAAAGCATCCATATACCATATGTTGTCATACAAGTCATTTCTTAATTTTCTAATAGATAAGTGGCCAACTGATTTAAACGATTTTTAAAAGAATAACAAATCTGAAAAAAGATGAAGAATTTACATTTTAAGGGTGAAATTTTACCATGCGTGATAATACAAGCACACTCATAAAATATCAGAAGTATGAACTGTCCAATCATAAGAGAAAACAATTACTTGCAAAGCACTGAAACAAAGCAAATTACAATAGGGAATGACTATAAAAATTGTGATACATGAATGTAATGTAATATTTCATTGTTATAAGAAATTACAAATGAAATAAATTAACATAAACATGAAAAGACCTGTATAAACTGATCCAAAATGAAAAACTAGGAGAAAAAAATCAATATGTACTATTTCAATAATATAAACAGAGAAAAACAACAACAACAAAACTGTTTATAATGACCAGGTTTATCATTGAAGAGAGATGGAAAATGAACCTTTTTCTCATCTTTGCAGAGATTGTATGTGAAATATGCCATATACTGTCAGATTTAGTTGGCATATTCATTACTTTTGCTGAAGTGATTCTTTTGCTATTTTTAAAAGGTTATTTATTTCAAAGATGACTTGTTGATACTGAAAAGGAAAAGAATACTCAGAAATGAAAACTGTAAAAATTAAAATTATCAATAAAATATTTTAAGAAAGTCATTCTTTTTGAGTCAGGGACTTCCTTATTTACAAATTTTTGGACTTCAAATGCTATTAAAATAAATGCTTAAATGTTAACTTTATAAAATATTACTGAGTAAAATATTTCTTTATTAAAAGAAGGATTTATTAAGTAGGTTCTTAAGAAAAACAGTAGAGTAAGCAAAAGCATAAAAAGACAAGGCCTTGATTTAGGAAATATAACCAATCTTATGAGTTTGTCATGAAAATCAAGTAAAATAATATGAGTAAACATGTTTTGGAAACTGTGATGTTTTCAAAAGTAGTGTTTAAGTATAAAACATTTTAATTAATGTGGCATTATTATGCATAATATACAATTTTCACATATTTTGTCTGTGAAATAGATGAATCACAGAATAATGGATTCAGATCTGATGATACATCTATAGTCACCTATTTCAATCCACTCAGTTTTACATTAAAGGAAATTGAGGCACAACGTGGTTAGGCAACATACCCAAGATTATTTATGTTGGCAAAGAAAGGTTTTTAATCTAGGTCCTTTGACTCTAAAAACAAAGATTTTTCTATTGCTATATATTGAACAACCTAAGTGATTTGGTGATATCCTTGAGATCCTAAAAGAAAAAGAAGAAAGTGATATTCATTGGTCAGATCTTTTAGAGAGGGTTTTATAGGAAAATATGAATAAAAGTCACAAAAGATAAAAAAAAGTGGAGTGATTTCAATCTGTATACTCAGTGAGAATGTCTATACTGACAATTTCATCATATATCTATCATAAGAGTAATAGAATGAAGGAATAATTGAGTTTAATAGAACCTCTCCAACATAGGTTTAGACTTACAATAAATCATTAGTGAGTAGCTCTTTTTAGTTTGCTTGGTTTTTTAAATTAATTTTTTTCAATTAACAAAAAATCTGATTTCTCTTTCTTCTACCTCCCCACTACAGAAAAAGAAAAACATTTATTTACAATATACAAAATCAAGCAAAATAAATTCTCACACTGACCATTTCTCATTCTGTATGAATGAACGAACTATTTATTAAGCATTTACTACATGCAAAACATTATGCATTGGAGATACTGACTTCTGTGTCTCCCATATCTTAGTTAGGAGGTAGGGAAATCATTATCAGTCCTCTGGAATCTTGGCTGTTTGTTTGCATTGGTCAAAGAAGTCTTAAGACTTTCAAAATTATTTATTTTTTAAAATTATTTGTTTATTTTGGTTTTTGTCATTCCCCTGATTTGTCAATTTTGCCAGTCTTATGGCTCAAAGGCAGAACCCCTGATTTGCTTTAATTCTCATGTCTCTAAATATTAGTAATTTGGACCATGATTTTTTTCATAAAGTAAGTCAAACATAAGATACAAATGGCTTACATTTTTTCTTTTGAAAACTGCCTATTCATATTATCCTTTGGTCATTTATCAGTTTGAGAATGGCTCTTATTCCTATGAATTTGATTAAGTTCTTTATATGTATCTTGGAAATGATATTTTTGTCAAAGAAACTTACTTCAAGAATTGTTTTTTATAGTTACCTATTTCAATTTTAATTTTAACTGCATTTAGTTTTATACAGAAATTTGTTAATTTTAAGCAATTGAAAGAGTTCATTTTATCTTCTCTGACAAGGTGGCTTAGTGGCACAGTGGATACAGTGTCTGACCTGGAATAAAAAAATACTTATCTTCTTGAGTCTAAATCTGACCTCAGATACTTAGCAGCTGTGTTACTCTGGGCAAGCCACTTAACTCTATTTGCCTCAATTTTCTCATCAATAAATTAAGCTGGAGAAAGAAATGGCAGACTACTTCAATATCTCTGCCAAGATCCCAAATGGGATCATGAAGATTCATAAATGACTGAACAACAACAAAAAATTTTGTGTTCCTTTTTTCCCCTTGTTTGGTCAAGAAATGGTCTTCTATTCATCTATATGAAAGGCAATCCATTTTTTCAGTCTTCTCATTTGTTTATGATGTCATTCTTCATGTCTACATGATGCCCCTATTTAAAAGTTATCTTGCTGTCTAGTGTGAGATATTAGTCTATACCTGGTTTCTACTAGACCACTTTCCAATTTTCTTAGCAGTTTTTATTGAAGAATGAGTTTTCACCATAAAAGCTGGAATCTTTGAGTTTACCAAACACTAATCTATTCTGTTAATTTCTTTCTATATGTTGTATATTTGATCTGTTTCACTGATTGACTTTTTTATATTTTAACCAGAAATCACTAAGTAGATATTTAGTACTTTGTTTGATATGTGGTTCTGCTAAGTCCCTTTTCTTCCCATTTTTAATCATTATTTCCCTTGAGATTCTTGGCCTTTTGTTCCTCCAGAGTAATTTCATCATTATTTTTCCTAGTTTTGTAAAATAATTGTTGGTAGACGGATTAGTATGCCACTAAATAAGTAAACTAATTTGCATAATATTGTCATTTTGATTATTATTATGGCATGGCCTTCCCACGAGCAATTAATATTTCTCCAATTACTTAGGTCTGCTTTTATTTCTATAAATAATATTTTGTAGTTGTAGTCACATATTTACTGATTATATCTAAGTTCAAAGCATTTGGGATACAAATCATGTATCACAAATATTTTCCACAATTTGTAGCTATTATAGCTATTTTGTAACTAATTTGTAGCTATTCTACAATATTGTAGGTAAGTGACTTGCCCAGGATCACACAACTAGGAAGTGTTAAGTGTCTGATACCAGATTTGAACTCAGGAACTCCTGACTTCAGGGCTGGTACTCTATCCACTGCACCACCTAGCTGCCCCTCTACTTTAGTCTTAAGCTTATTGGAATCGTCTTTAATTTATCCTCATTCCATATAATACTAGCTCATTTTTAGATAGATACTATATATTTATCATATTAAAGAAAGTTCTATTTGTTCATGTTTTAACAGGAACAGATGTATTCTGTCAAAGGTTTTTTCTGCATATATGAATGTAGTCATCTGACTTTTATTGTTCTTATTCTACCGACCATATGTTCCTGGTATAAATCCTACATGGTCTTCATGTGAAGTCTTAATATGTTGCTGTAGTTTTAATATTTTACTTTAAATGTTTGTGCCAATGTTCACTAGAGATATTAATCTATAGTTTTCTATTAGGGGCTTGGCAGGATTTCTTTTCCTATTTTTCCAACAGTTTATATCATATTGCAATTAATTATTCTTTGAATATTTGATGGAATTACAAGTAAATTTACTTATAAATCCATTTTTTAAATTTTGGTTTTATATTTTCTTTGGAGATTATTTATGGTTTGTTTTATTTCTTTTTTTAGAGATAGTGTTATTTCATTTCTTTATTCCTTATTCTATTATTTAAGATGTTTCATAGTTTTTGTAAATACTCTTTTATAAATACTCATATATTTCATTTGAGCTGTCATGTTTACAATGCATTCTTTTACTTCTTTTTATTGTTAATTCTTTTATTGTTGATTTTGATATTAGAAGTTTGTTTTTTTCTTTAAATAAAATTTGCTAATGATTTTCATTTTTATAATTAGGTCCCAGTTTTATATATCAATTCAATGGTTTTTCTTTTACTATTTTAAAATTTCTTATTTGATTTTTTCAGAATTTTTTATTTGTATTTAATTGGACTTTTAAAATTTGTTAGTTTTCTAGGTTTGTTTGTTTTTTCAGTTATATGCCCAATTTAGTGATTTGTTCTTTCTCTTTGATTAAATGTTTTAGAGACATACATTTTCTTTTCAGACTTTGGCTGCATCCCAATAATTTTCATCCTAGTTGTCAATTATCACTAATGAAGTTATTTATTGTTCCTTCAATTTGTTATTTAGGATTAAATTTTTTTCTCTAATTTTAATCCTTTCTGGAATAAAATTTTCATTATATTTAATCAGCAAAACATGTGTTTCACATTTCTGTTTTTCTGATTTTTTTTTTAGGTTTTTATACCTCAGTATATTACATAATCAATTTCTATATAGGTCCCATGCATATCTGAGAAATATTTGTATTATTTAAAATTTCCATTCAATAAGCACTAGAAAGCTATTGTATTTAACTTTTATAAAATTTTTGTAAGATCTTTGATTTCTTTCTTCCTTTTTTTTTGGTTGCATTTTACAGTTTTAACAAATGTATCACAAGGTCCCCAACTATTATATTCTTACCATTTATTTCTCCTCATAACTCATTTTAGTTTTTCCTTTAGGTATTTAGATCATGTACAATTTGGTACATATGTGTGAAGTGTTAATATTAACTCATTACCTATGTTACATTTCACATAGCTTCCCTATTTATCTCTTTGAATCAAATCTATTTTTGCTATTGCTTTGTCTGAGGTCTTGTTGGCTCTTCTTGCTTTAAAAAAAATTCTATTGAAACATAGTATATTTTGTGTTAGTTTCTTATTTTAATTGTTTTAATCTTTGTTTCAAATGTTTTCCTCATAAACAATATATTAGAGCTGCTCTTCTTTGGAGAAAGCTCTAAGTTGTTGGATTTTTTGAAGCCTTGGTGCAGTGATCATGTGCTATAGTACAAAGTAGGAAAAGGAAAGAAAGCATTCTTGGGGAAGAAGAAAGAGATTGCACCATGAACTAATGACATATGGAACGGCGGTGGCTGATGACGGTACATAAGGAGAACCTGTTTGTCATAATTCAAAAAATGAAAAATTATGATACCCAATGAACAGATAAGGACATTTCCCCAGACTGAGAGAGAGAAATCTCTGCATGGATTGAAGGAGTAGAGGAGAAATCAGAGACAGTAGCTTGCCTAAAAATCTAGTTGTGGTTGTTGGAAAGGAACAGAGGTCAGTAGCATCCACTGATCCTGACTTCATGTCCAGATACAATAATAGTTATCTTGGATTATTGAAGGGTTTAAGATTGAGACTACTGATCCATGGATTCAAAGCTATTGAGGTTATAATACCCAGAGGGATGTAAGTGGTATAGTTCACAGAATCCTGGATGTAGAAATCAGGAAAACTTGTGTTCAAATCCTATCTCAATCACTCAGTAACTGGGCAAATCACTTAGATCTCTGCCTGTTTCAATTTTCTCATCTGAAAATAGTGATGATAATAATAGCATACATTTTCCAGCATTCTTGTGAGAATCAAATGAAATAATGACCATAAAGTGTTACATAAATGGTAGCTATTATAACGCTGACAATAGATTACCATAGAAATGCCAGAATTATCCATCAAGGCAATTGCTCCATGGTTAATAAGAAATGAGGTTATGTACACTTATAATTATTGGCATAATAACAACAAGAACAAGATTTTAAAAATCAAGCCTAAAGCAAGCACATTGTTCATACTGATGTAAATAACTGTTTCCTGTCAGCACAGGGTTAACAGTGGGATGCAAAGTACTCCCTGGTGGCAATTTTTCTTTGGCCAAGAAGTTCAAGTAGCAAACAGTGAATGATTTTTAATAAGGCACAATCTATCCTATAGATAGCAGATGCAACCTGCAAATGATAAATCATGCCCAAATATTAACATCATTCCATTCCCTACAAATGAAAATAAGATGTGATTTATACTGCAGTGCCCTGAGTGTACATGCACATCTCTGATGATTAATCATCCCAAAATAAGCTATTATTCAGGAGCAGTTATCCAACCAACAAGTTAAAAAAATGCTTTTGCTTCTCAATGCCAAAAAAGGCATGGTCTCTTGCAAGCATTACTATTATTTCTGCGTTTGTAAATGTGGTTGGTATTCCTACATGGAGGATGGATTGATTCTCAAAATAAACACACCAATGAGCCTATGATGGAAAGATTAGAATACTATTGACATTTGGCCTAGATCCAAAATTGAATTCCTGCCTGATTTGATCAAGCTTCCCCCTGAAAGATCATATTTCTTTGGTTTCATTGGGATAACCTAGAAAATATGTACTTTGTGACCCTATTCAATCAATAAACCAACAAATATTTGTTAATTTCCTTCTATGTGACACACATTATGCTAGGTATGCAAAAACAACAAAGAAATCATCACTGTATTAGAAAAACTTACACTTCATTGAGAGAGACAACATATATTACTACTTAGAAATAATGACATAAATATAAAATATCTTTTGGAGGATGGAGAAAGTAGCATTGATCTGAGCTTTTTAAAGAAGGTTAAGATTCCAAAATGGATAGAAGTAAATATGGAACACAGTCTACGACAGGAAGAAAAGCCTGTGTAAAGTCAGTCAGACAGTAGTCAACAAACATTTATTAGGTAGCTACTATTTACAAGACACTGGGGATACAAAAAAAATGCTTAAGAGGGTACCAATGTTCTCAAACAGCTAAGTATAAAGGGGGAGATAAAAGAAAACGACTATATATAAACAAAATATATAAAGTATAAAGTAAAGATAACCAATAGAGAGGAGGTAGCTATACTAAGAGATATGGAAAGACTTCTTATAAAAGATTGGATTTTATCTGGGACCTGAAGGAAAGCAGCAAAGCTAGTGAGGAAAATATGAAGAGGAAGAGGGAGGGAATTATAGGCATGAGAACAACAGCCAATGAAAAGACTTAGAGATAGGAAATCCAAATACAAAGAATAGCAAGGAGACCAGTATTACTGGATCTTAAATAACATGGGAGTTGGGGATAGTCAAGCTTAAAAAAAAAACTGCAAATATAAGAAGTGGCCAGTAAATAAAAGACTTTAAAAGCCAAACAGAGGGCTTAATATTTGATACTGGAGGTAATAGGGAGCCACTGTAGTTTAATGAATGGGAATCCATTTAATAACTGAGTACAAGATGGACTGGAATGGGGAGAAATTTGAGTGAAGAAGACAAACTAGCAGATTATTTTGAGGGAGTTTTCTTGGCAAAGATACTGAAGTAGTTTGCCATTCCCTTCTCCTTTTACAGATCAGGAACTGAGATATACAAGATTACTATCTAAGGTTGGATTTGAACTCATGAAAATGTCTCCTTTATCCAACACTTCGTGCTCTATCCAATATAATAGGTGTTTTTTAATGTTTTATCTATTTATCTTTAGATATCAGATATGGTCATGAAACACAACAATAAGCAAAAGAAACACAGATAGAACACACACTCTTACTGCTTTACCACCAATCAGCACAATAAAGAAAATATGTATACACATATCCACTTCAAGGAAACTTTTTAAAACATTGAGATAATGCTACCATGTCCTTATATTCTGGAAGCTGACTTATATCTAACTCGGACACTACAATTGATTCTTCCTAAAGTAAACAAAGTTATGTTTATGCTAATTATTCAGTGAAAACTGCTAACCACCCTTTCTCTTTAAATATTCCATCTCCTTCCTCTGCCTCTATAATTGTTGTGTTATTGTTGGGTTGTTTCAGTCCTGCCTGCCCCTTACTGGGATTTTCTTGGCAAAGATAGTGGGGTAGTTTGCCATTTTCCTTCTCCAGCTCATTTTACAGATTAGGAAACTGAGGCAAATAGGGTAAAGTGAATTGACCAGAGTCATACAGCTAATAAGTGTCTGAGGCCACATTTGAACTGAGGAAGATTCGTCTTCCTGACTTCAGGCCCAGTGCTCTCTGCATGCCATCACCTAGCAGCCCTTATTATTACTTCCACATGCTGATAAAATGGAGAAAAATCATTTACAATGTATTTTATCTGATCCATTCACAAACCCCAACTCCTGGGCTGGTCTCCTTTAATTATAGTCCTATAATAGCATTGCCTGGCTCTCCATACTTGAAATCCACTCTCTCCTCATTGCTTCAACAAAATATTTTCTTCCTTCAAGATATTTTTTCAACTTTTAACATCAAACATTTACTAAGCAAGAAATAAAAAATAATAATTATAACATAGTATTTACTCAATTGAAACAAAATTAAGAATTATGAAAATATAATAATACATATAATATAAACATTCATCATTCTCTCATTATTGTATATATTGTTCATAGAAGAGAGTGGGTACAAACTTACAGAAATCTAGTAGTGAAACCTATGGGTAGGAGCTCATGTTCTATGGGTACCTTAAGACTTTGGACTGTGGACCTGGGGACCACCTTCTACATAAAGCCTTTCATGATTCCCCCAACTGCCATTGCCCTCCATTCCAAAAACTTTGTAATTTTTCTTTTTATATTTAAATGTATTTATATATATGGACTTTTCGTTTCCAACACTGGAAGACTGAAGCTTAATAAGTACTTGTTGATTGATTCTTGGACAAATAACTGAAGCTCTCTGGACTTCAGTTTTCTTTTTTTAATGCTTTTTATGAGCTTGTCCAGCTTTAAAATTTTGTGATAATTCTTCAGCATTTTATTTTTAAAAATAAATGTTGAATTGATTCATATCAAAGGGATCCAAGAAGACATGAAAGGTTCTTTGGACACAATCATATGAGAAGTCCTGAGCAGGAACTTCTGGTGATAAGCAATCAGAAGGGGAAGATTAGACCTCTGGGTTGAACAGTGGACAAGCAGCGGCTGTGGGTAGGCCATGAAGAGTTCTTGGAGTAAGTTGAGAGCTCCAGGAACTGGGGTCATGCTGAGAGATTATGGTGCTCTAGTGAACAAGATATTGTATAAATGCAGCAGATGTCAGTGAGGGAAAGATGATGATAGGGTACTTCACAAAAGATAAGAGAAAAAGCCACAGATGCCAAAATAGGAAATACAATTAACTTTAGAGATGAGAATGGCAAATGAAACTGAGCTGTATGTCAGAAACTCACAGTAATATTACATAAATCAGAGATTTGACTGTATGATACCATATCTTTGGTGGGTATTGAAATTGGGAATAAACAAATGAACCACTATGAAAAGCATACTATGATGATGATTCCTTTGCTAACTGGATATATCCTTTTTTATTCTTTCCTTATTCTATGTTTAAATGCTTATTGTTAGCCTAATTAATAAAGGAATTGAAAGTCTCTACTGGAAAACTAAAAACCAATTGAATTCAGATGTTTTTAAGGTCATCCTGAAGAGTGATGGAATGACATACTGTAAAGATTATCATTACAGAGAAGATAAACCTGGTTCACACAAGGCCAGAGTTCTGGTTCTGTCACAAATGATATAAACCTTGAACTCAGTGCAAAATCAGAAAATCTTTTTCCAAATGCAAAGGGAAAAAATAAAGATTTTTCATTTTCTAAAGAGTTATCAGAATTCAGATAGACTACAAGATGTGCTTATTATCTATGTGACATTGGACGTCATCCCTATGCTTCAGTTTCCTAATTTATAAAATGAAGATATTGGAGTAGATAAACTCTGAGGTCTGTTTGAGTTTTAAATCTGTGATCTTATGCTTTATCATCCCATTTGTCAAAAAAACCCTATCTTTGAACTAACATTAATCTAACCCCTAGATTATATAGTTCACCCATACTGGGTCACTGCCATGGGAACAAGGTAAGAGCTGGGAATTTGGTTGTGCACTTCTCAATTGGGGTAAGAAATACGAGATGGATTAAAAAGAAGACCTGCTTAGGAGAGTGGGTCTACTAAGGGTACAGAGGTTCTGAGGAGTTTATGAAGAAAGGGAAAATTAATAAGCCAACATCAGCAATGATATAGTTCAGACCCCATGTAGACAGCATTCTCACTTCCAACAGTAAGGTGGGAATCCTAGACCAAAGGAGAGTCTACAATCTTGCCTTTCTGAGTAAACAAAGCCCTAATACAATTGCCTATAGAAATTGAGTCTTTTTGCAGAGTTTGCAGGAATTTGCAGAGTTCCTACCAGGGAAGCAGCTAGTGGACCCCTTGGGGAGCACTGAAGAACTGCAAATCTTTGGCTATCCTTGAGATCCTAGAACAACACAACAAAAAAGCAGCAACAGAACTGACCCAGACCTTCCCTACAAAAGTGCACAGAATATCTTAAAATCAAATCTGAAGAACAAAAAGAAGGCTGGAAGAACAAGCAAACAAAAGAAAAATCCCATCATAAAAAGCCATCATAATGACAGGGAAACACAAGACACAAACCCAGAAGTAGAGATTGACTTCTAAACATTTACAAAGTCTCAATGAAAATCATTTCTTGGACAAAAATTCAACTAGGATTTTAAAAGAGCTAAAACAAGAGGGTCTTTAAAAAGTTATAAAAAATAACCTTCCTGATTAAATGAGAACCCTTGAAGGAAAAAAATGAAAAAGAAATGAGATCTATAGAAAGAATTGGAAAGAGAATTACTAGTTTGTTACAAGAAGCAAAATCTTACTGCAACAACAAACTCCTTAAAAAATAGAATAGACCAAAAACAAATGAATGACTTCAAGAAGCAGCAAATATTAAAACAAAATCAGAAGATTAAAACAGTTAGAAAAAATTCAAGATATCTTATCACCAAAAAACCCAAAAAACAAACAAAAAAAACCTGATCAGGAAAAAAAGAGAGGAGAAAAATGTTGAAAATCATGGGACTAAGTAAATGCATTGATTGATTCCCCAATCCCAAAAGAAGAGCCTATGTCATATTTCAAGAAATTTTAAAATAAAAGTGCCTAGATCTCTTAGAATCAGAGTGCAAAGTAGAAATAGAATCCATTGGTTACCTTCTGAAAGAAACACCCAAATAAAAACTCCTGGCAACATCACAGTCAAAATCCGGTTTCCATGTCAAAGGGAAAAAAAATATTGCAAGAAGCCAGAAAGAAAGAATTCAAGAACTGAGTATCAAACAGTCAGTATCTCACATGACTTAGTAGCTACTACTATCAAGGAGGGAAGAATTTGAAATACAATATTCAATAATGTAAAGGATATGGATTAATACAAGAATATCTATCCAGCAAAAGTAAATATAATGTTGTAAATTAAATAAATGACCCAAATATTCCTGATAAAAAGACCAAAGATATGCAGGAACTTTAAAGTTCAAATACAGGAGTGAAGAGAAATATAAAAAGGTAAACACAAAAGACCAGAGTTAAAGGATGAAACAAAAATAAACTTTCATATTCAAATATATGTCCCCTCTAAACTGTCATCATTAGGAATCAATAATCTCAAAAAATAATAGAAAGATAAAAGAAAATTAAATACAATGGAGAAAAGGAAAGAAAGGTTAAAGAAAATTATTTTAACCTAATCAGGATTCACAAGTAGACATGTATAGCAAAGTTGCAGGATACAAAATAAATCCACATAAATCAGCAGCATTTTTATATATTACCAACAAAGTTCAGCAGCAAGAGATACAAAAAGAAATTCCATTCAAAATGACTGTTGATACTATAAAATATTTGGGAGTCTATCTGTCAAGGAAAAGTCAGAAACTATATGAACTAAACTACAAAACACTTTCTACACAAATAAAGTCAGACCAAATCACTTGGAAAAATATCAAATGCTCATGAGTAGGCCGAGCGAATATAATAAAAATGACAATACTACCTAAATTAATTTACTTATTTAGTGCCATAACAATAAAACTCCCAAGACATTATTTTACAGATCTAGAAAAAATAGCCTCATTTGCATTTTTTCGTTAATTCCCTTGAAATTCTTGAGAAATTAATGAAAAAAAAAATGCTGATGAAGGTGGCCTTGCTGTACCAGATCTAAAACTATATTATAAAGCATAGTGATCAAAACCATTTGGTACTGGCTGAGAAATAGAGCAGTCAATCAGTGGCATAGAATAGGATATCAGGACAATCTAGACAATAAATATAGCAGTCTAGTATTTGACAAACCCAAAGACCCCAGCTTTTGGGATAAGAACTCACTATTTGACAAAAACTGCTGAGAAAATTGGAAACTAGTGTGGAAGAAATTAGGGCTTGACCCACACCTAACACCACATACTAAGATCTAAATGGGTTCATGATTTAGATATAAAGAGTGATATTATAAGCAAATTAGAGGAACATAGGATAGTTTACCTCTCAGACCTGTGGAGAAGGAAGAAAATTGTGTCCAAAGAAGAACTGGAACTCATAATTGAACACCAGATAGATACTTTTGATTATATTAAGTTAAAAAGGTTTTATGCAAACAAAACTAATGCAGACAAGATTAGGAGGGAAGCAATAAATTGAGAAATCATCTTTACATTTAATGGTTCTGACAAAGGCCTCATTTCTAAAATATATAGAGAATTGTCTCATATTTATAAGAATTCAAGCTACTCTCCAATTGATAAATGGTCAAATGATATGAACAGACAATTTTCAGATGATGAAATTAAAACTATTTCTAGTCATATGAAAAGGTGCTCCAAATCAGTATTGATCAGAGAAATGCAAATTAAGACAACTCTGAGGTACCACTACACACCTGTCAGATTGGCTAAAATGACAGGAAAAGATAACGATGAATGTTGGAGGGGATGTGGGAAAACTGGTACACTGATACATTGTTGGTGGAACTGTGAACAGATCCAACTATTCTGGAGAGCAATTTGGAACTATGCTCAAAAAAATTATCAAACTGTGCATACCCTTTGGCCCAGCAGTGTTTCTATTGGGCCTATATCCCAAAGAGATCTTAGAGGAAGGAAAAGGCCCCACATGTGCAAGAATGTTTGTGGCAGCCCTTTTAGTAGTGGTTAGAAACCGGAAATTGAAAGGATGCCCATCAATTGGAGAATGGCTGAATAAATTATGGTATATGAATGTTATGGAATATTATTGTTCTATAAGAAACAACCAGCAGGATGATTTCAGAGAGGCCTGGAGAGACTTGCATGAACTGATGCTGAGTGAAATCAGCAGAACCAGGAGAACATTATATACAGCAACAAGACTATACAATTATCAATTCTGATAATTGGAGGGGAAAATGTATAACAGAAAACTTTGGAAGGATCAATGATGAAAAATTAGCCATGCATATATTTTGCAAATCAAAAAGCTTTAATTTAAAAAAAATAAAAAAAAACCAAGTAGACATGTATACAAACAAGGAAAAGGGAAATAGTAGATACTTGAACCTTACTCTCATCTAAACTGGTCCAAAAAAGGAACAATGCCCACACATAGTTGAATATATATATGTTGGGTTTTTTATGTTGTCTTTTTAAAAAATAATAATAATAACTTTATTTTTCAAAATACATCCAAAGATAATTTTCAACCTTCATTCTTGCAAATCCTGTGTTTCAAATTTTTCTTCCTCCTTTCCCTCTCCTCCCTTCCCTAGATAGCAAGTAATCCAACATAGGTTAAATATGTGCAGTTCTTCCATACATATTTCCACATTTATCATTATGCAAAAGAAAAATCAGATCAAGAGGGGAAAAATGAGAGAGGAAAAAACAAATAAACAAACAACAACAAAAAGGTGAAAATACTATGTTAGGATCAATCCCCATAGACCTCTTTCTGGGTGCAAATGCCTCTCTCCACCACAAGCCTATTGGAATTGAGCATACATATAGAACAACAATGAAATGGGAAGGGAAAAAAAAGCAGGGAAAGAATTAGAAGGAAGGTAGATTAAGGAAAGGATTAGTTGTACTCAACTTCCAAACAAACTCCAAAGATGTACAAAAACATGTCTAGAATTTTTTGAGATAGCTAAGAAAGAGAATATGAGGAGTACCCATAAATTGGAGGGTAGCTGCAAAAGTTGTATTTAAATATGAAGGAATGTTATCATGTCCTGCTCATAAGTAAATAAAGAACTATGATTCCAGAGAACTAAGGAAGAAACATTCTACCCACATTCTGACATTCTACCCACATTCTGATGGAGAAGTGAAGGACTCACAATGCAGAATGAAACAGAAATCAATTTTTTGGACTTGGCTAATGTGGAAATTTGAATAACTACATATTTCTGAAATGGATTTTACTTTTCTTGTATTCTCAGTTGTAAAAGTAGGGATGGGAGATAAGAAGGTGGATTTTTAGCTGATTAAGAAAATAAAATAATTTTAAAATAAAAAAAATCTAATGTTTACCATATTGAGTCTTATTCCTTTATTAGTCATGTATTAGACTACATTTTAATTATTTGCTACAGGTAAAATTTATAGAATTAATGTTCATTAATCATAGGATTTGGAGCTAAAAGGAATTTTAGAAATGATCTAGCCTGATCTATTTGTGTTATAGATAAGGAAATTGAATTCCAGATAAAAAAATGTCCTACCCAAGGTCATGTGACTAGTGTCAGAGTGAGGATTCAGGTCGAAGCCTATTAAATCAGAGGAGAAGTAGCAAGTCTGTCTGATTTATGCCTCACTTAATATAGTTAAGAGGAGCATTTGGAAAAAAGTATATTTATGGCCAAAGTTATCAAGGATTTTTGTGCGATAAGAGAACAATTAGGAGGAGAACTGAATTTAAAGTCAGATGACCTGGCTTCAAATCCCAATATCCTAGCCTCAGTTTCTTCATCTGTGAAATGAGGAGGTTGGACCAGATGATCTCTAAAGTCCTTTTAAACTTTCCATTTGTACTCTGGAAATTTGCTAATAAGTTACTAGAGACCAGGAAAAGTTAAGTGATTTGCCTACAGTTAAGAATAAAAGGAATAACCTTGATCTTCTTGTTTAAGGTATTTTTCTTCTACATCATAAGTACAATTATAAAACTAGATTATACACAAAGGCTAGAATAAACTATATAACTCTTCCTGAGCTCTTTGATATACACCCTCTCTCTGTCTCTATCTATATCTCTCTGTCTTTTTCTATCCCTCACCTCTCTCTCTTTCTCCTCTCTCCCTTCCTTTTAATTTTAGTCATATGTACAACTGTTTATAGATATGATTCTCCTGCTTGATGATTTAGAGAATGAATATAAAAAGTTGAATGACAATAAATAGAGAAATCATTAATTGTCATTATTATTGAAATATACACATTGAACAGAGGACAATCAACTACAGAAAAAAGTGTAGAATCGACTGTATTTGGGTTGCACATGGATGTTGATTTTTAAACCAATCCTATGATTTCATCAGTTAAGGTGATACTCATAGTAGAACTTCCTTCATTGATTCAAATTGGAAAGAATTCTATAACTTGTCATCTTCAAGTCTGTCAAAACAACTACCTATGAAATTATTTGCCTGTGGTCAGTTCTTGTAACTAGTATGTGTCAGAGGCAGAGCAAACCCACATCCTTCTGACTACAATCCAACCTCAATATTCTGTGCAATGCTGTTTCTAATTATAGATGCTCTCTTATTTTTAATTTATTGTGTTTCTGATAAACCAGTACAGAACTATGATAGGGGTCTAATAGAGAAATAGTGATGTAGTGATTCTTTCTCTTTCATTTTTAAAATTTAATTTTTTTTAAGTGTAAATTCTGTCCCTTCCATTTCTCCTTACCCTGTCATTGAGATTTATTTTAAAAATTACAAACATATATAGTTAAACAAAAGAAATTCTTTCATTAATCATGTCCAAAAAAGAAAATATGCCTATGTATGTGCTCTGAGTCCATTTTATCTCTATTTTGTGGTAGGTATGCAAGTCTTCTCGAATTATGAAAATTAATACTCTCTTCACCATAGTTTACACACTGAGTATGTTATAAAAATAGTAAGATACACCCAAAATACCACAGCCAATGCTGTGGCTAACAGCACATCTACAACTTCCATAAATGTTTATCAAGGAGAAAGGAAATGATCTCAGTGAAGCAGATAGAACAGTTAAAAAATAAGCCAGAATCATCTATGGCTACTTCCTGATGGGACATTTCCACAGGTTACAGGAACATGAGGAACATTTGTCATTGGGAGTGTCTTTTGAAAATCCAGGATTTATATCGTCATTGTAATGATAGTGTACACACAGAGAGAGATTTGGTCTTTTGTTCATTCCTTGCTCAGACCTATCTTGTTTTATCCCTCTCACTTTGCTTATTTTATCACACTCTGTCTTAGAATTTCAATTTTAAAACATTCAGTGCTGACATACCCAGTCCTTTCTCCCTACCACCTCTCCCCTTAACTAATGTAATCACCAATGAAACTTCCCAAGTTTTAAGACTATCATATTATATTTAAATACAGGTAACAAGAACTTATAAATAATTTTTGTTAAATAATGTTTTTATATGGAGAATGACACGGACAAACTGTTCAATATTTATAATCCTTCTTTTTTTCTAAATTGAATAATAAATCCCTGGACCACTTGCTATGACATCGAAATAACCTCATGATATACAATCCTGTGTAGTAAGTTGAGTTCTACCCATCTTTGAGTTCCTTAGCTTTTAACTACAGAAGCCAGTAATATTTTTTTCATTAGTAGCAATGGATTTTATTTTAAAAGGACCACCACAAAAAAGAGGATTATCTCAGGGAAGGGGGGGGTGGAGGAGGAAAGGAGAGAGATAGAGAAAAAGAACGGGGAAAAAAGGGGGGAAATGGAAGAGAAAAAGACAGAGACAGAGATAGAGAGAGACAGAGACAGACAGAGAGAAACAGAAACAGAGACAGAAACACGAGACAGAGATAAATAGAGAGAAGAATCTAGTGACTCTGTCATCCCTGATAAGATCAGTAAATAAAATCTATAAAATGGTGATAATAATAGCATCTACCTTGCAGGGTTGTTGTGAGGATGAATTGAGATAATAATTGTAAAGCACTTAGTACAGTGAATGGTATATAGTATGTGCTTCATAATCTTTCCCCCTTTCCTATACAGGGAATTTCTCACATTGATGCAATGGAAAGGGTAAAGGACTTAGAATCAAGGAGATTAGGACTGCAGTCCCAGAACTGCCAAGATATCAATTTGGATACTGTATCCTCCCTTTGGATCTCACTTTCCAATTCTGCAATATGGT
The DNA here is from genome assembly GCA_023553655.1 of Myrmecobius fasciatus. Taxonomy (NCBI): domain Eukaryota; kingdom Metazoa; phylum Chordata; class Mammalia; order Dasyuromorphia; family Myrmecobiidae; genus Myrmecobius; species Myrmecobius fasciatus. Next base: position 482,712 of record JAJPUD010000054.1, on the reverse strand, counting down.
GGAGAGGGGGAAAGTGGAACTAAATAATTTAGGTCCCTTCCAGATCAAACATCTATGAATTTCTAATCTCAACAAAGTCTGTAGATACCAAATTAACTTCTCATTTCTGTCTTTAACCCTGTACTCCTACTGACATGGAATGAAAAACTTCAATCAGAATGAGTGCTTCTATGTTCAAATGTAAATAAGAATCACTAGAGTTTACAATCTCTTTAAGAGAAGTGGAAGTATTAACAAAGCTAAACCTAATGTTTCTTTCTTAAAGAAGCCAGTCCTCAGCCCACCCAGAACCCACTCTGATTCTATTTTGTTATTAAAAGATATGAGCACTTACCCTGGAATGTAGTCATCCTGGTAGTCATAGATTTTATCTGTAAGATAATTGTAAAATGAATGTTAAAAGACATTTGGAATCATGACAATGTTGATGCTACATGGAAAATACTTTAAACTCAAGCATTTTTAACTTGGGAGTCTGTGAATTTGCTTTATGTGAACATTCTGAGAACTGTATTTCAAAATAATTGGTTTCTTTGTCTAGCCTATATATATTTTATTTTTGCATTTCATTATTCCAAGCAGTTTCCGCCAAAGGAGTCCATGTTCTTGAATGTCATTTTTGATGTGTATGTCATCATTGAATCTGACCATTTAGATGTCAATAGGGGTGGTATTCAGAATTTTTCTGGCTGCCATTCCATTTTATCTTTGTGAGAAGGAAGAAAGAGAATCAGGTTTAGAGTTCAAAGACATATTTTCACATTCAAACTCCTTCCCTGTTTAACCTTAAGCTTTCACTTTTTCTGTGTGTGCTTCCATTTTCATAACTAAAAATTAAGTTTTCTTCTTACTCTAATAATCTGAAATTCCTTTAATGAATATGGTGAAGAAGGGCTAAAGACAGAAGAATAACTCCTATTTCTAGAGTGAATACTTCACGAAAAACCAGTCAGTGCAAAAATGTCATGCTTATGGGACTATTTGATTTACTTCCTGACCAGATGGATTTTGATTTTTTACTCTGATTTATCTGATGTTTAAGATATCTAACCTGATTCTTTACTGTAAAGATGCAAGGGAAACAGCAGAATTCTCCAGCACATTAGCATTATATTATCTTCATACAATTTTAGCAATAGCTGTTCCTTTTTGTACCAATTGAAACTGAGCCATTTCAGTTATTATTAAGGATTCTCTTACAATAAAAATCTTGCAACATATTTTTTAAAAAAATCAGTATTCTATTATGGAATATTATTGTTCTGTAAGAAATGACCAGCAAGATGATTTCAGAGAGGCCTGGAGAGACTTACATGAACTGATGCTGAGTGAAATGAGCAGAACCAGGAGATCATTATACACGGCAACAACAGTACTATATGACAATTAATTCTGATGGACATGGCTCTCTTCAACAATGATATGTTTCAAACCACCTCCAATTGTTCACTGAAGAAAGCCATATACACCCAGAGAGAGGGATGCGAAATGTGGACCACAACATAACATTCTCATACTCCTTGATTGATGTTTGCTTACATTGTGTTTCCTTTATCTGATATATCGTTTGTGTAGATAAGATTTTTCTTGCACAACAATGATAAATTTGGAAATATGTATACATATATTCGATTTGCCAATATTTTAACATAATTAACATGTAGTGGATATCCTGCCATCTAGGGAAGGGGTGGGGAAGTTGGGGGGAAAAATTTGTAACGGAAAGCTATGTAAGGGTTATTGTTGAAGAATTACCCACACATATGTTATGCAAATAAAAAAAATCAGTATTCTGGGCAAAAGTAGTGTATTCCTTTTTCCCTTTATATTAAGAAGTTAATAGTCCAGAGTGAACTTGGGAAAAATGAGCCTGAGATAGTGTTAGAGTTGGACAAAACATAATAAACCTAGAGAAGATCCAAGCATAGACAACTAAAATGACAATATTAATTGGCATTTATACCATCTTTTATACCTAAGTGTTTTACATGCATTAACTCCATCACCAGAATAACAAATTGGCCTAAAGTTAACAAAGATTAAAAAGACTAGGACTAGCTTTTGTTTGAAGGACAATGAGAATGCATTCAAATTTCTCTGTGACTTTGTTTACTCATCTGTAAAATGAGAATATTAGATCAGATGATCTCTAAGTTCCCTTCCAGCCGTAGATCTAAAAGTCTATGATCAAGAAAAGTAGAAATAGATAGAAAATAGTTGTTTATCCAATCACAAAGTGTTAGAAATAGGGATCATGTGAGACTTAAAGGTGGTAGGAAAAAAGAATAGAAAGCATTCCTTTTCCTAGAAAGAAACTGAGAATATGGGTAATACACTTAGAAAAATATAACTTCAAGAATTTAAATAAATAAAAACTTGGTAATTATGGGCTTTTTGTGAATAAGGATTGTTTCATTTGCTGTGTTTATATCACCCAGGAAATAATATATTGCACAGAGTAGGAGCTTAATGGATATTTGTTGATTGATTAATTGGTAACAAATTATTAAGGACAAAAGTAGGAAATGTTGAAGTTATTGCCCCCAATTTTTACTCCACTATCACAGAAAATAGCTATGAGAGAAGTCCTTCTATAGCCTAAGATTTTGTTCTACTATAAGGAACAGAATTCTGGAATAACAAGGCCATTAATTTGGCCTAGCATCAAATTACTTATTTTCTTAATCTTTTCATGCTTACTATCATGCTTAAAAGTTTATCAATTTGTTGTTTTTTTGTTTTGTTTTTGTTTTTTGTTTGTTTTTTTGATAGGGAGGCTAATTAGAGGTAGCATGATATAACAGATAGAAGGCTGAACTTGGGGTCAGGAAGAATAAGTTCAAACCTGGCCCCTTAAAGATGCCATCTGGATGAACCTCAGAAGACCACTATACTTCTTGTTGCTAAGTCATTTCAGTCACGTCCAATTCATTGTGACATTATTTAGGTTTTTCTTGGCAAAAATATTTGAGTGTTTTGCCATTTCCAGCTCATCAAACAGGCCTAAGTGACTTGCCCAAGATCACGTAGTAAAGTATCTGAGGTCACATTTGAACTCAGGAAGATGAATCTTTCTGCCTTTAGGTCTGGCACTGTATCTACTATGCCAACAAACTGCCTATGATATAGGTAAAAGAAACCATTCTTTGCTTCATTTTTACTTAGCCTTAATCACTGAATAGGTCTGAGACCTGGAAAGCTTAAAAAGGCCAAGATTCAGTGCCATCTCCAGTCCCCTGATCTATGTCTTGCCACTGGACTCAAATGATTCTGAAGGAAAGAGTGAAGCTGGTGACTTTACTTAGTCCTTCCCTCACTTAAATTCAATTCATTTGCAAATCATAAGATCTCCATTCTGATATCATAGTCTTCTTCCAGAGCAAAGAACAAACAGCATCCCCTCACCTCAGAGGAATTGCAGATATGAAGCAGAATTGCAAGAAGTTTCTTATAGAAATTAAATAATCCATCTAGATTTGAAAACGTACTAAATAAATAAACCAAAGTCAATAATAAACATGCCTGAACTTATGATAGTGACAGAAGCACTCTGTACATAATTAGATACTTAACAAAATTGAGACAAGAAAATCAAATAATAAAAGGATGATTTGGAAACCATAAAAATCAAATAATGAAGAAGCAACTAATGAAGAACATTTGTTTTAACTAATATTACAAATAACAATTCCATGCTTTTTGGCAGAAAGATTACTCTTTATACAAACCTCAAGCACAATACACACACACACACACATACACAAACACACACACAATTTTTAGTCAGTGAGACAACTTCACAAATACAAAGATCACTTTCTTCTGTGGGAGTTATAGACTGTGAATTTAAATGTGTCTCTGAGGAGATCATTAATTGTTGAAGATCCATTATCTGGAGTAAGACTGTAACTTGGAGGCAGAAGTGGATATTTTACATGCAAATGTATTTTTTTAATGTCTGTGGCAATGACAATGTGGGAGGTTTGCTATAGAACCTACACTTCAAGGCCCTGTGCTAGAAGAAGTGATGAATGCAACTGTTGGAATGTGTCAAAAAGAAAATTTATTATTCTGTAGGGAATGGAGTCCTGAACTGACTGATGCATAACTTCTAAGGTAAACTTTCTTAATTTAACTAAACTTGTGGTTCCAAGCACAAGAGATCAGATATGTGCAGGGCCACTTGAAAGTTACTGAGCTAAGATAAGAATGCTCAAGACCTGGAAGGGAGTTTCTCTTATCAACATGGCTCTAAACTTGTTCCTCTTTCTAACTTTCCTTACTGTTGATAATACTATTATCCTTTCTGTCATCCAGATTCATCTCTGACCCTCTCTAAAGCTTCCTATCCCAGAAATATGCTATGTCCTACTGATTTTGCTCTCTGAAATCTCTCCTTTTATTCCCATTTCCATTTCACTAATTCAGATCCTTATGAAGTCACATTCAAACTGCTTTAATAGCTTGTCTCCAGTCTCTCTCAATCTCAGAAATAGTATGCCAAGAATCAGAACAAGAACTTTATATTATTTTCCTGGTCTATTAAAGTATGTCACTAACCTTGGAGATGATATTTGGTCACTTTTGTAAAGTTAAGAGACTGGTGTGGAAGAAATGAGATATTGTTGGAAGTAGTACTCCCCTTCATCCTTGTAATCTTCCCTAAACTCCCAATTAAATATGATCCCTGCCTACTCAAACCTTTCAGCCCTCTCTGTTTGACCTCATACACACAATAACTTTCTAATTTGCTTTAGCTACTTATATTTAAATCTCATCCCCTACTAGATTGTAAATTTATTGAGAACAGCAACTGCTCTTTCATCTTTTTCCTATCTATACTTAACATGATGTAAGCACTGAGCTAGTACTTGAGAAATATGTTTAATTTAACTTAATATCAATATAACATGATGTTAGGTATTAACATTATTAATATAATGTGTTGAAATGACAAATGTAATAGTTATGATTTAGTCCAACTCGACAAGGACTATAGTGTATATTCTAAATTTGTGACATAATTAAGATATAACAGAAATACAGACTGATCTGAACTTTCACTGGTATGAGAAACTTAAAAGTAAAGAGTTTTTCTCTCTACCAGTAAAGATAAGCTCTACAACTTATAGTCACAGGCAGTTGCCTAGACTGTTGACAGTTGAATTAGTCACACAGAAAGTATATATCAGAAGCAGGACTTCAATCCAAGTCTTTCTGGTTTCTAGGCCAGTTCTCTATACCATGCTTCCTCTTTAATTTAATAATAACTTAAAAATTAAGAAATAAGAAATTTAAGAAATTATGAAATACAATAATATATTACAAATATATGTGTGTATATACAAATACAAAAATACAAAAAAATTAGAAAATGCAAAAAATGAGATATAATAACTTCAAGAAATTACAAAATGGAAAAAAAATCCAGTTGAGTATGTCACTTTTAACTTAGAATATCATTTAATAGGAAATGGTGTTGAATTAATTAAGAACTTTTGGCAAGTAAAAACCTCACAATGCAACTTGTTTTAGTATTTAACTACAGAATTATACTGGTATCAATGGGATTATCACCAGCTGAGTTATTATTGGGGAAATCAAAAATAGTCTCAAAAAACTTTAAGTGAGAAATGTTTTAATTGGCCACATCAAGCAAGAAATAAAAAGAGAAGATGGAGTGTGAAAAGCATTCTGAGAATTTGGCCAAACTTTTTTTTTTAAAGATAATAATGTAAAACTGTTATGGGAGAATGAATGTTGTTATGTGGAAAATTGCACCCTCTAGAGAAGAACTTAAAATGTTTCTATCAACCTTCACCAGAAAGAAATAAACAACAGGCTTAGTTGAAAGTGGATAGTCAGAGGAGGAAAAGTTGTAAGAGAGCTGAAATATTCTAAAATATGTTGAAATCCAGGTGAAATGATATGATAATGACATTGTAATAAAGAAAATTATGAAGGACAACATGCTTGAAGCTGAATTCAGAGGAAAAGATAGTGAAAAGTTAATTTATATACAAATTCCATGAAATGTTTGAACCCCTATATGTAACTGGAAGTTGGATTATCATCAATACCATTATAATTTTAGTTTTGGAATACTTACAAATAATCAACACTACTTCATCCCCACCTTTATTATAAAAACAAAAATCTACTGAAGTTAATAGAATGTGAAAAAATATCAGATAGTTTTGAAAATATGAAAATGCTATTTTATCTTGGTAGACAAAGGTGTGTATGGATGGGAGGAGGATTGATGGATGTATTACTTTATGATTTAAAATGTTAATTATGGAATACAGGGTAAAATATGAAACCAAGCTTTAAATTTTTAAATGTGAACTAAGCTTTAAACAACTATATCACTGAATTTAGAGTCTCCCTTGATTTGTGTAGGGACTACTAGGTGGCATATTGAATAGAATTTTGGGTCTGGAGATAGGAAGACTTGTCTGAATTCAAATATGGCCTCACACACTTACTAGCTGTGGCTCTTGGCAAGTCACTTAACCAGAGTTGCTTCAGTTTCCTCAACTATAAAATGAGCTGGAGGACATGGCAAATCCCTCCAGTGCCTCTGCCAATATAACCCCAAATGGGGTCACAAAGACTCAGGTATTACTGAAAATAGCTAAACAACAAACTAATTTATGATTTTTTTAAATTAAATTTTTAAAAATTGCATTAGATAAGCCCTCTGCTAAGTAAAAGAAATATAAATATCAAAAGTAGTTTCTGTCCTTAAGAGGCTTAAATTCTATAAAGAGACAATGCATGGTGGAGGAGAGGGCACTGGGGAAAGATGTTTTTGTCAGAGGAGTCACAGGGATGATTGTCATGATCATAGGACTGTCAAATGACATATTCCTTCAGAAACTCCTTCAGGTATCAAGGCTGTGATTATTTGTCCAAGAAGAAGAAATGGGGGGTGAGGGTGTAGGAAGAGCAAACAAATGCATATAAAGAGAATGGCCAGGGGTATCTTCCTTGCTAGACATTATAGGCTCTAAGCACAGGTGCAGGAGCCAGCTCAAACTGACTCCCAAGAGTGGATTGTTCAATTTTCAGAGTCTATATTTGCACCTTCCAAATTGCAAACACAAAGTAGGACTTCATCTATTGCCTTGCTGATTGTCTAGACTTAAGAAGGTAAAAAAGAAAGTGGGGAAGGGAGAGTGAAAGAAAGAGAAAATATTAATATTTTTGTTAAAATGTGTCTTGAAAACAGAACATCTCTGTCTCCAGGGCTGGAGTTCCACAGGAAAATGACTTACCTCCTCCAAAGTATGGTCTCTAGACTTTCATTTAGTAATATATAACAACAAGGCATGGTAGGAAGATGGTTTGTGAGAAGCATGGTCAAAGGTCTGGGAATAGACACATCTAGTGAGCTTTCAGGGAGCAGGATATGTCTTAGAATGCAGTTTCACAATCAACTTCCCCCTCTCCTTCCCAAAAATGGATAGGTAGAAAAAGGAAACAATATAAATAAATCAACACATTTCCATCAGAAAATTCCTCCTGAAAATCATTTAAGAAAAAATTTCACACAAAAATAAGGAATTGAAGAGAAGGGGAAGTAGAAAGTGATATTTTGAAGCTTTTACATATTACTACAGAAATCACTGAGGGTCCACTTACCTTACTCTCTGATTAGATCTATAGCAATATCCTATTGCTGTGGTGATGGGCTTTTTCTTTTGTTGCCTTATTAAATTTACTAGCAAAATTTATTCCCTGCCTTTATGGCTGAGCTAGCATTGCCCTTTACATAGGGCAATGCCACCTCCAATAACAGAACTATAAACTGAAATGCAACATGGCATTAAATGCATCCAGAAGAAGAAAATGTAACCAGTGTGATGGAATAAACCCTCCTTTATATGTATCAGATGAAATCTTGTAAGGAACAAGATTCCACACCTCCCTTCCTGACCCCCCCCCCAAAAAAATGAAAACCCTGGAAGGTGAGCCAAGCTTCTTTCAAAAGTTCTCAAGCATCCACATAAAGGAAGAAAATACTGTTAGCTGTTAATAAAGGAAAAAAATGAAGGACAAATTATAAGTGGAGGAAATAGCTGAGAATGGCTGGAAAGGAGAAATGATACTTTGTAGTACCTTGCAATAAATTTAACTTTTTAATTCAATTTTTTTAAAATTATGAGGTATTTATTTTCTCAATAAGCATGTTAACCATCCCTCTATCAAACTCATTGAAAAAAAAATTAAACAGCTCAGGACTGACCACAAACTGGGAGAACTCAAACTGAGAACTTCTAAATTGAACCAAAGCATTAATGACTACTGTTTGTGACTGAACATTCAACCAGATCTGAACTATCCAGCTGTAATTTCATGTAGCTTATATCCCTCCATCTTTTCCAGCAGAATAGTAGGAGAGACTTCTGTCAAATGTTGTGTTAAAATATAGGTAAACTACTATGTACAGTTCCTCAATGACTACTTAATTGTATGATCCTCAGGATAGACTTTCTCTAGTTGGTTGAAACCAAATGATTTTCTCATTTTTGTTTTGTTGGTGTCATTTATATCTACTTTATAAGCACCTAAACAACTATGATATCAGGGTTCAAGTATAGTAGTTCCACTATCTTTGATGGAATAATCAGTTTGTTAAAATGACTTTTGAAAATCTTTTCCATATTTTTCTTCTGTTTGTAGACTTTCTACCATTTTCATCATCGAATGTCCTTGGGATGATTTTGCTTAGTTGGATATCTTGCCAGGTATTTTTCACAGACTGTATCTTCCACCATTTCTCTTTGCTTTTTGAAGTGGTATTGCTCATAATCAACTATCAAGAAAAAGGCAAAGAAAGATTTGCTCTCAAAAGACCAGATTCTTCCTCCAAAGTTGTGAGAAGCATATAATCTGAAATTATGCACACAGAAACACGAGGCTCAATAAATACTAATTTGGTGTGATAGTGTACTAAAAATATGGTAACTCATATGATAACATATTTTAACTATAATTATAAATATATTGTTTTATAAGTTCTATTATAAAATAAATTAGATAATAAATTTAAGCATCAATGAATCACCAAGAAAAAAGTTATGTAATTTAAAAGGGAAAAAAAGGGTTTGCAGATAAGGTTATAGTCTAACAGTGTTGCCTTTGGCATACATCTATCTTCATTTGGCAAATAAACCAGATTACTACTGACTAACACATTTTTTGAGCTCTTTTGATCTTGGTAATTACCTTACACTGATTAAAATTCTTGACAAAATTATGATAATTTGTTTCAAGTTTATTTCTGTTGTTCATTTCAAATTTTCAACTATTTAAATCATTCAGGGTTCTACCATTTTAATGTACTCCATACTGTTTCTTTGTTATTATTCTTTCTCTTCCTCCTCCTTTCCTCTTCTTCCCTTTCTTGCCCTTCTCCCTCTCCCCCATTCTCCTCATATAAAATCAAGGAAATTTAGAAGTACTAAAGTGTTTAAGGGCTTCTCTATCTATCTAAATGTGGGCTTCATCAAAAATAAAACTCAAAATAGACATGAAACAATAAAGAGCTGGAATTATCCACACCCACACCTTCATCCCCCCACCCCGTCTCTCTGTCTGTATCTCTCTGTCTCAGTCTCTGTCTCTCTCTGTCTCTGTCTCTGTCTCTCTTTCTCTGTC
>JAJPUD010000054.1:428530-473036 GCA_023553655.1 Myrmecobius fasciatus | reverse complement strand
CAGAGAACATCTGCCTGACTGTGGATCCAGAGAACCAGCAGCTCTGCAGAATTAGGGGCTTTGTGCATTCTCTAGTTATTGAGGTTGCCTGCAAAGGTATCAGACTCAAACAAAAACAGATACCAAGGGGAAGCCTATTGATTTAGAAAACTAAAATTGAACATTACTAATATTAAGTTGTATTTTTATTTATCAAACATTTCCTAACTAATTTTTAATTTGATTTGAGCTCCACTTACCAATGAATTTGACACATTCCTCTCCAGATGTCCCATGATTCCTATGTACATGTCCCTCTCTAAATAACCACTGGAACTATAAGCTAAGTAGCTGGAAGTCCCCCACCCCCCACTCATCCATGGAAAAGGGTCATTGCCTTCATGTTTATTTACTAGTCACATGTTATCTACAATAATATTGTGATAAATTATGAGAAGTACGACTGTGTTTATGAGAGGAATCTTTGCTGTCCATTTTTTTATATGTGGCTTGTCTTTGATAAAGACAAAGAATTTTGTATTAAGAATTGATTTTGAATTACACTATTCTCTGGTTGCTATAATAAAGAAAACTCATTGATAAAGGTTCATGAATTATGATTTAGAAAAGATGCAGATCACAAAGTACTTTCTACCAAGCTTCTTTGGAGGCTTACATGTGAGGGAATCCAAAGGAATGAACATATATGTGTCTGTGAGACACACACATATGTATATGGGGGTATGTATGTGAATATAGATATAGATAAAATGAATCACCAATTATCAGAAATTAATTATGCATTAAAATAGCAATATAGATCACATAGACAAGTCATAGAAGCAAATAGGCACAAGAAGCCAACATTTCATAAATGCAAAAACCCAAGCTATTGAGGAATGAATGCTTTAATCAACACAAATGACTGGAAAAGCAAGAAATATTAAAAAGATGACAAAACTGAAGTTAACTAGAATGGGAAAAGTTGGTACCATACTGCATAGTTTAAAACACATGCTTTCTGTATGTGACAATTTATAAACTACAACAGTATGCTGCAACATGTTATATTAGCCATAATCCCATTATTGGGTAATTTAGCTTAACTGTTTTCAGGTTATATAGTTTCAAAGGAGGGAGATTATTTGAGCATTAGTTGGGAATCAAGCAAGCAAGCAATTATTACTGTGATAAGTATCGCACTAAGTGTTAGGGACATAAAGAAAAAGTCTTCAAATTCTGCTGGTTATATTATGTCAAATTCCATTTTTGTCAAAATGTATAAAATTTTTAAAGGACTTCAAATAAGCATTCAGATATCTTTAAGGAGACATATAATCAGAAAGGGAAGGATACTGGTCATATATTAACAGTAGGAAGAAAATACATGGATTGAATATTGTTCTGGTACTAATTTTTTTAAAAATTGAATCAGGCTTGTCATTCCATTGGCATTAAAAAACCTCTCTCTACCAATATAGTTCAATACCTGTTCTGCAATTGTCTCAGAAAGTTGCCTGGGACACCAGAGTGCTAAGTGAATAGTATGTGCTAGAGGCAAGACTTGAACCTGGCCTTCCGAATTCTGTATTCACTTCCAGTTCTGTATGCACTAGGTCATGGTTTAATGAAAACATTAGAACTCTTGAAAGTAGACCTGAGTGGTTAGAACACCAGCCCTGAAGTCAGGAGGACCTGAGTTCAAATCTGGTCTCAGACACTTCCTAGCTGTCTGACCCTAGGCAAGTCACTTAACCCCAATTGCCTCAGCAAAAAGCAAAAAAAAAAAAAAAAAAAAAAAAGTAGACCTGAAGCACACTGGGTAGATGTTTTATGGGATCCATAGAACATGAATAGGAATTACAAAGAATGACATTTGTGATACAGTAGAGGGTAATACACAAATGGATAATAAAGCCATTGCCAGAGCTAGCTCATTATTTGTGAGGCTTTGAAAGAAAGTGCGGAAGAGAAAAGATATTAGACTGACTACAAAACTGAAGTTTTAGGGGGCCATTGTGTGGACCTCATCATTGTAGACCTGTGAAATGTGGACATTATAGCAGCACCATGCCAGGAAACTAAATCACTTTCATTTGAATTGTCTTAGGATGATTTTGAAAATCACCTGGCAGGATAAGCTATCAGTCACTGAGGTCCTTTCTTGTACTAAACTGCCAAACATTCCAACTCTACTGCAAAGAATATAACTCCATTGGACTGGCCACATTGTTTGAATGCCAAATGTATGCTTGCCAAAAAGATTATTTTATAGAGAATTCACACAGGGCAAATATTCACAAAGTGGTCAGAAAAACCTATACAAGGACTCTCTCAAGGTCTCTCTTAAGAACTTTAGAATTGATTGTATGACATGAGAGACACTGGCATAAGACTGTCCATCATGATGTGCCCTCATCAGAGATATAAAGAAATATAATATCTAATTACTTATCTTAAATCTAAATTTTCTTATGTGTAAAATGGGAGCAATATTCCTTATAAGTTATTCTAAGTCTTAAAAGAGATAATGTATGTAATTTTGTAAAGTAGAGAGACTAAGAATATATGAATTGCTGTTCTTCTTAAAAGTTAGGCACAAAATCCTTATCCTTCCCAGGACAAGATTGAGAATTTTAAGTTAAAATCAGAAAAAGAACATTTGTATCCCTATAATTAAGAAATAAAAGTATGAGGGCTAAGGTCACATGATTATTCTGAGGTGAAGTCAAGTTTTTATTCCTAGTTTTTTGGAACTAGTCCAAAATGGCTTTGATTTTTAGAAGGCCATGCCACCTTTTAAAGTTGTCTCTGTTTTTCAATTGTTTTAGTCATGTCCAAATTTATGACCTTGTTTTGAGGTTTTCTTGGCAGAGATATTGGAGTGGTTTGTTATTTCCTTCTCCAAATCATTTTACAGATGAAAAAACTGAGAAATAGGATTAAATGACTTGCTCATTGTCATATGGCTAATAAGTAGATGAGGATAAATTTGAATTCAAGACTTTAGGGCCAGCATTCTATCCACTGCACCACTTGGTGGTCCACAGAATTGTCGCTTACAAGAGACTGAGATAGTAAATTCAGCTAGATATTTGTGAAAGAAATGATATTATCTAAGAATTCCTAAGTTCACCTTTCCTATTAACAATGATTTCAATTAATTATTTAAGCAAAACATTTTTTCAATGTCTAAATACATCAAAGAAAATAAATGGGACCAGGGCAACAATCCATAAAATTACCATTTAGTGTCTTCTGTACAGTACTAAGAATCCCTTTCACCAAGATAAACAAACTACTAAAAACAATAGTTTCAAACCTAATAAGTGCAACATCAAACACTAACAAAATATTTTAAAACATAATTTTTAATAGCAAAAGCATAAAATATCCAAAGATTAGCTGTGATCCATATGAAGATATAAAACTTCATTTATAAAAATAGTAGCATACATAATTGGAGGGCAATTCAATGTGCATGCATAGGTTTGATCAACATAGAAAAAAATGACAATGTTGCAAACATTAACTTAGGGTAATAAAACTGATGGATTTTGTTTACAGAACTAGAAAAAACACAATGGAGTTGATCTAAAAACACATGGGAAAGAATATCAAGGCTTTATTTGATGGGAGTGGGGAAATAAATGAAGTTGGACTTGCCCTGTAACAATTTTAAAACATTTCTAGTTAAAATTGTTTGTTATTGAGTTAACATAGAATAGATTGGAAATTCCCCAAATAAAATCAAATACAAAACATGAAGCAAAATAAGGAAACTGTTTTGTTTTGCTTTGTTTTTTAATTTAGTAAACATCCTATAAACTTCTGGTTTATGCTTTCCTCTAAAAGGAATACAGAGAGTAGGGATTCTTAACCTTTTTTGTGTCATAGACCCCTTTGATAGTTTGGTAAAATCTTTCAACTGCTTCTCAATATAATCTTTTTAAATGTATAAAGTAAAATATATAAAAGCCTAAAAATAAAATAGGATAATAAAGAAAAACAGTTATATTGAAATACACAATTGAAGACACTTTCAAAAACAAGTTTATGAATCCCAGGTTAAAAACTCTTCTTTGTAGGAACATGGGCATCAGAAGTATAGAGATATATGTGTGAGATGTATTAACTCTAGGGCCATTTTATATGCATTTGCAAGAAAATACTTTTCTACTAAAAGGGAGGATTGTTTCTTCCTTCTCTCTTCTATTCTTTCCCAACTAATGATAGCTCCTGCCAATGGCTATCAGGTTTTAGAATATAATGCTCTAGGATCCAAAGGCAGGTCAGGATTTTAATAGCAGCATATCCTACTGAGTGATATGCATACTATTACATGTATCACACAGACAGCATGTGGTCATTAATACCTCTTTTCTGTAGATCCCGGGTGAGTTACCAAGTAGTAATATGTGTTCTAGAGCAATTCTAGATGACTTAATCCAATTTTAAATTTGGTTCTACTCTAGAGAACCAAATCAGAAAATAGAGTTGGTCCTTGAGGAAACCACCAAAAGTTGAGTCCTATGTTGTGCTCCATTCTTGAACAAGATTGACTGGACACTGAAAGTATCAGAAGGCTTCTTGATCTTCTCTCCATGCAATATATCCAAATATCCATAGCCATTCTAGAACTAATAAATCTTCCAGGGAAGCCTTTAGACTAGGGCTTCTCTGATACTGAATCTCTCAGGACCGTTTTTTTCCTGCCCATTATCCAGCTATAAAACCAAAATCTATGGTTTAGGGCCAGCTAGTCAAGAAAAATTTAGATTTAAGGGATTTTTTTTTCATTGTAAACCTATATTAAAATAACCCCCAGAAGAAAACAAAGTAACTCCATTTCTTTGAATACTGATAGGGTTTCTAGAGAAGAGAGTGATCCAAGTTCAAACCTTTTTCTCACCCCATTCCAGATCCAAACAGGTGCCAAATCCTTTCACTTCTATTTTTCCATCTCCTTCTAGTACCTAACTCATATTGCCATCTTAATTCAAACTTTTACTATCACCTGTCTAGATATTGTGATAGTCCCCTAATTTATTTCTTTCCCACCAATCTATTTCTCTTCCTTCTCCAATCCATACTTCACAAAGTTGCCAAAAACAATCCTTCTAAGGCATGAGTCTGAGACTGCTACTTTCCTTCTCAAAAACCTTGATGGCTTCCATATTGCCTTTGGAGTGAAATACAGATTTATTCAATTGATAAATTAAGGGCTGCCACAATCTAACTCCAGTTTGCCTTTTCTAGCCTAACCTTATCTCATATGACTTCTGTTCATGTGCTCTATAATCTAGTTGAACTAGACTATAATCTGTTCTCCAAATTTGAGATATTGCCTACCTCCATGCATTTGCAGAGGTCTGTAAATGTGCCCCCTCCTCATCTTTGGCTTCTAGAACTATCATCTTCCTTCTAGGTTTAGTTCTAATAGTACTTCTCTTAAAACTTTCAACATCCTCATCCCCTGTTACTATTTAACTTACCTTCCTCAAATTATTTTGTATTGGACTTATCTTTATAATGTAGTATTCCCTCAGCCAGCCCCTTAAGAACAAGGGCTATTTCATTTTCATCATTCTAACCCAAGTATCTCACATGGGATCTTGACATAGCATACATGGTTGAATTAAATTGAAATGCTTCATAGTTATAGTTATGTAAAAATTCTTTAGATTCTCTTATGTCTATCTTACCTTGTCGTTGCTTTTCCACCCAGTAGGAAATATTGAAAATTAGGGATATGATCAGAGACAAACCCACAATGGCTAAAAGTCCCCAGACAAAAGGGGGGCATTGATCATTTCCTGAAATAGAAAGCATATATACTTAGCATGAGATAATTGCTACCTGTTTTATTTTAATTTGGTTAACCATATAGTTAATTTTGTTATTTATTGCTGTTGAGAAATCAAAGCTTGCCACTTTGGATTTGTTCTAAGTATGTTATAGAATTGATTAAGTAGCACTGGATTTAAAATTAACAAGACTTGATTTTAAATTCAAACCCAGACAATTTAGGCAAGTCATTTAATTTCTCTTAATCTCAGTTTCCTCATCTGCAAAATGAGGGTATTAATAAAACCTAACTCACAGGATTGCTATGAAGATCAGAGAGAATATTTGTAAAGCATTTTGAAACCTTTAAAATGCCATAAATAAATTCAATCTACAGTTGGTTTTGTATTTTATGTAATTAGTCATATACAATTCCTTTGTATTAGTCTGATTACTTAAGAACAAACTATGTGATGATGGTGGTTGGATTGACTGAATGATTGATTTGGGTATAATTGATACTTGCAAAAAATCAATTTCCTGTAACTCTTTCGATATCTTAAACCATTCTCCCTGTCCCACCACATCTTTTCAACCCATAGGCCAGATTCCCAAAAAACCCTTTCTTTTTTTCCCCACACAAATTACAGAATCTCCAACTTGGAAGAAAGCTCATATACTTTAACAAATGATCATCTAGTCTTTGCTTGAAGAGGTCCACTGATGGAGAACCTCACTACCTCTCAAGGCATCTCATACCACCTTTTGATGGGAAGTTTTTGCCTACCCTAAACCTAAAATTTGCTTCTTTGTAATTTCCACCAAATGTTCTTTGTTCTGTGGACTAATTTGTTCTGTGACAGACCTTTAGCTACAGAAAGACAACTGTGCCCTCTTTTCTACATCTTTTCTCTGACATAATACTATCAAAATGAAAGCTTGCTAGATGCATTTATGGAAGTAAACAAAGCAGTAAATAACCTATTAGTCCCTTCCATTGATGTGAGTGAAACATAAAACTGTTGGGTAGTAGGGAAAAATAATCTTTGGGAATATAGCAGCTTCAGAGAGTTTCGGAGAGATGGGGAACATCTCATAGACCATACATGGCTACTTTATCTATTTATAATGGTTAACTAATTTTGCTACCCTTTCTCCTTACTATGACAGTCATAAGCAGTTCCTGGGCAACCAGAGACAATGTTAATAAATGTTACAGATGATGTTGACTGGTATCAAGTATTTCTATATATGTGTATATATATATGCATGTACCTTGCTTGTCTTTCATATTTAAAAAGGATCTGTGTACATATATATACATAAAAGATACACATACATATACACAGATTGACATATACATATAATATACACATCCATAGATATATTCACATACACATAGACACATATATTTTCTGCTAAAGCGTCTTAATACCACTCCTCTCTTAAATTGTTAATGATTTCTCCCCCCCAATTTACCTTAAAGTATGTTTAAATATAGTTTTATTCCTTCAGTAGAATGTAAACTCTTTAAAGGCAGGCACTATTTCATTTTTTCTGTCACAGTGTAAGGGGAGAGGAGAACTGTGCATAGTGGAACAAGTTTTAGATTGAGAGGAAGGAGACCCATTTTCTAGTTCCAGACCTACAAGTTCCTAGCTAAGTGATCTAGAGATCACTTTACCTTTCTGATTCCCACTTTCCTCATCTATAAACTGAAGAGTTTTACTAAGAGTTCTCTAAAAGTCCTGGTTCTACAATTTGTGGTATTATCTATGTCAGTTAATGAAGTGTTTCTTTCCTTGTCAAACATACCAGAAGTCACCTAAAGGAATATTGTCATACAAATCAGGCATCTCAAGTAACAGACTCCCCTCTCCATCTTAGCATTTGTCTCAATAGATGTCTTAAATGATTAAAACTGTTTGAAATGCTCATTTGTAACTTCTTTAAATTTCAGTCTTTAATCCTCATAAGAAAAGTGATCTCAGCCCTAAAGGACTTTTGAATATTTTCAAAAATCAAATTCTCCATAAAAAAGATTTGCTACCATTGAAGACATTCAAAGGGACTGTCGGAAATGATCTTCCTCATTTGATTCTATGCTTTATGGAAATTAGGGGGTGGAAGTCAGGTTGACACTTCTCAGGTAGGGTCTGGAACAGCCTAGCCTGGAACTAGTTCTCATCATAGACTGTGCACAAACAAATATGACTAACAGATCCCTGACCAGAAAACCAGAAAACACAGAAAGACATAACCAACCATCTGGATCCAGGAGCCTGTAAGAGGGAACTCCAAGGATTTATGCTAATTCACACATACAGATTATTGGTATTAAATGCTCTCCTGTTCGGAAAATATAACGATGAATGTTGGAGGGGATGTGGGAAAACTGGGACACTAATACATTGTTGGTGGAACTGTGAACGGATCCAACCATTCTGGAGAGTAATTTGGAGCTATGCTCAAAAAGTTATCAAACTGTGTGTACCCTTTGACCCAGCAGTGTTTCTATTGGGCTTATATCCCAAAGAAATCTTAGAGGAGGGAAAGGGACCCACATGTGCAAGAATGTTTGTGGCAGCCCTTTTTGTAGTGGCTAGAAACTGGAAACTGAAGGGATGCCCATCAATTGGAGAGTGGCTGAATAAATTATGGTATATGAATGTTATGGAATATTATTGCTCTGTAAGAAACGACCAGCAGGACGATTTCAGAGGGGCCTGGAGACACTTGCATGAACTGATGCTGAGTGAAACGAGCACAACCAGGAGATCATCATACACAGCAACAACAGTATTACATGATGATCAATTTTGATGGACATGGCTCTCTGCAACAAAGAATTGTCTCAAACCAGTTCCAATTGTTCACTGAAGAAGACCATATACACCCAGAGAGAGGGACATGAAATATGGACCACAACATAACATTTTCATGCTCTCTATTGAGGTTTGCTTGCATTGTTTCCTTTCTCTGATTTTCTTTTTTTTCCCTTGTAGATAGGATTTTTCTTGCACAACTTGTCAAGTATTTCAACATTATTAACATGTAGTAGATTTCCTGCCATCTAGGGGAGGGGAGGGGACTGGGGGTAAAATTTGTAATGGAAAGCTTTGTAAAGATCAATGCTGGGGAACTACCCATACATATGTTATACAAATAAAAAGCTTTAATAAAGAAAATTGCTCTCCTGTTCATCCTCTATTACTTGATCTTGCTTCCATCTTTAAGAAGTCTTTTAAAAACCTCAAGGTGTCCATGCATCCCCATAAGTCATTTTTGACTTACCCTTCTCTTCTGATATAAATTGTTTTTCTTTGTGTCTTCAGAAATTTATTCTTTTCAAGCCATTCTCCAATTGACAAATGGTCAAACGATATGAACAGACAATTTTCAGACGAAGAAATTGAAACTATCTCCCGTCACATGAAAAGGTGCTCCAAGTCACTATTGATCAGAGAAATGCAAATTAAGACAACTCTGAGATACCACTACACACCTGTCAGATTGGCTAAAATGACAGGAAATGATAATGATAGCTGTTGGAGGGGATGTGGGAAAACTGGGACACTGATACATTGTTGGTGGAACTGTGAACGGATCCAACCATTCTGGAGAGCAATTTGGAGCTATGCTCAAAGAGTTATCAAACAGTGCATACCCTTTGACCCAGCAGTGTTTCTACTGGGCCTATATCCCAAAGACATCTTAGAAGGGGGAAAGGGACCCACATGTGCACGAATGTTTGTGGCAGCCCTTTTTGTAGTGGCAAGAAACTGGAAATTGAAAAGATGCCCATCAATTGGAGAATGGCTGAATAAATTATGGTATATGAATGTTATGGAATATTATTGTTCTGTAAGAAATGACCAACAGGAGGATTTCAGAGAGGATTGGAGAGACTTGCATGAACTGATGCTGAGTGAAATCAGCAGAACCAGGAGAACATTATACACAGCAACAAGACTATACGATGATCAATTTTGATGGACATGGTTCTCTTCAACAATGATGTGATTCAAACCAGTTGTGCTGCGATGAAGATAGTCATATACATCCAGAGAGAGGCCTGTGGGAACTGAGAGTGAACCACAACACAGCATTTTAACGCTTTCTGTGAATATTTCCATGCATTCTGTTTTCCTTCTTAGGTTGTTTTTTTTCTTCTTCTCTTTCTAGATCTGATGTTTCTTGTGCAGTAAGATAACTGTATAGATATGTATACATGTATTGTACTTGTCATATAATTTATCCTATCTAGCATGTATTAGATTACCTGTCATCTAGGGGTGGGGGGCGGGGGGAGGGAAAGGAAAAGCTTGGGAAAAAAAAGTTTTTTTTGCAAAGGTCAATGTTGAAAGGTCACTCATATGTTTTGCAAATAAAAAGCTTTATTAAAAAAAAAGAAATTTATTCTTAACAATTATCCCATTTCTTTTAGGCTGACTTCTCCTTTAGAAAGTTAGTCCATAGGATTCTATCTCTTCTTTCTCTGAACTTTTTTGTAATTTATTCCCCCCCCAAAAAAATTTAGAGATTATGCCAGAATATACATGGATTTTCTTTCTTACTTTATCATAAATTATAAAATTATGAGATTCTCATAATTGCTGGCATCTAGTTTCTCCTTGTTAATGAGCAGATTTAGACAACAGGTTCTCCTGACTTGTTTTCATGTATTTTTAAAGATCAAAGCTTTACTGAGGTAAGCCCCAAAATTATTGGCTTCTCTGATTTTACCTGAATAGAACTTTATTTTAGGCTCAACAAATTGAAGTCCCTCATCCCTACTAAATCATGTCTCCACTCCTGGCTTAACAATCTATTTCACAAAGTTCTTTTTCTTATTTTTGCCTATGTGATCTGTAATAAAATCTAATGATAAATGCTTGTTTCTCAAATAGTAGTTACTGACTTTCCTGAAGCAAATATATCTTCTCAACATATAATATGCAATATATCTTCTTAATAGATAATACCACTCTCTCCATCTTAACTCCTTTGGAAACTCTGACACTATACTATGATCATGTTTCCTACTCCATCAGAGCTCAGTGGTAATTATAAGTTTGAATGTGCCTCATAGTATTAAAATTTCTAATTCACCTTATTATATAGATCTTATACTAACATTCTTTAAGTGGCAACTAATAACAATAGCTTTAATACAGTATTTCAAGGTTTGCAAAGCACTTTACAAATGTTACCTAATTTGATTCTTATAACAATCATGGAAGGCAGGTGCTATTTATATTCCCATTTTACAGATGAAGAAATTAAAACTAATGGGGGACTTGCCCAAAGTCACACATACAAAACACCAGAGGCTGGATTTGAACACAGGTTTTCCTTCTCTCCATGGTTCCACTTAGATATAATACAGAATTTATGTAGAACATTCTGTAACTGTCACTTTTTTCAATGTTAATTTGAAATAAAGAAAAAAAAAGATTAGGGACATGTGGAAAATATAAGAGGAAATACAATGGGAAACAGTAGGGTTGGAAAGAAGCAGCTAGCTGCAGAGTGGTTAGAGTGCTGATCCTGGAGTCAGGCAAAGACTCATTGTCATGAGTTCAAATCCTGACTCAAACACTTACTAGTTGTGTGACCCTGGGCAAGTCACTAGTTCTGTTTGCCTCAGTTTCCTTATCTATAAAGTGATCTGGAGAAGAAAATGGCAAAACCACTCTAGTATCTTTGCCAAGAAAAACCCAAATTATGTCACAAAGAATAAGAAACAACTGAACAAAAATGGAAAAAGGAAAAACTGTGAAGGTGTCTTCAGCCATTTTTGAAAGAGAAAATAAGCTTTGCTCACTGACACAAGCATTCCAGTCAGCCTAGGAAACATATCCCTATGGTGGATAAAGTTTGTCAATTTATTGGCTTACATTTATATAACAATTTGTACTTACAATACATTTCCAAATAATCTGATTTGATGCTTACAACAATTCTGCAAGGTAGACACTGAAGTGTGATATCCTTTTTTTTTGCACATGAGCAAATTTATTTTGAGTGATTATAATTTGTCTAGAGTTACATAGTCAATAAGTAGAAAACTCAAATCCAAGTCTTTTGACTCTAAATCTCATGATCTTTCTCTTTCATCAAACTTGTTTTCAAATTATTTTCTTCAAAAATGTTTTCTTTACTGAATTCAATTAAATTTTTCAATGGATTACATTATTTCTTTGATGTGGGCACTCTATCTACCTACATCCCACATCACCTTTCCCTAACTTAGTATGTGTTCTTTTGCAACTTAGCAGAGTTACCAAGGTTCAATAAATTCACCAGATCACAGCTTGCTTAGGGAAAAGACAAAGTGTGTGTGTGTGTGTGTGTGTGTGTGTGTGTGTGTGTGTGGTGAATATATAGAGATGAAAAGTGGTGTAAAAAAGAACAATGCTAGAATGGTGGTATTCTAAGGAAATCATGTTAGAAGTCTTGAAATTAATATAGGTAATAAAACAGTAAGCTGAGATGTCATGTATCTCCTTTCCCTCTTTCTATTCTTAAGAATTTAATCTTTTTTATTCATAAAACCAGTCATTAAGAAAAAAAACATTTTGTAAGAGTTTTTAAAAAATCACTATCCTGAAGCCCATTTGGAGGTGAACCTCTCTGAAATTCACTAGGTTAGAATTCAAGTAACATTTATATATATAAAATATATAACTGTGACCATATTCAAAACCTTTCTAGCTTGGCATTGTGTGACAGAGTTTATATTTCTCTTTTCTGGCCTCTAAGAGCCCTGGGTCATGACTTGAATGGAGCTAAGTAATTATATTTATTAATGAAAGCTTACTAGATAAGGGAAAGGACCCAATCATAAATAAGGGTAAGGCGAAAACAAAAAACCCTAGCCTCCTCACCCCTTAATTTCCCTAGGATGAGCTGATAAAATTAGGTTCCTCAAAACTGAGAATCAAACAGCAAAGCACAGAAACAATAGCAGCACTTGTGAGCAATCTTTAAAAAAAAAAGGCCCATCAGCCTCTTGACCTACATGACTATACTTAATTTGCTATAATTCTCATATTTTTTCAATTAAGGTTAAAATTTTAATTTTTATAGAAATTATAACCAACACTGATGATGATATGATCCTCACTATTATGCTGACAAGCAGAAGTGTTCGTTCCCCCTTTGAAATGAAACAGAACTTTGAAATCGTTGTATTAGTCCATTAATTCCCTTTAGAAGATAATTTTGCTCTTAGCCACAAAGAAGCAATCAGCTCAAAATTATAAAGCTACATTTACATGGAAAGCTTCAGGGAAAATCCTAATAATAATTGTAAAACATATCATCAACACCACAGTAGAATGTGGGTTATTCTGTATCTTCCTTTGAGAGTAGGAAATCTGTATATGATAACATGATAAATATTCATTATATACTGTTCAAATACCTTCTCAAGAGGCCTTTAAAAAATAATATGGATTCTTATATGTGCGAGATGACTTAGGTGTCATGTAATCTGAGGCCAGAGGGATGTTCTAAAGGAGAGGATTAAATGTAATCAATGTAGAGTAACTAAAGAACTTGAAGATTATCACTTTATAAACATTTATTGAAATGAAGTGAAAGTCATTTACTACCATAGATAACAGTATCTATTTTACTATTTTGTCTTTCTATCTTTATGTTCAATGGAATTTAGATAAAAACTCTCGCTAGGACAATTTGTTATCCTATTACTGCTTATTATTATTGCTTATGTTTTTCAAAACACTTTGCAAATCTGAAAGAATCATATAAAAGTTATTATCATTTTTGTTTAGCAACTATCATAAAGATGGCTAAAATAAATTTTTAATTGAATAAAAACTTTGGTTTGAAAGAATGAAAGAGAAATAATGAGGAGGAACAAGCAAAGGAACACTTCTTTTTTTTTAAAAAAAAAAAGGGTAAAATACAATTAAGTTATTAAAATATGTTGGAGAAGTGAAATAAAACAAATAATTTTTACTATTTGCTTAACTAGATGGAGAAAAGGAAAAAAACTAGGGGAGAAATAGCAAAATAAAAAAGGAAAATTCAGAATTTAAATAGAAACAAAGAATATTACTGCGCTATTAGCACTACCATTACTACTACTTTTCAAGTTTCCTTCTGGATATAGTTTTTAGTGATTCCTCTTTGCCCCCTCTATTTCTCAGGATTTTCTACTCAAACATCACTAAGCTACTGTTTTGAGTGGGAAAAGAGTTGGAATTTTGTGCACAAATACACTATACAACAGGAATCCTTGACTAAGGTTTCCTAATAACATCGAAAATATATTTCATGCAAATTAAGACAACTCTGAGGCACCACTACACACCTGTCAGATTGGCTAAAATGACAGGAAAAGATAACGATGAATGTTGGAGGGGATGTGGGAGGGCTGGGACACTAATACATTGTTGGTGGAACTGTGAACGGATCCAACCATTCTGGAGAGCAATTTGGAGCTATGCTCAAAAAGTTATCAAGCTGTGCATACCCTTTGACCCAGCAGTGTTTCTACTGGGCTTATATCCCAAAGAGATCTTAGAGGAGGGAAAGGGACCCACATGTGCAAGAATGTTTGTGGCAGCCCTTTTTGTAGTGGCTAGAAACTGGAAAATGAATGTATGCCCATCAATTGGAGAATGGCTGAATAAATTATGGTATATAAATGTTATGGAATATTATTGCTCTGTAAGAAACGACCAGCAGGACGATTTCAGAGAGGCCTGGAGAGACTTACATGAACTGATGCTGAGTGAAACGAGCAGAACCAGGAGATCATCATGCACAGCAACAACAGTATTACATGATGATCAATTCTGATGGTCATGGCTCTCTGCAACAAAGAATTGTCTCAAACCAGTTCCAATTGTTCACTGAAGAAAACCATATGCACCCAGAGAAAGGGATATGAAATATGGACCACAACATAACATTTTCATGCTGTCTATTGACATTTGCTTGCATTGTGTTGCCTTTCTCTGATTTTCTTTTTTTTCTTGTAGATAAGATTTTCCTTGCATAACTTGTCAAGTATTTTAACATTATTAACATGTAGTGGACTTCCTGCCATCTAGGGGAGGGGAGGGGACTGGGGATAAAATTTGTAATGGAAAGCTTTGTAAAGATCAATGCTGGGGAACTACCCACGCATATGTTATACAAATAAAAAGCTTTAATAAAAAAAATTTAAAAAAAATAAAATTTAAAAAATTTAAAAAAAAAAGAAAATATATTTCAATCAAACTACACCTCAAGGCTGCAAAATCCTGTGGTGATATCACTTACCCAGTGACCATTTATAATATTTACAAAATCATTCCTAGAGAGTCAATTGCCTAGTGCTATGGTACAACACTTACATTTATCTTTACACAGAACCTATTAATGATACTAAGGTATGCTTACATTCCTGATGCCTCTTTCAAATTTTTGAGTGCTAGGAATGACAGATCTCTCATTGATCTAAAGAAATGAGAAATAATCTAGTCAGCTAAGGGATGTGTAGTTAAATTTTTGGGCATTCTCCAGATAAAGATACTAATATGAAAAACCCTCTTACAATCCATTGATACTAATATGAAAAACCCTCTTACAATCCATTGAGCCTCCTCCCACTGACCCATACTATGAGTGTAACAATGGTAAAATTATGTAAATATCTCATTATATAAATTACATGAAAGATGAAGATCCAATCCCTATTTGAGATGAAGGCTTTTTCACTACAAGTATCCTATACTGATGAAAACATTAGTGGAAATTTGGTCTATAACTACTTAAAATGCTGTTTCATTATACCAGCCTGAACTAGTCTTTATTATTAATTCATCTCTATAGACATTCATATACCTAATATTCATTTAAAAGATAAATACAAACAATGATAAAGGAGTAAACAAAGGTCAGTTTCTTACATTCTTATATGAGATGATACATATGTCCCCTCTGAACTCTATCATTAGAGATCAAAAGGGGGTCTATATAGGCAGAAAACGTAGGATTAGTTCTTTTAATGTTTTGATAATCTTTAAAAAAAAGGGAAGGGAAGAGGAGGAAAAAGAAATATACTGATGGCAGGGGAGAAGAAAAAGAAAGGTTAGTGAAAATTACCTAATAAAAAGAGAAAAGGATGGGGAGAGTGACTAACATTTGAACCTCACTCATCTGAAGAAGTCAAAGTAGGGAAGAATCCTCATATACATATATACGCAATTGAATATGGAAATACATTTCACTCAACAGGGAATTAAGAGGGAAAGGGAAGAAAGGAGGAGGATTTAGAAAATGAATAGAATAAGGGAGGGATAATTCCTAAGCAAAACAAACTTTGCCATTAAACAAAAATATAGTGCTTCTTAAGGTGAAAAAGAATTGTATTCTGAGGAGGTACCCATCAATTGGGGGAAAACTGAACAAGTTATAGAGCTTAAATATTATGGAATATTGGGCTATAAGAAATTTTGAACAAGATAGTTTCAGAGAAATCTGGAGGAGACTTGAATTAAATGATACATAAAAAAGTGAACAGAATCAGGAGAACAATTTATATGATGGCAACAATAATAGAAAGACAAAAAAAACTTAAAAAAACTTAGAAACTCAGATGGGTATAACTACAATTTGAGAGAACTAATGATGAAATATGTTGCCTTCTTCTTGAAGAAATTAAAAAACAGAGTATAGAATGAGATTTTTATTTTCTTTTAGACATGGTCATTGTGGAAATTTATTGTCCCTGATTGGATGTGTTTATAATAGTAGGGTTTTTTTTCTATTCTTAATTAGAGGATGGTATAAAAGAAAGGAGAAAAAGAAGATCTTTGCTGATTGAAAAAAGTAAAAATTGATTGTTAAAAAGGATCAGAAATTGTTTTGATTGAATTAGGTAATATTTATAAAGTACTTAGTACAAAACCTGTATGTCAAAAATATGTCTTGGTATAGTCCCCATGATCACCTCACCAATATAAAGAACAAATACGTAAGTGACTAGTTTATGGCAGTAGTAATAGGAAACAGGAGCTAAAAACTGTTAAATAGGAACATGGGAATCACTAGCTAAAACTATATCCTAAGTTAATTAAGATCACATTTATACCTCCATAGATTCTATACTAAACTAGAGAAAGCCAATTAGGTCCTAGTACATGACTTCTGGTCTACAGGTACAAGATAAGTCCCAGCATATGCAGTAAAATCAGAAAATTATATACTAATAAGGCAATCCTGAGGGGACATCAGCATACTGCTGAGGCAATGGTATAGATAACATTTATTCTCCCTCCAACTAGAACCTCTAAAAATGAAGCTCCCAACCCCTGCTTCTTGAGCACTCCTCAGATCGTGCTACTTGAGTGCTCCCATCTCTGACCTGCTGGTATGTAAGTAACCCTTATCGATACCTCTCTCCCCTATTCCCTTCCCTGTGTCATCTACCTCTGTACCTCATTAAAGTATAATAAATTCATTATCCCCCACCTACTTCCAGCATCTCTCTATTCTCTCTAACCCGACAGGGTTCCTTCATTAGGCATGAACCATTATAGAATAGGACTAAGTATAAGCAGCCACACCTACCATAGGGTTCTAAGAATACATTAGTAAAAACCAAGGGCTGATTGCTGAATCCTGTGCCTCTCTAGGTAAGGACTTCCTTTCACAGTTGGGCTTACCAACACCTGGCACATAACAAGTACTACATAAATGCCTATTCTCTTCTCCTCCCTCTTTATATACTAAATAAAGTTGTCTTTATGAAAAATTAAGTAATTGATTATATTTCTTATATGCTCATATATAACATTGTTGTTATTCAGTCATTTTTCAGTCATATCTAACTCTTTATGGCCCCATTTAAGATTTTCTTGGCAGAGATACAGCAATCTCTTTCCTTTTCCTCCTCCAGCTCATTTTATATATCAGGAAACTTGAGGCAAACAGGGTTAAAAAACTTGCTCAGGGACACCCAACTAGTTAGTCCAAGGCCAGAATTCAGGAAGATAGACACTTTCCTGCACTGCCTAGTTGTACTGTATATATGGTAAATTCTAAAATTTATTTCCTTTCATGTTTAATAGAGGGACTTTGAAAAGTTTACCCAAAAAGGTTAGAAATTTCTGATCTAGTCCATCTTGAAAGTCTCTTCTAGATTTAAAACCTAAAAATTTTATGACCTTGTCCAATCCTGCCTCCCAAGTGTTAAATTATTATTATCCATCTTCCAATTAACAGCCAAAGTGAGTTTCCTCATAAAGTGACCATATCACCTCCCTCTATTAAATAAATGGCAGAGAGATCCTATTGCCTCTAGAATCTGATTATAAAGTCCTCTCTTTGGCATTTAAATTTCTTCACAGAATATGTTTAGAAGAATTGCATCTGTTTAACCTATATTAGATTACCTGTTATCTAGGGGAGGGAAAAGGTAGAGAGAGGGGGAGAGAAAAGATGGGGAGAGAGGGAGAAAAATTTGTAGCACAAAGTTTTGCAAAGATGAATGCTGAAAACTATCTTTGTATGTATTTTGAAAAATAAAAAGGTATTATTATAAAAAATTTAAATTTCTTCAAAGTCTGGCTTTTCTAGCCTGGACTGTCTTCTTATACATGTTATCCCTCCTTACATTCTACAATGTAGCCATGGTGACCTATTTCCTATTCCATATAAATGATACTCTTTATCCAGTTGCCAAATTTTTGCCGTACAGCTGTCTAGGATGCACTCCCTCCTCTCCCTCCTAGAATCTCTTGTTTCCTTCTAAATTTAGCTCAAAAACTAGCACCTAAATGAAGTCTTTCAAGATCCCTCAAATCCTTCCACAAACTACCTTGTATTTATTTTATATACTATACACACACACACACACATGTGCGCACACACACATATATAGATATAGATACACCTATAAATTCTCGTGTTGTCTTCTCCATTAGAACATGAGCTCCTTGAAGGTAGAAACTTTCTCATTTTTATCTTACCATTAAGCCTAGCACATTCTAAGAGCTTAAAGGAAACTTGTTGATCAATGACACACAACTGAATCCTAGAGGGGTTTATATGAGTATCAATTGTATGTGCAGAACAATATACTATACATTAAAGTGGGGAGGCACTAAAATAATAGACTATTCCCAGAAAAACTCTACCCATCTTTCATTGTGGTCAGTTATTTCATTAACTAGATTATAATACATCTTGCATCATATGCTCAATGACTAAACTATTCTTTCACTAAGGGATTTGTTGGTGACAAAGATGAAGATTTATATGGCATGGATGGATATCTATACACTATTGCTTAGTCACTTCAATAAAATTCTCCAGATCATAACTGTCTTCTTTCCTAGATTAAAGGAAGTTCTTGATTTAGATTGGTGATCTTAAAAACCTATGAAACTACTCCAAGTACAAATGTTCATCTGTGCCAGCCCATTATTTGTAGTTCTTGGCCAACTTCTCCCATAAATTCATCATTAAAGGTCCTCCCAAAACAATAGGTAGGTGTCTTCCTTACTTTCTCCTGACATTGTAAAGACACAAATCAAGTCTTCCCTCAGTTATACTTGCTCTTACCATGAGACAAACACTCTTTTTTGCCTTATATTTTTATTATAAGTTCCAGTTATCCTTTGAATTCCTTATTTATAATTTATTGCAGTCTAGGCCTTATGACTGATGCAAATTTTCAATTTTTCAGAAACTATAATGTTCCATACCTTATGGTCTCCCAATAGCACTATACTATCAACATTTTTTAAATGGATCTCTTTGTTTCAAGGGGAAAGTTTGGGGTCATGAAAGAACTTTGCAATTGGGATATGGATAGAGGAAAGAATACAACACTAATTACAGTTTTTTCATAGATGTTTAAACTATGTAAATCAGTTTCCATAATGAGGAGAATAAAATCAATTAAAAATCATGTTTCTCAGCAACACTTGACTTACTTCCATTTCGCAACTTTCCCCATTATGATTTCAATATATCATGGGTCATATAAGAAATTAAATGACAATTGGGGGGAGGAGATTTGCAGGAGCTACAGATGGCATGCCAAGGCCAGCAGATGATAGGGTTATAACCAAATACTTAACCCAAATTTTACAATAAAGTATTCCTCTGTCAGTCCAACTTTAATGCAAAAATGAAATCTTGTCCACAATGAAACAATAATCAAATTAGTTTCCATTAAATGACATTACTTTTAGAAATACTTTTCATGCCTGCTGATCCAAAAGTGTGAAAAGTATCTGCCAGTTTATATTTCCACTGTGAGTTAGGATTTTAAAATAACTGATTTAGAATTCTGTCCTTTCAAATTTAAAAAAAAGAGAGAAATATGCCTTTATTGTTAGATGATCATAAAATGAACTCAATAGACACAATCTCAAAATAATACATTAAGGTGGCAAGTGGATTTGACCTACTGCTAGCAAAACTCT
This sequence comes from Myrmecobius fasciatus, assembly GCA_023553655.1. Classification (NCBI taxonomy): domain Eukaryota; kingdom Metazoa; phylum Chordata; class Mammalia; order Dasyuromorphia; family Myrmecobiidae; genus Myrmecobius; species Myrmecobius fasciatus. Next base: position 452,814 of record JAJPUD010000054.1, on the reverse strand, counting down.
CATAAAGATTGAATTGACTCCTTCGGAAAATCTCTCTGCTCAAACTGCTATGAATTAAAGCAAGGTTCATTGATCACAACTTACAATCACTATTTCAAAAAAATTCACAGTCAATCAGGAACTCCTCGGGATAGGAATCATATTTTTAATCCAAAAGCAATGTTATAGCACAATCCAGGAACCCACAAGAAGCTTGATGCTATAGCATAACAAGGTCTGCTATGTCAATGCTTTACCTACAACTATTCATCATAGTAAAATCTTCAATACATTTCCTAATTCCACAAGTTTTTCTTCCCAATTTCTCATCATTTGCAGCAAAAAATTTACAAAGTCATGAATTTCTTGTTTTAAGAGTTTGGATTCACCCTGGTCTGTGAAATGCATTTATTTTTAGCCTACACAGAGTAAAGGAATAGATTTTAAAGCCTCACTTACCTGACATCCTTGTTTTCTCAAATAAATGCCCTCAAATAGTTTTCTGCTAAATGCTACTGCTCCCCAGCATTACAAATAACATGGCAATGTGCCTCATCTCCTTCTGCAACTCAATTTTTCATGCCTGTTTGTTAAAATCCTTTGTGTGAGCTTGGTTCAGTTGCAAACAGGAAATGTGGTGATAAAGGCTTCTTTGGTTGAGATATATAACAAGAGGGCCTTCTTTTGTTGTAACAGGAGAAGGAAACTCCACAGACTTCTCTCTATGTTGGTGTTTGATCTTCATTAATAACATGAATCCAACAAGAAAACAAATCATTCATCTGAGACACAGGCTGTTACACTAGAAAGAATTTAGTAGGCTTACACATTAAAATTTCTTCAGGTCCCTCTATGAGTAGTTGAATTCTTCCCTCAATTTCTTTTCCCTGTTCAGAATGGCAGTCACTCTGTGGGTAGTTGGAGTATTCTGGAGTATAGGACATGTGATAGGAGGAAAATGCCAGCTGAAAGGCAGCAATTGGGATGGAATACCTCAATGATATTGAAAGGGTCTTTTGCTTTTCCACTCATTTCTGGCAATGTCTGCTGGTACAGAGGTTCCAGGAAGAGAAGTTGATCTTATCCTTTACATTCAAGGTCCTAGACCACCCAACAAAGAAAATGGTATCCAGGGATCTTGATATAATTCTAGTCAGTTGAATGCTCATTTCATATAGAGAGCAGCTGCCCTTGCTGCCATTTCTTTGAGATGGAGAAAGACAACCCTTGTTTATATCTTGCTGAAAATACATCCTGCATCTGAAGAAAGCATCCAACAAGGTCACCAGCCAAAAAGTTCATCTTCTTCTGCTGAATGTGGTACCCTGTGTCATCATCTCTTATGTCTCTGTGGACAGTTAGAAGGTTGTCAGCAAATAAGTAATAATGTCCAGAGCTCTGAGATAGTCTCTTAAAAGCAAAGAATAGCTAGACATGCTGAACATTGAGGTAAGTCGGGGAGGAATTCTATGTAGGTGAACAAAGGGAATTAGGACAAAATTCCACAGTGGGAAGCAAGATACCCCAGTTATCCTAATTACAAGAGGTTTAAAACTAGAGATAAAATTTCAGGATTCAGCTTGTGCATTTCAGGCATCACTCTGTGAAATCACTTGTGGATATCCAATAAAAAGATGACTCTTTAGTTAAATAAACATGAATAGAACAGTCCAGAAATTGTTAAACATAACTAATGAGGTTTTTTGGTAAAACCTCCAGAGGTTAATTATCTGACCACTGTAGGTAACTCAGGATCTCAGAGCACCTCTAGATGGTCTCTACCTCCTGTTTGGAGCAAATACCATAATACCAGGCCAAAGATAGTGGGCACTAATCTCTTATCAGAAAGACTCCTGTGAGCTCTACTCATTTTTCAGCTTTGTATCCTTTTGTACCTGCAAGCGCAATGGATGGGTTTCTAAAAAACATAAATGGCCTAGAAAAAAAAATCTGGCAACAGTAAAAGGTATCCAATATTCCACCAAGATTTAATTCTTTATGTAAAAATAAACTCTCTATAGTATGCAAATTTGTTTTCATCTTTAATAAATGGTAAACTTTTATGTGTACCAAAGAATTGTTTTAAAATATATTTCCTTATGATTTATTATCAGCAAAAGTTTGAAAGCTATTTTATATACCTATATATCTGGAGTCATATAAAAATTTCTTGGGCAAAAAGGGGTTGTGAGTGGAAAAAAATAAAGAAACTGGTAAAGAGGATTCTAGTTTAGATGCAGTTTGGACAGAATGAGTTTAAACGAATCTAAAATATCATTTACATGAATAGGAATCCCTTCAAATAGTGATCCTGCAAAATGGGTAACTAGGTTCTGCATAATGACTTCCAGTTAAGAGACACATAAAAATTCCTAAGATAGCCTATTCCTCTTTGGAGCCATTCGCACTTAGCACTAGGAAAGTGATTAAAGAACCCCAAAATAGTCACATTATTATGATGATTCATATATTTATATGATTGTATATTAATATATTGCTATAATATATGCACTTTAACATGAATATCAATTACATTATATATTCTATACACTTATTATATGTATGTATGTGTGTTTATATATATATATACATGTTTATGTATATCATCTCCATCCATCTAAGAAAAAATCTGTCAATAGATTAGAATCTGGAATTTTTTTTTTGCTAATACCTCCCAAGGTAACCCATTTATTTACATTTTGTTACATTCAGTCTCTTGTGACACCAGAAACACCAAAGAAGCTATAATTATCACACAGTACATAAAAAAATTATTTGCAGTACCTCCTGGTCTCTGACCAATGTGTTTAATTGATCAAAGCATAAAACTGGATACCTGGAAGAATAAATGAATTAGCTAATGATTTAAAGGCTTCTTTTAAAAGGATGCAATAAAATGTATATTATACACATTTATAATATGTGGACATAGGTATACAGATATAAATGTATACATATACATATGTACATATTATATATATACATATATATTAATATTGTTCAGTTGTGTCTGGCTCTTCATGACCTCATTTGGGATTTTCTTGGAAAAGAAATCTACCCTCTATCTACTGCAGCACCTAGCTGTTTTGTTGGCTCTCTAGTCAGGAAGATTAATCTTCCTGAGTTCAAATCTGACTCTAGACACTTTCTAACTATGTGACTCTTGTTGCCTCAGTTCCACATATGTAAAATGAGCTGGTGAAGGAAATGGCAAATCACTCCAGTATCTTTGCCTAGAAAAGCCCAAATGAGGTGACAGTCAGACATGACAGAAAGAACTGGTCAACAACATTATCATTTTTTTCATAATTGACCTGGATATTTTGATTCTATAAAATGCTTCTTTAGCACTTTCAGGTAATATGGTTTCATGTAACACACCCTATATGGTAATTTAATAAGTAATTATCTAGTCATCCAGAGGCCTAAAAATAAATGTACATGCAAAAAAAAAAACTAATACATATCTGTCCAGTAAAAGAGTCCAAAGTAAGGAAGCAAAAGTACTTGACAATTTATAGTTATCTTGATGCTGTTGAAAAGCAGGACTTCATACTAATTTCTTTGATTTATAGATGTAGGTACTTAGTAGTTTAGGTGAGTCATCCAAAGTCACACAGAAACTCTGGATTTTTGTGAATTTATCCATGTTTTGCCAAGGTACAGATGGTCAGTACTAAAAGGAAAAAAAAATCAAAGATTTTTCATTAAATATAGATGATTTTTTGCACTAGGGAACGTTATCAGAATACATAAGGGGTTATAGATATGTATTTGTCAGGAAATATATCAACGAATGAGTTTAGCAATGTGGGTGATGGTTTCATATGCCAGGCTCACATAATAAATAAACATGAGTGCTTTTATAATACTTTTTAATGAGACAGGACTATCAAAAGGAAGTTTAGAATATGGCTAGGCTCAGCAGGTTTGAAGACACGTACTGACAAGCTTATTGAAGACCAAGAAATAATGCAGGGATTTTGAGAAGATGTAGGGTAATCTTGATGAACATGTGTCAGAGAAATGAGGATTCTGAGGTCAATAAAATTGGAATTTTTATTGTCAAAAGTGAATATAGAATATATATCAAAGTGGCAGTTGCTATTTGCAACCCTCAGCATTTGGAGAAGGGTATTCCTGTGACCCAGAGAAGGTCCAATTAAAGCCAATAATTAAATGTTTCCGGAGTGCCTCCAAACACTCTGCTTCCCTACCTAGGCAACTTTCTTGCAACATCATATAAAATAGGAGGATTTCTTTACAAAGGCTGAGCCTCTAAACATTTCCCATCCCTTCCTTTTCTGATTCAGTTTTATATCATATACAGGAATCTCTCCCTCTAGGTGACTTCTCCAACTCATATTCACAACGGTGGTTCAGGTCCCTAGAAGGCAGCTAACTATTTCTCAGGGTATTAGGCATAATCCCCCTCTAGTATGTTCTTTGTTATTATCAATCATTTAGATGTAATTAGCTTAGATAAAGGGGTATTTCAAATGTGGTATAGTGAAAACAATTAATTCAAAATACTCTCCTAAACCAAGATGTGCAGACCCATACACATGTTTCCCAAGGAGAGTGGGTTCAAATCCAGATAGCTCATCTTATCAAAGAGTAATTTAGAATTTTTGATGAATGGTAGTTTCTTCCCCCTTTATAAAATCCTCATGAAGTTTCCCTTAGGTGAGTGTAGTACTTTGTGGCCTCTGAATGTCTGCCCCTTTGTTGAGTTCTGAAGATGTTTTAGTTTGTACTCCACACATCTCTCAACTCCCAAGACAGGTACTGCTATGAGCCACTGTTGTTCTGGGGATATAATGGGAAGTCCAAGTCTTCTAATCTTTGAAATTCACAAGATCATTCCCTGTTCAATAGATATAAAGGAGAGAAACTCAATCCTACCCCTCTCTCACTCTTTGAGCTTCTCTCTTCTAGTTATTGGCCCAAAGATCAAAATGTTCTTGAAACTTGACTAATTCCTATTGCAATCTCTTCCATGATATCCATAGGCCCAAAGATATATTATTTTTCTTTCAGCCAATCTCAATGCATTTACTGTGAATCATCATCACCCAATTCTTAGAAGTACTTCCCTCCTCCCAAATTAATTAGCAATGTGTCCACATCTTGTTTACACCATTGATAGATTTAACAGAGGTGTCTAGGAATTCTTCATACCTAGTATATAGATGATAGTTAATAGATAATAGGACCTTAAAAATCTTGTTAATTATACTAATTGGGGTTGTGTTTGTGAAACACTAATCTTAGAAACGTTTGAAGTTATTTATTTAAATGCATGACTTATTTTCCTATACTGTGCAAGAATTTTAGGGGATAAGCTGTGTGAAGAATAATTGAATTATAAACTAGTCGTACATTTCAGCTGAATTTGACTTAAGGAATCATTGATCTCTTCCAGGTCTTCAATATTTCATCCTGAAGTTGGTTGATTATTTTTTCAGTACTAAATCTTGAGTCACTCAATCCCTCTTGGCTAATATACTCTCAGTCTGTCCTCCAGGTTTAAGATTCTTAGTTCAATGATTAAACTGCTCTTTGAAATCATCTGAAGCACTGAATTACAGAGTTAGAAGCCTCCTAAGAACTAATCATCTGAAACAGCATCTTCAACAAAATCTGTTATAGTTGACCAAATAACTTCTACTTGACCTTTCATTGTATGAAACTCACATTGCTTCTCTTCCTTACATTGGTTGAATTGATTTTGTTAGTGCTAAAGAATTTCATTTTAAATATTTATGTTATCTTTTTTTTTGCTGAGGCAATTGAGGTTAAGTGATTTGCCCAGGGTCACACAGCTAGGGAATGTTAAATGTCTGAGATCAGATTTGAACTCAGGTCCTCCTGACTTCAGGACTGGTGCTTTATTCACTGTGCCACCTAGATGCCCCTATGTTATCATTCATGATCATTCACATCCCATCCTTCATTGAAAACTCTTCGCCTTACCACAATTTTGAAAGACATACTATTTGTTTCTCTTTTAAGCTTTTTAATAGAGTGGCCTTTAATAGTCAAATTACATATCCATTTTGAACTTTTTATAGCACAATGATATAGATGCTCTTCTAAACCCACTTTCTAAAAGACTACTTCACAGTCTTCCCAATAATTTTTGTCTATTGGGCAATTCTTTCTTAAACTGTTTTCCGGAAGCTTGGGTTATTTACTTTAATTGCTTCTAATTCTTCATTACCTAGTTTATTTCCACTGATCTACTTTTCTATTTTTAATGAATGCCAAATACATTTTACAATTGCTCCTTTATAAAGTAAGATCTGAAAGTTCTGTTATCTTTTCCTTTTTTTCATTATTTTCCTTGAGAGTCTAGATTTTTTGTTCTCTCACAGGATTTTTGTTATCATTTTGTCTAACTGTATGAAATATTCCTTGGTAATCTGATTAGTTTAGCACTAAATTTTTAATTCAATTTAGGGAATATCTTTATTATTATTACATTGGAATGGCCCAACCATGAACCACAAATATTCTTCCAATTATTTTTTATTCTTTTTTAAAACAAAATTTAACTTTATGCCTGTTGTATTTATTTTATATAAATAGTATATATGCATATATATACTATTTATATAAAACAAATATATGTGTGTGTGTGTCTACATCTTCTTTTTCCCTCAGTAGAATGTATGGTCCATGAAGATAATAACTGTTTAATTTTTGTCCTTGTTTCCTCCATACCCAATACAGTGCTTAGAGCATAATGGGTGCTTTGATAAATGCTTGCTGATTGATTGATTGACTCCCTGATCCTAATTCTCTCTGGAAACAAACAGAAGTCCAAAACCTTTCTTTTTTTCTCAATTATATTTTATTTTTCTAATTACATGTAATTTTCAATAGTCATTTTTATAAAGATTTTGAATTCTAAATTTTTTCTCCCTCTTCTTTTACCACCCCCATCCCCAAGGCAGCAAGCAATCTGATATAGGTTATACATGTGCAATCATTTTAAACATATTTCCATATTAATAATGTCAGAACAAAGAGAGAAAAACATGAGAAATAAAAAGCAAACAAACAAAAAAAAGCAAAAATAGTATCCTTTGATCACCTTCAGTCTCCATAGTTCTTTCTCTGGATGAGGATGGCATTTTCCATCCAAAGTCTATTGGAATGGTTTAGGATAACCATATTGCTGAGAAGAGTAAAGTCCATCATAGTTGATCATCACAATGATCATTCTATTACTATGTAAAGTGCTCTCCTGGTTCTGTTAATTTCATTCAGCATCAGTTCATGTAAGTCTTTGTAGGCTTTTCTGAAATCAGCCTATCATTTTTAGAAAATTATAATATCCAATTATATTCATATAACTTGTTCATCCATTCCACAATTGAGAGGTATCCATTCAATTTCCAATTCCTTGCATCCATAAAAAGAGCTGCTACAAATATTTTTGCATACATGGTTCCTTTCTCCTCTTTTATGATCTCTTTAGGATACAGACATATTAGAAGCACTACTGGATCAAAGGGTATGCACAATTTTATAGTCCTTTAGGCATAGTTCCAAATTGCTCTCCATAATGGTTCGATCATTTCACAACTCAACCAACTATCCATAAATGTCCCAGTCTTCCCACAAGTCCTCCAACATTTATCTTTATCTTTTCCTGTCATGTTAGCCAATCTGAGATGTGTGAGGTGGTACCTCAGAGTTGTTTTAATTTGCATTTCTCTAACCAATAATGATTTAGAGCATTTTTCATGTGATTACAAATGATTTTAATTCCTTCATTTGAAAATTGTCTGTTTATAGCCTTTGACCATTTATCAATTAGGAAATGACTTGTATTCTTTTGAATTTGACTCATTTCCTATATATTTTAGAAATGACCTTTATGAGAAACACTGACAAAATTTTTTTTCTGGCCTTTCTGCTTCCCTTCTAATCTTGAGTGTATTGGTTTTGTTTGTACAAATCCTTTTTAATTTAATGTAATCAAAATGATCCATTTTGTATTTTATGATGTTTTCTATTTCTTGTTTGATCATAAGTTCCTCCATTCTCCAAAGATGACAGGTAAACTCTACCTTGTTCTTCTAATTTGCTAATAGTATCATTTTTTTATGTCTAAATCATATACCCATTTCAAATTGGCTAATCTTTTTTATGATAACTTTACAAATACTTAAAGACAATAATAATTTATTTCATATAATAATAATAATCTATTTCATAGGGAGCTGCAAAACATAAGATGTAAAGTTGGTCCCCCATGTACTAATACAGGATGAAAAAAAACAAATTCTATTAAATATTGTTACACAAAGATCACCATTAAATGATTTTTCATTTCATTGAAGAAATTGTGACATATATGTACTTTCCATCTTCATAATCTAGAAACTGAAAACAAGATAAATTTAGTATGGAAGTAAAATTATATTAATGATTTCTGAAGACAAATCAGCTTCCAAAAACATTGCTGTCTGAAAATAACATTAAAATATTTCCTTTTTCTACTCACAAAGTATTTTTCTCTCACCTTTGCCGTTTTATATCCCATTTCTCAAAACTTAGCTCCTCCATTTGAGAAAGAATTCACATCAGTTGTGGTCAATTCGATCCTGACCCAGCCATTTCTCAGATAATTTCTCTACCTTACCTTCTACATGGTTTTCCCTAACCCTAATCCCATTTTCAACTCCATTTTACCATTGTCTTCTTCTATTAGAATGTAATCTTGTTGAGGACAGGGATTATTTGACTTTTTGCTAATCTTTGTATTCACAGTGATTAATACAGTGCCTAGCAAATAGTAATACATATTCACTATTTCTGATCTCTTTCACTAAGGCATCATAAAACATTTTAATAGCCACAAAACAGTGCATTTCTTCAAAAAGTCTGTGGAAGGGGAGAAAATAAGCTATTTTCTAAAGCATAGCCTCTATTTCCTCTGATTTGGTCATTGAAATAGCCACTGAAAAGCTCTGAACCTGTGACAGGAATAGCAACCCAAGAAGAATTATTGCCTCTTTTATCAAAGTCTTGTTCTAGTGCTTCATCTCAGTAGGAAGGATGACCTATGGTTTTTAAAGGCAACATAATACAAGCTCTGACACATTCTACTCATGGTGACCCAGAAATGTCCATCATTCCACGAATACCTTAGCTATACTTAGAAAGACTAAGCACGAAAGGGTTGAACACTAAGTAATGAATAGGGATTTCTTTGTCACAATTTATGAAGACCAACTAGAAGGATAAAAAAGGGTTGCAATCGGTATCAGTGGAATGAGTACTTACACTATTGATATAGGGTAATAAAATTATTGACCTTTTAAAGTGTTGTTTCCTAAAATAAGGCTTTTAAAACTTTTTCTACCCATGACTCCTTTTTGCGTGAGAAATTTTTATACAACCCTAAGTATATAAGTATATTATATATATTATGTATATATATACACACATACACACATACATACATATATATATATAATTAGTACACAAATCAAAAATTTGCTGATAAATCACCAAAAAATTTACTTTAAAACAATTCTTTGATATATATGTATAATTTTACCATTATTAAAGATGAAAACAAATTTTTATACTAATGAAATGAATGTACTTGTTTATCTTTGCATAAAGAATTAAATATTGGTGAATTAACTGATACCTTTTACTGTTGCCAAATGTTTTATGACTTCCACATTCAGTTACTTGATTCCAGATGGAAATGTGACCAACAGTTTAAGAAGTTTTGGTCTAGAATCTTTCCACTGAGTTACCTTGATCTAAACGTCCCCTTTTATAGATAAGCATTCAGAATAGCTTCCCTAAGGAGGTCTATGCTCAGTTTCAAAAAATGAATGCAATTTTAACTTTAGGCATTTAATTATTAAAAGCTTATTATGTTTCAAGCACTCTACTAGTAATTGGTGATACATCAGAAAGAAACAATTTCTGCCCTCAAGAAACTTATATTCCAATGGGTAGAGAAAACCCACAAAGGAAAAAGGAATCCCAGGGATGATGACTGGAACCCCAGAGAATTAATTGACACATTCTTTCTTAAAAGCAACTGTAGCATCAATTTTTATTACTATATCCAAAGTCAAAAAAGGAAATCAAGTTGGATCATGGGATATATGTGTAGGAACAAGACAGATAGTAAGGTATTCCAGGAAGATATAATACAAAATATAGGCTTGGGCTAGTTATATAAAGGACAGCCAGCCAGGTGGTACCATAGTGGATAAAGTGCTGGAAGCTATATTCAGGAAGACTCTTCTTCCTGTAGTAGTCACCTTAACTATATTTACCTTGCTTTCCTCATCCAAAAAATTAGCTGGAGAAAGAAATGGCAAACCACTTCAGTATCTTTACCAAGAAAATCCCAAATGGGTCACTGAAATTGAAAATAATTGAGAAAAACAAGTCAAAAATAGTTAGATATGGTGGGTTTGGCAAGTTTAAATTCATTCATTCATCAAACAACACCAGTCAGCTCCAGGCCAGAATTCTAAAACTAAATATATTCACTCCTCCCAGGAAGAAAGTCATGGTCCCTAGGAACTAGTCTCAATGGTTACAGATGAGAAGGTGAAGGGAGTAGAGGGAGCCACAAAAAGAGCAGATGCCAAAATGTTCAAAGAGTTGCAAAGAGAATTGAGGAGACAATCCTAATTAAACATCTCTCCTCACCTTTATCTCTCTAAAGGAGTAACACATTGTCAAATAAAGGGAAAGGATGATAAGGATAGGAATGAGACCTGTGATTTCATTAATATACAGAACTACCACTGAGGAACATCCTCAATCAATGGCAGGCCAACATATTTTCTGCTACTTTTTGCCTTAAAGATCTGTCCAAAGAAGTGAGACATTGTGATTTGCCCAAGGTCTCTAGAGTGTATATAAGATGAGATTTGAACCAAATCCTTTCTGACTTTAAACCTAGCTTTCTTTCCACTATGCCAGACTGCCTCTTGAAAACAACTATATGACCTCTATGTTCCCTCTCCAAAAAAGAGGTAAATAAAGGAAATTCTTTGACCAGAAACTTCACAAAAATAGTTGATACCAAAGAAATGAATAAGAAAAAATTAACCCAATAAATAAACAATAAAGGCAAAATCTCCAAAAGGAAAAAAACAATGCCTCAATAACAACTAGACACCAGAAAAAATTAATGAACCAACATTAGGAAACCTTCAGAATAGTAATAAAATATACAAGATATAAATAAAGTTCTAGCTTCTTTAAAAATGAACACAACAAGACTCAAAGAATACAAAAGAATAAACATAAAACTTAACAGCTTGGAACATTTTGTTGAAATTTGTAATGAACCAGTAGGGTCTAAGAATGGTGTAGATGGGACACAAAAATATAGAGATGGCAAGAATTCCATGTTCTAAAAACTTTTCATAGTATCTGTTTTCATCCATTCCTTCCATATTCCCTAATGTCCTAAAGCTTTTTGACATTAGTATAGCTAAAACCCAATTTCGTATTATAATTACTCAAGTAGGATAGGATTGCTCCAAATAAAATTACTTCAGTTAGCATTTAATTTTTTTAATTTAGTCAATTATTTTTAGCCTCATATTTAGCTCTGTACTCTTAAATGTCATTTCTACTCTGACATGAGTCTTATGGCTCCATGTTCACTTTGATATTCATGAAGACAAAATATAATTTAATTTTATTCATTGATCCATACATGTCAGTTTACTTTATTTTAGAATAACTGTGACCTTGGAATCCATTCCCCCTAAAAAATAACTTCAAAATTCCCTGTGCTCAGAGTTTAAGCTGGGAATCTTAAAAACCTTTCAGAGCTAAGGGATGACTGTATGTCAACCTTGTTTCAGATGAAATTAGATAGGTGTACTTAAAGAAAAAAAAGAAGTATATCAATGCATTAAACTGGTATTTGAAGCTTCTTTCACCAAACAGTAGTATGGTAACACCACGACCTTTATTTGATTTCCCTTCCAACCCTCTTTCCCCAAATTGAGTCTATCCCATGAATATAATATTATCTCTTCTTGTCATTCTTTTTCCCCTTTGTTCCTTAACCAATAGAATATAGGAAGACCACACAAAGTAATGGAGAAAAATCTCCCTTCTCCTTTCTTCTTCAGCAAGCCAACGTCCATGTTCATAGCCTGTCTTCTTGTAACTCCTTGCCATGTGCTCTTCTTCCTGGGCTTTCCCTAGGGACTGAGATATGAAGGCAGCATACTCATAGTGTTTTACTTACATGCATAGGGCATAAGGTAAACATTTTGTGTTGAAATGAGACAAACATAAAGAGAGACAAGGATGGAGAGAGATTAAATGACTTGCCCATAATTATATAGCAGCTATACATCAAAGAAGGTCTTCCTGATTCCAAGTCCAGCACTCTATCCACTAAGTAACACTGATCATTTCAAAACTTTTAATTCAGAATCTTTTCTTTATTTCCTTGTTTCTTTATTTTCCATATTTTTTCATTCTCCATGTACCTTTCTTATGTCTTCACTGCTATCACAGGTACCTTGATGTGAAGAATTGCTTGCAGGTTAGTGGAATGGCCTCTGATCGTGTGGGGAAAATTCATAAATAAAATCTCAGAGGGAACTGATACCCTTCAAAAATATTTTATGGAATTAAAGCCTGTTAATTTCATAGCAACAAAATAGATTTATTCTCTCTACTTTCTCTCTGTAGTACAGTGACTTAATTGTGCAATCAGACCAAAGTTAATACAATGTAAGTAAACAGTTTTGTGAAAGTAAAGATGAGAAAAATCTTTTGTTTCATAAAAGGCTTTAAAATATGTAAAATCCTTCAAAAATTAATTACAGTATAACACTATCATAGCTCATGAAACTATATTGATGATTCATATTTTTGTTGAGTTCAAGACCAAAAGATTTTTACAGAAATCAGAGAGAAAACTTAATTATACAGATGGAAATAGACAAGCTAAAAAATAAAGAACAATGATTTAGTCTGGCACAAGCTTTTTTTTTTCTTTTGGTAAAGTTCTTTTCTTGTCTTACAGAATATAACTAATGAAAAATCAGACTGGAAACAAAAGGACATATGAAGATAAAAAAAGGAAGAGAAATAAAAGTAAAGAAAGGCCAAATCAAATGAAAGAATTGTATGAGGGCATATGCTGATATCTTGTTAATTTATGTTTGTGTTAGAAAAAAGGAGGGAAGAGTGTTAACCTTTATATAAGATTCTATTTAAATAGGAATATATAGTGTGATTTCAAATAATGTGACCACTTCATGAGATTCATTATTTGTATTAATTGGTTCCTAGTTAATATAATAAACACTTTAATCATAAGTTTTACAAGGGTAGATCTGTACTTTTCATAGAGATAAGACTTCTTAGAAAGTTTTTAATTTTGCTGAACATATGGGATGATGAAAGACTTTATGAAGTGTATGTCCTGGACAAGTTAGTAAATCACTCAATGCCCCTATACATGAATCTCAAAAACTACATGTTGTGGTTCTACATTGGTAGAAGTTCTTCATCAGGAAGTTCCTATATCAGTAAAATCATATTTCAGATGCTGCTATCATCACCATCACCACCACCACTAACACACACACACACACACACACACACACACACACACACATTTCCTTTAAAAGAAAAGTGTGGGACAATTCTAAATATGGGCAAGCATGGGCAACTATGAATCCATGATTTTATTTTAGGGTATCTCTGTTTACTCTTTGGCTATTTACTTTAACTATTTACTCTCAAGGATAGCATATTTTGTCTCTATTCTTATCTTGCCCTTAATTATTGAATGGGCATTGCCTCAGACAAATTGAAACCTGGAAAAGAACTTAGTTTAGAAAGACCAAAATCAACTACTTCATCCCAGTTCATTATCGATTGTCTTGACGTCTGTCTTGCCACTGAACTTCAATTCAGTGACTGGAGGAGAGAGTGAGATTGGCACGTGTGTAATCCTGCTTCATTTAAATCCAATTAGCATACAAATCAAGACATCTCCTAAAAGTCTTCTTTGAGAATGAAGAATGAACAATAATCACAGAATCTATGGTTTTAGAATAGCCTGGAAACCCTATATGATCTGTTTCCCCCCCCCAAAAAAAAAGAAGTGAATATTCCCCTACTCGAAAAAAACCCCACAGAAACAACAGTTCAGCAAAATCCATCAGAAGGCAAAGAAAATGTAATAGCAGATAGAAGGGTAAAAAAAACAGACCCTCAAATGACATTAGCAATTCAATGGGAAAATAAACAACAACTCCAGAAGCAGAAAAGTGGTCCCCCCCCCCATGGGATGCAGTGTTAGGATCATAGTTGTCTGGGTCTTATTCAATTTCTCAGTGAGAATCTATAGGAGAGTATGGCTCTATGTGTATAAATGTGGGGGTGTATCCTGTGACCTGCCCTTACTCTTGTCTTTGTTTTGAATTAATGTGTACTCTAGTTTGGTCTTATTTTAAGAAAAGATACATTGGTAGATAGAGCACCAACCCTGAAGTCAAGAGAATCTGAGTTCAAATCTGTCTCAGACACTTAATGTGTCCTAGCTGTGTGACCCTGGGCAAGTTACTTAACCCCAACTGCCTCAGCAAAAAAACTCAAACAAAAAAAACTTTAAAAAAATATAGATTGGATGAGGACTCATTAGCAAAGATTTTGAATAGATGCTAATCCTATATCTTGATCCTGAGCCTTGATTTCAGGAGGTCATGGTTGTTTAATGGAATTGGCTTCATAAAGTCTTTCATCATCCCATATGTTCATCAAAATTAAAAACTTTCTAAGAAGTCTTATCTCTATGAAAAGTACAGATCTACCCTTGTAAAACTTATGATTAAAGTAGATATTATATTAACTAGGAACCAATTAATACAAATAATGAATCTCATGAAGTGGTCACATTATTTGAAATCACACTATATATTCCTATTTAAATAGAATCTATTACAATTATCTACATAATTACAACATTTGAATAGCATGGATTTGAATACCATGCAGGTACTTAAGGGGAATTCATTATTCGCATTAATTGAAATCTAACTGTAATTGCAACCTCCTTGAACTTTTGTAAGAGCTATAGATCTTATTTTTTCTCATTACTATTAGATATTCATATTAATTTGTTATTACAGGAAATCTGGGGGCCTTCTTTGAAGTTCTCTTTGTGACAAACATAACCCTAAACCCACCAACTATACTAATGCATTTATTGGACCCAAACTGGTTTTTCAGTAAGAGCTATTAAGTCTTATCAGCCAGACCTAACTTAGCCTTAAAATATATGTCATCCTTTCCAATATAACCATAAACTAAAAGCAGGTATATGCAGAAAAAGACATAAAATATATATCCCATTTTTCTAGTAAGCAGGAAAAGGGAAAGATATATAGTCAAAAGTCTTACCTGGAGAAGACAAGACTAAATGAGATTCTTGAGCCCTAGGGAAGAAAATATTAATGATAGATAGATCAGAGGTGACACAAAAAGGGAGAAGAATTCTAAAAAGATGTTTTGACTTTATATTTGTGCCTAGGACTAGCCCTTCCTAGATGGCAGTCATAGACTCTAAATAATAGTTTAAAGAATAGAATTTCATTTCCTTGACATATAATGTCCCAACATCCCATCTAGAGAATGGGGGTCTGACAGTACATTCATTTTATAGTTCCCAACCTAATCCTCACAGCAGTTTAGTTGGCTTCTAACTGAACTCTGTCTTCTAATTGTAAGTTATTGGACATTCCCCCACTCTTATTAAGCTAGTTCTTCTTAGTCAAAACCAATTAGATTATAAAGTAATTATTCAGTGACTTGAGAGGCAGTGGAGCATACAGGGAAGAATACTGAACCCATATAATATTCCTAGATATGCAAGAATAGGATTTAGAATAGAAAGGAACTTTAAAGAACATTTTACAGATGTGGAAAGTGAGCAACAAACAAATTAAGTTTATTGCCCAATATCACACCAGTAATAAGTAGCAGATGTGACAATTTCTTATGACTAAAAATTTAGTTCACTGGATCATATGACCTCATGAATTATGCTTTGGAACAAATTAATCAGATAAGTTATTTATGGTGCCTGAATTCTCCAAAAAAAAAATTGTTCTGGTTCTATAAAACAGTACTGACTATTATTCACTCATTTTCAGTCATATCTGACTCTCTGTGATCCCATGTTTTCAGACAAAGATTTTTTTTCTTGGACAGGATACTAGAAACTGAGGCAAACAGGGTAAAGTGACTTTTCCAAGGTCACACAGCTAACAAGTGTCTGAGGACAGATTTGAACCCTTCCCAACTCCAGACCCATTACTCTATGCACTATAGCACCACCTAGCTTTCCCACTAGTACTGACTACTGCTGCTCAGCTATCTAATAATTGATTAATATTCCCAGGACCCTAAACCCTTCCAGTTTTTTTTTTTTCTGAAGCATGGTTCATTTACTTGTTGCATGGATCTGTTGACTATTTTCTAGTCATATTGTTAGAAGCAACCAATATTCTTTAAAATCAAATCCAGTCAGTGTTAACTTATTGTTACTGCTATTATTCCAATCCCATAGTTGCATTCTAAGCTATTAACATGCAACTTTTTTTTAAGGATGTGGTCAAAACTGAACAAAAATGCAGGTGTCAAAACAAAGCAACATTAGATTGCCACATCTAACATCCTGTGACTCTCTACACCATGCCATTTTCTGCAACATGAGCAGTCACAAAAATCTATGCTAAGTTTATGTGATTCCCTTTAGCAAATGATGTCTCTTCCTCACAATTCATAGGAAGTGACAACGTTAGCTTCCTTAGCAACATCCCTGCCCCCTGCTAAAGAAGCATTGTAGTGGAGCAGATACGAACAGTATAAAGGAGATGCAACATATCTCTACCTCCTTGGGTTCAAATCCCATTTTTGACACTTACTAGTAAAACCATTGTGCATTGTTTTTCCTTTCTGGAGATGAGCTCAAATCCTAGCTCTGACATTCACTACTTATATAACCTTGAACAAATAATTTCTTCTCTAGGTCTTAGTTTCCTTAGCTGTAAAATTGGGGCGGAGGGAGGGGATGGGATGTACTACTTAGCATCTAAAATCCCTTGTGGTCCTAAGTCTATGAGACTAGGATCCTATGGCCTTAGAAAGTCTTTGCAGAGCCCAAATAATAGAATGTAAAGAGTTTTGCAAATATGAATGTGATATGTAAAAGCCAGATGTTATTATTGGATTATTCATATAATTTGCAGGTTTCCAGGAGGGAACAAACTAGCTCTTCCAGAGTATGTCTAGTCTGTTAACAATTGTTTTATTTTTTCCCCAAGACAGTGTCATTCTCTTTTTACCTCTTATTTAGAGGTATTACTAATAACTGTTACTTATATAGTGCTTTAAAACTTGCAAAATACTTAATATATATTACTTCATTTAGTTCTCAGAACAAATCTATGAGATCTATTTATCTGTCTATCATATCTGTCTGTCTATCTGTCTCTGTCTATCTACCTCTCTGTATGTCTGTATGTCTATCTGCCTATCTATCCTCCCTTAAATGTTCAAGATATTCATTTTCTTCAGGGAGTCTTCTGACTGTCCTCACATGTCCCCATATTCTAGAAATGCCCTTTTCCCTCTCCCCAGTCAAAACTTCTATCCCCAAGTACAATTCTTAACTTTGGGGAAAATTTTATCATCCTCACTATAACTGAGAATAAGAAAAGATGTGATTTGCTTAAAAATCATATAACTAAGTCAGAGGAGAGAATGTAACCCAAGTTTTCCTGACTTTCTGGTTACCACCTCTTATGCAAGTATGTGTTGGATTCATCCAATAAATATTTAGTCAGCATCTCCTATATTCAAGACAATATACAAAATATAAATTGTGCTGTCAACTTTCTGTGAGCTTTGATGTTTTAAGGTTATGGCAAGTTTGAGTCACCCTCCCCCAGCAAAGAGAAATGTTGACAAGATTCAAGATGAGATCGTATGATCCTTACCCCCTGGGATCCCATTATTTCTGCCTCAGCAACCAGTTCATCCTTGATGAGAATCAGTTTCAGAAAAGAAATTCTGCCTTGCGGGTACCTTCATCTTTTAAAAGATGAAAATATAATTAAGGCAAACTGAGAAATTACTAGTTACTCTTTTGGGGGCAGAAAGAATGCCAGCAGATGTCTAGATATAGTAGTGACTGGAAACTTCAATTATCCCTAAGGGAAGGTGAAACACAACTATCATCCATGCTTTTATATGAATTACTTTAGTCAGGTAACCAAAAAACCTTTCCCCAGAGTTAAGAATTGTACTCTGGGGTAGAAGTTTTGATCTGGGAGAGGGAAAAAGGTAATTCTGCAATATGGGGACATGTGAAAGAAGAGATTTGGGGGTGACTTCAATGAAGGGAATTTTAGATAGTCAGAGATTTACCTGAAGATGATGAGTTCATCAAACTTATAGGGAGTGAGAGAGAAAAGCAGTGACAGAGAGAGAAAGAGAGACAGAGACAGAGACATAATAAACAGAATGAAAGACAGAGAAACAGAGAAAGAGACAGAGACCTAGCTTTTATTAAATATTTACTATGTGCCAAACACTGTGCGAAAAACTGAGAATACAAACACAAACAAAAAAGCAAGATAGATCTTAACCTCAGTTTAAGGTTACATTTTGTTGGGGGTTGTACATAAATGGATGCTAAAAAAGTATAATGGTGAGTGGGAGGTCCAAAAGGTGCCCTAGAAATCACGCACTGAACCAAATTTAGAATGAATATGTCAAATATGAGAACGACCTCAAATGGAAGTTGAGACAAACCTACCAATGAGGTGAGGGAACTATAGAGGTAGAGGCATTTCCACTGTGAAGATGAGTACTGCAAAAGAGGCCAGAAGAAGTCTAACAATCATGGACTGAACTAGGTTTGTATTAAGCATGAAAGAGAGCAAGGAAATAGGTGAGAAATGTAGAAAAAGATGTAAGAGGGCAAGAAACACAAGTCTACTTTGACATTTTTACAAGAGCCCCACTTGCCATAGGAAATTATCTCTAGTTCTGTCCTTGATCTGTGAGCCAGACTACAGGTTCATGCCCTGAAAGACGGCATCAGTTTACATTGTAAGCCTTAAAACAAAAAAATTTTTAAAGATTTCCCTTTTGCTACCTTTGAATTTTTTTAATTAACACACAACAGCAAAACTAGAAAAGAGAATTATTTAGTGATGATACTAAAGTTCTCTATCTACATGCATTTACTGATAATAAGGATTCATAGTTAGGATCACAAAAGACCTGGAAGCTTCTACTAAAAATGAGAAGAAAACTTAGAAAAAATATAACAAAAGAGTTAGGCTTACAACCAAGAATAACTTACCCTGAAAAAATTAAAAATATGTTGGGGGAATGAAAGAGAGAACTTTCAAGCATTTTTGATTGATGGCCAGCTGAATAGAAACATTGAAATAGAAACATGAGTTCTGAGTAACAAAGAAAAATAAAAAAAAAGAAAGAAACATTTCTTTAATATCATCAAAGGGAGTTGAGAGAATTAAGAAAAACTGAATATATCTATGAATGGATCAGTTTGGTTTTGAAGATTTTTTTTTTTTTGCTTTTTTTGCTGAGGCAATTGGGGTTAAGTGACTTGCCCAGGGTCACACACCTAGGGAATGTTAAGTGTCTGAGACCAGATTTGAACTCAGGTCCTCCTGACTGGTGCTCTATCCACTGCGCCACCTAGGTGCCCCGGTTTTGAAGATTTTAAGAAAAGAAAGGGAAGAGAGGGGAAAAGCCCCCCCCTTCTTCAAGAAAAAGGAAAAGAATGTAACTTGCTATTTCTTATAATTAGAGTTTATGACAACAAGGAATAAAAAGTGGGAGGAGAGGACATCATATGAAACTCACTCTTTTCTGAAACAGATAAAAGAAAATTGGACAAACTAGTTTGGCACAGAAATATATCATATTCCACAGAAGGGAAAAAAATAAAGATGATGAGAGAGGTTGAAAGGGATTTGGTCACAAAGTATGTAGGTGGGTGGGTAGATTTAAAAAACTTGCTCTCAAGCAACAGTGCTGACATATCTTCCTTCTTCTGGCTTTGATTTGAAGTCAGTTTTAAATCCTTGTTTGTTATAGACTTTGTTGGTAAGAATTGTAGTTCAATATTATAGTCCTTACAAGATAAAAAGCCTGACTGATTGCAATCTTGTCTGCAACTCCTAAACAAAGGATTTCTGAATGTTTGCAAATTGTAATCTCATTAGCCAACTCTTGAAGTCAGTTCTACCTCAAACTACAAAATACATTTCCTGTGTAAAACCACCACTCTACCCTTAATCCCACCCTAACCTTTTCTCTGAGCTACACCTGACATCATCTCCAAAGGAGCTTAGCAGAGTTTGCAGTATTTTTAAGTGGGTTGAGATTGTTCTAAGATCAAGATTTCTAAGAAAATGAATGAACAGTTGGGAAATGCGTAAGCACCATAGTGCATTTTAAACATTTATTTAGCAATAATCTTTATTTAGCAGAGAGGTTCTCACCTCAAGAGCCGGACTGATTTCCCTTTGTTTGCTTATTATAAACTCAAGCATGTTTACAAAACAAGGACTCATTGAAAATTCAACTTCTCCATAGTGCTCAGGAATCTTTTCCTGGAAGATCCTTCCACCTCACGCCTCTATAGTATCCTTGGTCCCAGGTCCTTTCCTCTGTTTGGATGGTTCTTGACAGATTTTCCTTTTAAGGAGTGCATCTAACCCAGCCTACTCTACAAATTTTCATCAGGCTGCACTTCTCTGACCTTTCTTATCATACCCTAGCATCCATTCTTACTGCAAACTCTAGACCAGTCTCAAAATCTAGTCATCAGGACTGGGACTGTGAGTACCCTGACTCATGGGTCTCAGTGTTGAATGACTCATAGTAGTGAATGAAGTAGTAGACTGATGGAGTGCTGGGTTTAGAATCAGGAAGACCTGAGTTCAATTTCAGCCTCTGATACTTATTAGCAGTGTGACCCTGGGCAAGTCAATTAACCCATGTTTTTTCAAATGCAAAATAGGTATAATAACAGTACCTCCCTCTCAGGGCTGTGAGAATCAAATGAGATAGTCTTTGTAAAGAGCTTCATACAGTATCTAATACACACT
This sequence comes from Myrmecobius fasciatus, assembly GCA_023553655.1. NCBI lineage: Eukaryota > Metazoa > Chordata > Mammalia > Dasyuromorphia > Myrmecobiidae > Myrmecobius > Myrmecobius fasciatus. The sequence continues at coordinate 431,641 of JAJPUD010000054.1, read as the reverse complement.
AGTTGCTATTTAAACATTCTCTTCCATTTAAATTCCTGTGTATTTTAAGCTGAGCACTACTTTCCGCCATTTTCCTGGGACAGAACCAATATACTGACAATGAAATATACAACATTCATGACCAAACATGGGTTTTTATGTCAGTAAAAATCATGATAAAACATAGCTGAAAAGAATAGTGAGGAATAAAATCATGATAAACAGTTCAGAGTTTCCTAAGTTATTAAAGGGGCAGTAACCTGATAGACTGTCTAAATTCTTCATTCCAGAAAGCAGAGAAACTGAGCTACTGAAGTCAGCTTCTCTGCTCAGTGCATTGCCCGGGGTTGCCCTGGGCATACCATAGTTTTCTCTCTGTCACACTCAGCTCTTTAACTTCATTTCCCTTTTCTACCTTCCTTCTGAATCTGATCCACTGCAATTTTAAAATCTTCCACTGCCTTCCACTTTAAGAGAAGGATAGCTCCCTGGTTTATAAGGACTACAAATCCCAAGGTTATTATTCAGTGCTTTTCCTCCAGCCCATGAGGCAAACAATTCAGATCCTGTCTGAAGAGATTATTTACAGAGATCTTCTGAATCTCCATCCAAATCTACTGGGAAATGTGCCCAAAGTTAATATATAAAAAGTTTTTAAGTATCTATTTGTGGTGGGAAATGAAAAGGATAAATGAAAAGGGACTGATTTTATAAGATTCTACATTTGGACTTGGAAGATTATTTAATCCATCCCCCCCCATATTTTACACAAGAGATAATTGAGGTATAAAGAAATTAAATGATCTACCCAAAGTTACACAAATAATAAATGACAAAATCAGGATTTATATCTATGTCTCCTAACTCATCCATTATATTATTTTGTGACCCCCCCTCTCTCTTTCTGTGTGTGTGTGTGTGTGTGTGCACATGTGTGTGTGTGTATATATTCATATGAATGATCCTGGATTGGAAAAAACAACAAGAAAACCCGTGTTCTCAATCCAGTTATGACATTAATTATCTGCATTTCTTGACAAGTCAATTTCCTTCTTTGAGCCTATTGGAGACTCATCTGTATGTAATAAAGACTGGCTAGTATGGACTAAATAGTAAAAGCACACACAGGGGACCCAAGTGAAAGTTTGATTATCCTGATACCGAAAATTTGTCAAGATGTGAATGGAGATACCAGCTATCCACTTCAGAGCATGCACACATATTTTCAGTTTTCTATCTGATCACTTTGAAGTGAAAAAAAGGCTTTTTGCACTTTTTAATTGGCTATTGAGACAGAATTAAAGAAACATAAAAAGGATGCAATGACTAAAATTGTTCTCTTTCCTTGCTGGTAGCCACAAAGTAGAAGGATTGCATCCTGAGCTTGAGAGCCAACATCAAGCTATCCATTGAGAGCATGATACCTGAGTAAGTCTGTATCTCCCATGGAGGCTGCTTCCTTAGCTTCTTCTTCAGGGCTTTGTAAGATCTAGAAAGATCCAGGAATTGGAATTCACATTCGAGCCAGCTAGCAGTCAAGACCAATGAGGAATCCAATGAGGAATAATATTTGAGACCCAGTTCAGCAGTGGATCATTGGCATGTCTTATGGCAATAGAACAATTTCTCCAGAAGCCATGTCACATTTGGAAGTGAACATGCTAAGGTTAATGATTTGTATCAACTGCTCTTAATTGGAGCCCATTCTTTTGTAGGAATCCAGGTAGTAGAGGGGTGAATAAATCCATTTTTGGCAGGGGCATTTTATGCCTTGGTTCTGACTAGATTTTTTTTAAAATAAATATTTTTTTGTAAAAAACTGAGGTTTATTAGTTACATTGAGAGTGGAATGCAAATCAATGGTATTGTTGATGTCAAAGAGAAAATTGGCAATCAATGCTGTAAACAACACACTTGAATGGGGGAGAGTGATTCCATTAGCATTAGACAAATATCCCTAGTCCTTCAAGGATACCCCTAGAACCTAGAAGGGGTCATATTGTTACTTACTTGGGACATTGTCTATGCAATTTGAAACTGGGATAAAGATCCTAGAATACATGTATAGACTACATTCAGTATGACAAGTTTGGACTAAACGATCTCAAAGATCCGTATCTCCAACATTCTATGATTCTAAAAGACTGTTCTTTTTTTGGCTTAGACCTCTTATTTCTCCAGTATAGGCAACTCACTATAAGAAAACCCTTTACTACGAATGAGGGTCAGCATCTGCTTTGCAATTTCTTATCTTATAGAATTGACTAGAGGGGGCAGAGTCAAGATGGCAGAGTGCAGACACGACTCTCTGTGAGCTCCTCTGATCTTCTCTCAAACCAACAGCAGATTAAGCCTCTGAACTGGTTCTGGAGTACATTTGGAGTACAACACATTTCCAATAAAAATTACCTTGCAGGAGCTCCAGAGCAGGTCTGTTTCAAACAGAGAGAGGTTTGTCAACCTCAGGCAGCAGCAAACAGCCAGGGCAGGAGACCAAAGCTGGGACAGAGCGTGGCAGATTCTAAGCGCCTGGGAAGTCCCTGGGAGACACTTGGGTCACTTTGCTCTGCTTGCAGACAGGTGCTTTGGCAGATCTGCCTTTGGTGAAAGGTAGATTGAGAACCACTGAGAAAGTCAAACCTAGCCTGGCCAGCCCAACACCATTAGTCAACTACATGAATTGCCCCAGGGCAAATTGAAGCAGCCACTGGTCCCCTGCTTTAAACAGACCTCAAGATCTAAAAAAATGAGTAAGAAACAGAAGAGAGCTCTCACCATAGACAGCTTTTATGGAGAGAAAGAAGGGCAGACCCCCAGATCCTGAGGTTCCTAAAAATAAAACAACTCGAGAGGAAGCCACAAAAGGAGAGATGAGCGGGTCCCCATTTCACAAGACTTTCCTGGAAGATTGCATAAAGAATCTCAAAAGAGAGTTAGATGAAAAATGGGGAAATGAATTGAGATCGGTGCAAGAAGGATATATGCCCTACCAAAGAGATATGAAAAAGACACCAATTCACTGAAAAACAAAAATGGTGAAATGGAAAAAGACAACAATTCACTGAAAAACAAAATTAGTGAAATTGAAAAAGACAACAATTCACTGAAAAACAAAATTAGTGAAATGGAAAA
>JAJPUD010000054.1:401584-423530 GCA_023553655.1 Myrmecobius fasciatus | reverse complement strand
ATAAGGGAGAACTTTCCTCCAATGAAGAGGAAATTAGAGTAATAATTTCTTTGCCCAACTTTATGCCAATAAATTTGTTAATCTAAATGAAATGGAGGAGTATCTATAGGTTAACAGAAGAGGAAATAAATTATTTAAATAGCCCCATTTTAGAAAAAGAAATAAAACAAGCTATTAATCAACTCCCTAAGAAAAAATCTCCAGGGTCAGATGGATTTACAAATGAATTCTACCAAACATTCAAAGAACAATTAATTCCAATACTATACAAACTATTTGAGAAAATAGGGACAGAAGGTATACTGCCAAATTCCTTCTGTGAGACCTATATGGTGCTGATAGCTAAACCAGGTAGGGTGAAAACAGAGAAAGAAAACTATAGACCAATTTCCCTAATGAATATTGATGCAAAAATTTTAAATAAGATATTAGCAATGAGATTACAGAAAGTCATCCCCAGGATAATACACTATGACCAAGTAGGATTTATACCAGGAATGCAGGCCTGGTTCAATATTAGGACAACTATCAGCATAATCAATTATATTAATAACCAAACTAACAAAAATTATATGATTATCTCAATAGATACAGAAAAAGCATTTGATAAAATCCAACATCCATTCTTATTAAAAACACTAGAGAGTATAGGAATAAATGGATTTTTCCTTAAAATGATCAGTAGCATCTACCTAAAACCATCAGCAAGCATCATATGTAATGGGGACAAACTAGAACCATTCCCAATAAGATCAGGAGAGAAACATGGCTGCCCACTGTCACCATTACTATTTAACATTGTATTAGAAATGTTAGCTTTGGTAGTAAGAGAAGAAAAAGAGATTAAAGGAATTAGAGTAGGTAAGGAGAAAACTAAATTATCACTCTTTGCAGATGACATGATGGTATACTTAGAGAACCCTAGAGACTCAACTAAAAAACTACTAGAAAAAATTCACAACTTTAGCAAAGTTGCAGGATACAAAATAAATCCATGTAAATCATCAGCATTTTTATATATTACCAACAAAGTTCAGCAGCAAGAGATACAAAAAGAAATTCCATTCAAAATGATTGATAGTATAAAATATTTGGGAATCTATTTGCCAAGGAAAAGTCAAGAACTATATGAACTAAACTACAAAACACTTTCCACACAAATAAAGTCAGACCTAATCAATTGGAAAAACATCAAGTGCTCATGGGTAGGCCGAGTGACTATAATAAAAATGACATAAAAAATGACCCAAATGAATTTACTTATTTAGTGTCATCCCAATCAAACTCCCAAGAAGTTATTTTACAGATCTAGAAAAAATAGTAGCAAAGTTCATTTGGAAGAATAAAAGGTCAAGAATTTCAAGGGAATTAATGAAAAAAAAAAAGCTGATGAAGGTGGCCTTGCTGTACCAGATCTAAAACTATATTATAAAGCATAGTGATCAAAACCATTTGGTACTGGCTAAGAAATAGAGTAGTTAATCAGTGGAATAGGACAGGATCACAGGACAAACTAGGGAATAACTATAGCAATCTAGCGTTTGATAAACCCAAAGACCCCAGCTCTTGGGATAAGTACTCACTATTCGACAAAAACTGCTAGGAAAATTGGAAACTAGTATGGAAGAAATTAGAGCTTGACCCACACCTAACACCACATACCAAGATAAGATCTAAATGGGTTCATGATTTAGATATAAAGAGTGATATTATAAGCAAATTAGAGGAACATAGCATAGTTTACCTCTCAGACCTGAGCAGAAGGAAGGAATCTGTGTCCAAAGAATAACTCTTAATTGAACACCATATAGGTAATTTTGACTATATTAAGTTAAAAAGTTTTTGTACAAACAAAATTAATGCAGACAAGATTAGGAGGAAAGCAATAAATTGGGAAATCACCTTTACATTTAAGGATTCTGATAAAGGCCTCATTTCTAAAGTATATAGAGAATTGTCTCATATTTATAAGAATTCAAGCCACTCTCCAATCGATAAATGGTCAAAGGATATGAACAGACAATTTTCAGATGAGGAAATTAAAACTATTTGTAGTCATATGAAAAGGTGCTTCAAATCACTATTGATCAGAGAAATGCAAATTAAGACAACTCTGAGATACTACTACACACCTATCAGATTGGCTAAAATGACAGGAAAAGATAATGATGAATGTTGGAGGGGATATGGGAAAACTGGGACACTGATACTTTGTTGGTGGAACTGTGAACAGATCCAACCATTCTGGAGAGCAATTTGGAGCTATGCTCAAAAAGTTATCAGACTGTGCATACCCTTTGACCCAGCAATGTTTCTATTGGGCTTATATAACAAAGAGATCTTAAAGGAGGGAAAAGGCCCCACATGTGCAAGAATGTTTGTGGCAGCCCTTTTTGTAGTGGAACTGGAAACTGAAAGGATGCCCATCAATTGGAGAATGGCTGAATAAATTATGGTATATGAATGCTATGGAATATTATTGTTCTATAAGAAACAACCAGCAGGATGATTTCAGAGAGGCCTGGAGAGACTTGCATGAACTGATGCTGAGTGAAATCAGCAGAACCAGGAGATTATTATACATGGCAACAACAGACTATATGATGATCAGTTCTGATGGACATGGCTCTCTTCAACAATGAAATGTTTCAAACCAGTTCCCTTTGTTCAGTGAAGAAACCCAGAGAGAGGGATGTGAAATGTGGACGACAACATAACATTTTCATGTTCTCTATTAATGTTTGCTTGCATTATGTTTCCCTTCTCAGATTTTTTTTCCTTTTAGATCCAACTTTTCTTGCACAGCAAGATAACTGTAAAAATATGTATACATATATTCGATTTGTCAAGTATTTAACATAATTAACATGCAATAGACTTCCTGCCACTTAGAGGAGGGGTAGGGACTGGGGGGGGAATTTTGTAACAGAAAGTTTTGTAAGGGTGAATGTTAAAAAATTACCCATACATATGTTTTGCAAATAAAAAGCTTTAATCATTTTTAAAAAAGAATTGAGTAAAGTACTGAGAAATTAAGTAAACTGCCCAGGCTTATCCAGCCATTATGTATCAGGAGCAGAGTTTATACCCAGTGTCTCAGACCCCAAATATAGCTCTTTGGCCATTAAGTCATCCTGCCCCTCTAGTTTATCTCACAGTATTTGATATCACCTCATAAGTCAAATATGTCCCTATGAACTTTAAAAGCCCTTTTCTTAAAGCAGCTCTTTAGCAGGTAGTTAACTCTCATTGGTTTTATGTGGGCCATACAAGTTTTCTACTTGGACATTGAAAATAGATTTTGTTCTTTTTCTTCTTAATGGGATATCAAATGCCACTTAGTTAGGTTTTTATCACTTGCAATATAAGACTTAGAGGAGTATTTTATCTCTTGCTATATGTTGTGCTACCAAGGTGATTTCCTTCCTTTTTAGTACCTCAATTTTAAACTTTTCCCCTAAATATTTTATTAAAAATAAATATGAAGTAAGCTGAAAACTCATTTTGTTGGCAGCTTCCTTTGTGCACCAATGTTCTTTGAAACTTTATGTAGAAAAAGACTTAAACTTTTTAGCTAATCAAAATTAAACAGTTTATATCAAGAACAAAGAACCAGAACTCTGGTAAATCTGCTGGAGAGTAAAAGAGGCAATTGCTCATCAAGGTAGACTGAAAGCCAGAAGAAAGCAGTTCTGTGGGATAGATAGCCTCATCCCTGTTGCAACTCCCATCTAAAGATCCTAGAGACAAATATAGATTTCTATGTTTCCCATAAACAATCAATATAACTTAGAATAAGGCACTCAGCTAGGTGTATTGCTCAATGTATAGAGCCTAGAGTCAGGAAGACTCATCTTCCTGAGTTCAAATCAGGCCTCAGACACTTAGTAGCTATGTGTCCTTGAACAAGTCACTTCAATTTTTTTGCCTCAGTTCCTCATTGGTAAAGTGAGCTGGAGAAGGAAATGGCAAAAGTGGCCAGTATCTTTGCCAAGAAAACCCTGAGGGGACAGGAGGAGTTGGATACACATAAATAACAAAAGGACTGAACAACATAAGGTAATTCATTAAGAGGGAGAGGATGTAGAAAGAAAAGAAAAGATAGCCTTGTTTAGAACTTTGAGATACACTCACCTTTAAGGAATAGAAAGAGATAAGAAGCAATCAGAAAAGAGATATAAGGACTTCTTATAGAGGAACCATGAGAATTTAGTGTCTGGGAAACCAAGAGAGGAAATAGTAGCCAAGAAGTGCCAACAGTTTTCAGTGTCAGGTGATGAAAAAAGGTAAGAAAGACTGTGAATTTGGTAAAAATCATTAATGAAGAGGGCAGCTAGGTGGAGCAGTGGATAGAGCACCAGCTCTGAAGTCAGGAGGACTTGAGTTCAAATTTGACCTCAGACACTTAACGCCTTCTAGCCTGGGCAAGTCACTTAACTCTAATTGCCTCAGTGATAAATAAATAAAATAATTAATGGAACCTTTCCTTTGAGTATTAGTACCTCTCTTCTCCATCACCCCTTTTGCAACAAGGTCAGCTTCATTCAGCTCAAGCTAAGAGGAATTTGTTGGGTGAGACAGAATCAAACCAAACTAGCCAGTCATTTCTTTTTTGCCAGAGTAGCATATTTTGAATAAAATTTTTAGGTATGAAGTATACAAAGCATTTTTATTCTTTGTAGTTGAAATTATATTTACATTCTCCTTGTCAGTCAAATCTTTAAATATTTCTAACCTACCACATTGTCCACTGGGCTGCTTCTAACTTTGTTCCTTAACAGTAGATGACAGAGTACAAAAGATAACTTTCTCTCTCTCTCTCTTTTTAAATACAGGAATCACTGCAATAAGTTACATGTATTCCATGCAAATAGAATCAGCAGACCTGCTGTTTGCTGCCAAAGGTATGAACATCTAGTATTTCTCAGAGACTCTCCATTTCCTGCATATGGCTTTCTGGTAGATAGGATGTGGTTCCTGCCACCCTTGTATACTGTGTGAATGTATGAAGGAGAGAAAACATTTATATAGTACCTCACAAAATGGCTTCCCCAGCTGAAAACTACTTAGGACTTGAGGTATTCTGTGACTCTACATCCCCTACATCCCATATTTAATGAATGAACTACCATTGATATATTTGCCTTTGATAATTAGCTAGAGAGGACACAAAGCAAAAGCACTTAGCAAAATGAAATAGTAAGGAAAGTAACAGCAAAACATTTCACTTATAAGCCCTGGACCCCCTCAGAAAGCATAGATGAAGCAGCAATAGAAAGTGGACACACATAGGAAATATACAAAATGAAATATGCACATAAGGAACACACACGATCTGGACATATATATGAATTATGTGTAGACACAATGCACAAGTGGAGATAGGGAGCATGTGTGATCAGTGTGCACCCATAGAAGTGAACACAAAGGAAATATATCTGGTCAGTGTGCAAATATGGAAGATGTTTCAGGACTATTGATGTCTTTCAGTGATTTCACTGAATTGCTCACAAACAAGTATCCACTGGATAGTGCTCCGAGAGACATAAAGTCTCTACTAGATATTGCTTGACTCAAATCTCCACTGCTGCTACCTTCTTTTTTTTTTTTTTTTTTGCTACCTTCTTTACCAGTTGAAATCTTCAGTTCTCTCTTCCTTAGGGGAGAAAGGGGACTAACATGTACTTTTAATTTAAAGCCCTAAATCTTTCCTCAAGTCTTTTAGAAAAGGCAGAAAACTTCATCTGGGAACCATCAAAAACCTCCTTTTGGATTCTCTTACCTTGTTCTCCTACCTGTTGCCTGTTGCTTCTGCAAAACAACCCCCAAAATTCCTCTTTAATTTCTTATACCAACTCATGATAAATCAAAACTGTGAGAGGGAAAGATATGTTGTAGAAGGGATAACTGTATATTCTAAAGAGGAAAGCAATACACAAAAGCAAGTTAAAGCTGGCAGGAAGCACCCAGTGGTGGGGCATGATGGAGAAATAAATTCACGAAATTATTACTCTGCATTACTCATAGTGGAGAGTAATAATACTGTTATAACAGGAATGCATCCTTGTTATAAATGAAGAAATGGCTAGTCCACGGACTCTCCTTGGAGTTATACATTCTCCAGTCAGAAGGAAGGACAACCAGGGCAGGGGGTGCTTCTGAGGTGTCAGTTCCAGAACTGAACTGATCTTCCTGGGTAAAGAGGTTTCTGGGTCAGGAGAGTTCAAAGGAGGGCAGCCTGGTGGTAAATGAAGCTATGAGTTGGGAATAAAGAAGGAGAGTATTCTGGGAATGGGGAACAATCAGGGACAATACTCAGTCAGTGATATTAGCATATATCACTGAATTTCAGAGTCCATGGAGGGGGTAGGGTCTAAGTGCTGGAGAAAAGGGTAAGATTAGGAAAGGTTTTGAACTCATAGCCCCCAGGGTGGCTGCAGTTTCCCAGTTTTTAACTCCAAATCCTTAATACCCTTTCACATAGATGGACAATTGAGGAAAAATCATGAGCATGAACTAAACTAAATAGATACCATTATTGTATCTGCTATCAAATTAACCGCATTCTTGGAATCTCTCTCTCTCTCTCTGTCTCTCTTTCTTTCTCTGTGTGTATGTCTCTGTGTTTCTGTGTCTCTGTCTCTGTCTCTCTGTGTGTCTTTCCTTATCTCTCTCCCTTTCTCCTCCCCTTTGCCTTTCTGTCCTCCTCTCCTTTTCTCCCTTCTTCCCTCCCTCCCTTCCTCTCTGTCTCTCTATCTCTGTCTCTGTCATTCCCCCCCTCTCTCATACACACACACACACACGCACACACATATTCTTGAGAATTTTTTTTTGTGACCCTAGGTATATAGGTATATACAAATAAAACATTTATTAATAATAAATTATAATTTCATGATCCCTACATTCATTTACATTACCCACAGTTTAAGAATTTTTAATTTAGATAGATATAGATGTATATACACACAAATATATCCTGTAGCAGACTCTAACTAGCTGTGGGAGCCACTGGCTGGGACACCACTGGTTGATGGCAGTAGCAGACTAATGCCACCTATTGGAGAACAACAATAGCAATAATAAAATGGGCATAATGATTCCACACCCAACAGTGGCAAAACCTTAACAGGAATTTGTAGTGGGTTAGCAAGACCTGCAGACTAAGTGAAACGTAAATGAAAAGAACCATGGGGTGTGTTCTAAGAAACAGTGCTAAAGGCAATACTGGTTGGGAACCTACTAAAGCATAACCATAGGTGACAAGCTATCCGGACCATTTTTGTCAAGGGCTACTCATTCCTCCATTATTTTCTCATGTTTTCTGCTTAGCAATTTCGGTCCCTCTATTTGTTAGTTCAATAAATAAGCCTGTTCATTCTTTGAGCCTTGTCAACCACGTGCTTGCAAGTGAAGCTGTTGGTAACACCCTAGAGTTTAAAGTAGTGAAGTTCTCAGGATATCTTGATGGTGGCAGTAAACTAGTCTCCAAAGTGTAACTGGGGGCAGGCAGAAGGGGGGATAGGCAGGGGGAAAGAGCTATCTATACAAACATACTTCTGGCAGCCAAATTAATTTGTAACAGCCCCAAAATGGGAACAACTTCTGTGTCCAATGATTGGAGAAATACTGAACAAAATAAGGTACAGAAAAGTAATGGGATATTATTGCATTTTAACAAATGACAAATATGAACAATACTAAGGAATATAGAGAAAACATCAAATGAAGAATTTTTAAAAAGGACAAAAAGAACCATATAAATATAGTTATAACAACTTGAACAAGAATTTATGCTTCAAAACTTTAGTTGATCAATGATCCCCACCATATTGGCATTATATCCATGCCTTCATATCCTGTGTTTTTCTTATCCCTATTCTTCCAGGATTTTTCCACAGAGGATTTATTCAACTTACTGGAAACTTTCTTTTAGATCTTTTCATTTCTTATGGGTACTCATAGACTATTAGGATTTTTCACTTAGCATTAATAAATAGTTCCTTCCCCCTTAATACATCACTGGATCACCTCCTTTTCCAATCACATCTTTCCTCAATGATGTCTCATGCTACATTAACAAGGAAATAATGTCAAAATACCCAAATTATAATAAAAAAACAAGCATTTACTGCATATTGTAGGTGATTAAGATAGTGGGTTGTAATTTAGACTTGAGCCACCTATTTCTCCCAAAGAGCAAGGTTCATAGACATTTTTAATAATGTAAAAAAGAACAAAGACTCTCATTTAACACAATAGCTTATGAAGAAAATAATTTCCAAATTTAATACAATAGCTTATAAAGAAAAACTAGATTAAGAATATTATCAAAAGAATAATAGCTGCATTACTCTCTTGAATTATTTAAGACCTCGCCCATCACAAAGACCAAGTATTACATACAGTTAGAACAAAGAGGTCTCAAGTTTAAAGTAGCTCTTAAAATTTTTGAAGCTGCTTGTTTCTTCCTCAAAGTAAAGCTTACTGGTCAATTAAGAAACAGAATTTTAGTACCTTTATCATTTAGTACCTTTTTGTGTATGAGACAGTTCGGGTCAAAGTGACTTGCCCAGGATCACACAATTACTAAGTATTATCTATCTGAGGCTGGATTTGAGCTCTGGTCCTCATGACTCCAGGGCCAGTGCACTAACCACTGTACCATCTAGCTGCCCTTTTATCACTTGTTACCACTGGAAATATCCTGTAACTTACAAGTGCCCTCTGAAAATGGCCAAAAAGCCGTCATGCATCTCCCCATTACCCTGTGGATCTCCCATAGCTGATTCCTCAGACATTCTGGGATTCCAAGTTTCATTACCATAGAGTATCAAAAGAGGAATATTTGTGTTGAAAAAATGGCTCATAGTGTGGGAAAGCAGAGAGGCAGCTGGTAGTATAGAAGAATACTGAACCTGGAGTCAGAAAAAGCCCAGTTCAAAATCAGCTCAGATACCTACTTGCTGTGGGACTCTGGACAAGTCATTTAAACCTCTGTCTTGTCTCACTTTACCGAAATGTAAAATGGAGATATTAATAGCATCTATCTCCCAGAATTGTCAAATTTATCAAATAAAATAATATTTTTAAAAGCACTTAATCCATTTCCTGGCCCACAGTAAATGCTATATAAATGCTTATTCCCTTCTTCTTTATAGATTTCCCACTGAAGAAGTCCTAGAATGTTGTTATGTTTGATTCAATCAGGACAATGTCATACCCAAACAGAAATATCTGCTGGACTTCATCATCAATTGAAAAGTTCCTTACATTTGGACTTTGTGTAAAACATCCTCCATGAGAATGATAAATAACATTTTTGAACATATTATATATGTCTTGTTTTTATATGCTTCACTTGAAAATGTTGTTAATCACAGAATTATTGAAATCTTCTACCATTAATAGGGGCAGCTAGATGAAGCAGTAGATAGATTGCCAGGCCTGGAGTCAGGAAGACTCATCTTCCAAAGTCCAAATCTGGTATCAGATACATACTATTTGTATGACCCTCAATTTTCTCAGCTGTAAAATGAACTGAAGGAGAAAATGGCAAACCATTTCATTATCTTTGCCAAGAAAACCTCAAATGAAGTCATGAAGAGTTGGACGTGACTGAAAAACAACTGAAAAAATGATTGAACAACAACAACAAATCATTTTATCAAGTACATGAAAGAATAAATATTGATAAAGATTCAAGATAATAAGGCTATTTTTTCCTATTGCTCAAAAGACTCATTTGTAATTAAAAGCAATACCAACGTCAATATTGTGTATTTTCTACATCTCTTTGTCAGTCATCTACAAATTGTTTAAATCTTATTTCTGGCATTTATTATCTTCATGGTCACAGTTGTCATTTAATCTCCCTGAGTCCTGATTTTCTCTTCTATAAAATGAAAAAATTAGACTAGATGACCTTTAAGATCCTTTCATATTCCAGCTATGCATCTATGATCCTAGAAAGTATAATCACGATAGGACAACTAGGACTTTGCTGCTAGGGCACTAGAATATACAGAATCTCCTCCTCTAGATATTAAATAGTGATTTTAAAATATCATGAAACCCTTAAATTTGTTATATTTGCATTTTAATAACAATTCAAAAGTGTACAAATAATTTAGCATATGACCTAATAGGAAGCAATAATTAGTTGAAATAGGAAGCTACCATATGGTGAGCTTCCTTCATTCCTCTCCCCATAGTCACACCTATTTAGGTGTCTCTTTAGTCTAGAACCAAGTCTTCTTTAAAAGTGGCCTCAAAGTATCTGAGAACCTTCTTTCCCATACTATTGAGTATATCTTACTTACTCCTTATAATATTTTCCCCATTATGAATTACAAAGTTAGTTACAAAAGTGCATTTTGGCACTTTGTGGTATTTGCTGTAGGCAGTGAGATAGTTAATTATGGCATCTGTGAGAAAAGAACTTTGTCTCTGGAGTTAGATTTCATAGGTTGAAATCCTGCCCATGACAAGACATATCCTCTCTGGACTCAAATTTTTTTACCTATAAATTGAGGAGGTACTACTAGGTAACCTCATATTCCTTTCAGTTCTAAATCTATGACCCTATGGCCCTGAATGTATAATTGTAAAGATAAGGTTTTAACACAGAGAATCATTTTGGAAAAACTTGCCTGTTTCCTTCTAATATTGTCATTGATGGTGTGCTTAATACATAATACTTAATAAAGATCATTCTCATATTTTTAATATATAGACTAAAACAATGATTTCCATAACATAAGTATAAAAAAAGATAATTGCACATGAAACTACAAATCTATTATGTACATCTTGGTAGTGTTTTTAAATATGTAATAAAGCTATTATGTAAATTTATTTTTTTCTTTCCCTGCTCCCGTGCCCTAGAGATGGCTACCATTAGACATAAATAGGTATGCATGCAAATGCAAAATTATTCTATACATACTTCTGTTTCTCAGTTCTTCCTCTGGATGCAAATAGCATCTTTCTTCATATGCCCTTAATAGTTAATTTTGTTACTTATAACAGCTAAAAATTATGTATTTGCTCAAAGTCATCCTCAAAATGTTCACTTGGTTTGGAAATAATTAGCTCAATGATCTTAGAAAACCATAAAAAAATAAATTTTTAGGATAAGATTTGCATGAGCAAGTGTCAGTGGATTTTTAATGTTCTCTTTGGGAACCTTTCTTAGGTGTAAACATCATGCATGAATTTCAAAATCCCCCCCAAATTGCTGGTTCTTCTGCCATTAACTTGAAGGCAATAGACTTGGACTGAAATTTTCTATTTGCAACCTATGTGACCTTGAACAAATCACTAAAAGTATTCTAGCTTCAATTCCCTCATCTATAAAATGAGAAGGTTAGACTGGATTATCTTTATTGCTCTGTACAGCTCTAAATCAACAATTTATTGATATAATCTATATTTAAACATTGAAATTATATTTAAATATTGAAAAATGTGTTCCATTTTATGTCTTCTTATTTCCCTGGCCAGTTTTATTAGGTTTGGGTTTTAAGCCAAATTTTCTATGGACTTGGTTCCAACTCCCACTTTTTAATGTTTAATAAGGGAATGCTGCTTCAATACTCTTTGGTAGAGTTTTTAAAATGAGTTTGTATTTCAAACCAATGTTGTCCCTGACTGTCTATCTTTTCACTTTACAAAAAAGATCTAGAATTTATTAGTTGAGGTGGTTTATGGCCTCTTTGGGCATCCTTCATCTCTTTAAAATTTTTGCCGGAAATGTTAGTAGCCAAGGTCGTTATACCTTTCCCTTTTTTGGATCAGATTCAAACAAAGCTATTCCAATTTTTCTCAGAATCTTCTTAATGTCTCTAGACTTCTAATTTAATGTAGTTTTAGCCTTCATTTAAAATAGCTAACAGTTTATCAACAATGTCTGGTGCTAATTTCACTCCTCCATCAGAAATCAGACTTTCCTGTTAAGATATATGCAATTTTATTTTATTTTTTCTGAGGCAATTGGGGATAAGTGATTTGCCCAGATCACACGGTTAAGAAATGTTAAGTGAGGTCATAATTGAACTCAGGTCCCCCTGACATCGAGACTGGTGCTCCATCCACAGCTGCCTCTGCAATTTTATTTTTTATAAGATTGCTTGGTATTCATGATATTCAATAGCTCCCAATTCTCTCTTTGAAGAAAAAAATTTTTTTTTATTAAAAGCTTTTTATTTACAAAACATATGCATGGGTAATTTTTCAATACTGACCTTTGCAAAACCATTCTCTTCCAAATTTTCCCCTCCTTCTCCCCATCCCTTCCACTAGATGGCAGGTAGTCCAATGCAGGTTAAATCTGTTAAAATATATGTTAAATCCAATATATGTATGCATATTTATACAGTTATCTTGCTGCACAAAAAAAAAATCAGGTCAAGAAGGAAGAAAAAAAACTGAGAAAGAAAATAAAATGCAAGCAAACAACAACAGAAAGTGAAAATGCTATGTTGTTGTCCACAATCAGTTCCCATGGCCTCTCTCTGAGTGTAGATGGCTCTCTTCATCACTGAACAATTGAAATTGGTCTAAATCACCTTATTGTGAAGAAAAATTTCATGATAGGCATGCTCTATTTCAAACTCCTAAACTATATTTTCCAACATATTTTTTAGTATTCTTTTTTCTGTTCACCATCAATTATCAAAGAATATGTTGAATTGGTTTGAAGGATTCTGTCAAATTCTTAATGAAATCTCTCTCTTCATTCTCTGTAATAGAGAACACATTAGCTGTTATTGCCTTTATGGTAACTGTTTTTGCTGATGTATTCTAAGACCAAATGGCCAAGTGTCCAATGAAATAATCCTTCTTGTCATATAAGATACTGATAAAACCCACTTTCACTAACTTCCCTAGGGAAGTTCTCTGAATCTTTTCCCCATTTATTTTATTTTTAATTTATAGAATAAAACAAATATTTCCATAGCAGAATATAATACAAAGATGATTACACATGAAACTACAAAGCTATTCTTTACAATTTGCTATTTCTTTTAAATATTGTAAATTTTATATAAATTTATTATTTCTCTTTTTTTTGTTCCTCCCTCCTGCCCTCTACCCTAAAGATTGCTACCATTAGACACAAATAGGTATCAATATGTAAAATTATTCTATACATATTTTTATTTATCAATTCTTTCTCTGGATGCAGTTAGCATCTTTCTTCATGTCCTTTATGGTTAATTTCTATATTTATAATAGAATGATTCCTTGACATATTGGTTGATTGTACCACGCCTATAATCCAAAGTCACCATGTTTGATCTCTAGGTCCCATGAATATCATCTCTTGCACTTGAAACTGAGGAGGACTAACAATATAAGATACAAACAAACACCCCCAAACCTGTATCTCAAAGCAAAGATAAACGAATGCTTTTGTGAGGTTGTTTGGTGCTCTTCATGACCCAAACCTCCCATCTGAAGAAACCCACAAACTCTCACTGGTCCAATTCATAATGTCTTGTGCTGTGGGTAAATGCACAGTAGAAAAACACAAGAAAGAATAGCAAGAAAGAAAATGTCAAGTTGGCAGCAGATGTAGAGGCTTCCATATTGGGTCACCTGGACATGCTCCAAATCCCCTTAAAAGTGCTTCCATGTTGAGCAAACTGGACATGCCCAGACAAGCCCGGGTCACATACATAATGAATAAAACATCATTTAAAAAGAAAAGAACAGCTGAGGGCACCAAGAAAAGTCTTGAGCTTGACCTTGAAGAGAGTTGTATATTCCTATAGATCAGATAGAAAGAAAGAGCATTGCAGACATTGGGCACAGCTTGTGCCTAGATGTGATACAAGAGATGAGAAATGGAATGTGAAACAGGAAAAACAAGAAGGCTAGTGCATGAGAACAAGTGCAGAATGTCAAGGCTATGAGGGGGATCACTGAAGCTTTTTGAGTAGGAGAGTTACATGGTCAGACTTTTGTTTTAGGAATATCACTTTGAAACTGTAAGGGAAATGAATTAGGGAAGGAGAGATAATAGAGAAAGGAAGGCTAATTAGGAGATTATTACATTAGTAAAGAGATGATAAAGGCTTAAGTTAAAGTGGCATCTATGTGAAAGAAGAAAAAGGGATGAATACAAGAGAACATGTGGGGGGAGAATCAGCAAGACTTGGCAACTGATTGAATATAGGAGTAAGGAAAAGTACAGAGTACAAATGGACTTCAAAGTTGTGAATCTGAGTCAAGAGGATAGTAGTGTCTTCCACAGATGATTCATATTTAGAATACTTATAGGTAATGCTTGTAGACATGCCTTTTGCCATCATTGATGTGGAAGTGGAAGGACTAAAATCTACTTTTAATTTGTCTTTGTTTCATGGGTTGCCATGCCCAAATAATTAATCCTGAAGGTGTGATGAACATCTTCAGTCTTACCCAATGTAGCCCTCACACAGCAGATTTAGTCAATTACCAGAATGATAAGTACAACAACAGCATTTATATAATACTTTAAAGTTTGAAACTACTTACCAAATATTATTTCATTTAACCTCACAATAATCCTGGAAGTTCAGTACTATTGTTATTCCCATTTTACAGGCAAAGAAACTGAGGCAAATAGCATCTAAGTAGTTTGATTAGGGTTACATATAATAAGAGGTTGAGAAAGGATTTTAACTCAGATATCCCTGACTCATCATTTAACACTGTAGCAATTGTACCCTTTAACTGCCTTAAAACCTTTTCATAAAAATAGGACCTTACAAATTTTAAGTTTTATTGCATAATCCATGAGGACCCAATGTCACCATCATAACACAATGAGGCACTAGAGTAGTGCTTTGGGGGGAGAAAACTGGATACAGGGGGGAAAATTAAAAACTACCTCATTCAAATTAATAGATAGTTTAAAAAACTCAAATTGTAAATAAGGAAACTTATGATTTCACTTAAATCATTAACACAATTTTTCTTTTTGTTAATTTGGAGTTTTTTTTTCTATTTGAATATTTGTTCTTGTTTATGAGTGTGAATTATAACAAAAATAAATAAAGGCTATCCTAAATAACCTCTTTCAATTCTAAATCTATAATCCTGTCATTCAGATTATCAGTCTAACCTATCAATTCTTTTCTGATCATTATTCCATTATCCAATTCCTCAATCTACCTAATTGCATTATCATCTTGTTCAAATGTTCCTCCAGTAAACAGGATAGTATACCAAATGCTTATCAGGTATAAGCATTATTATATAAGTCACAGAATTATGTAGTATATATAATATATATGTTATATAATAATTATATAATAAATAATATTTATATATTATATAATAATGACATTGATGTATATATGATTATATAATAAATCTTATAAAATTCTATATTATGTAATTAATTATGTAATGAAGTATTATAATACAATAGTATAATATAATTCACTGCATATAATTGACCTTAACTGAACTAAGAATCATCCTCTTTCCTTTCCCTACCCCTTATTTTCTACAGGTTTATATGAAGTTTCCTTCTTCCTTCTGTAATCTTTTTTTCAAAAACTTAGTGAACTAAATTCCTAGATATCCTCTAGGGGTATTCTTCATTTGTTTGCATGTTTATCATATCTGAATCATGGCCCCCATTAAGAAAATCTGAGTTCATTTTGATACCACTTAGTGCAGTTACCAAATCTACTTTTAAGCATATATGCTTAAAAGCATATGTTCACAAAGTTCAAAGAAGAAAAATATATTTACATAACAATCAAAACAAGATGAGATCAAAGCTCAGGGGAAATAGACATTACCCATGGGCAATCATTTTACAGGGATTCATATTGCCTCTACCATTTAGCATCATACCCTAGCCAAATATTGCCTTTCCTCCTTTTAAAACAGTGGTTCTTAAACTTTTGTTTTCAGTGTCTTTACACGATTAAAGATATTAAGAATCTGTCCAAAGAGTTTTTCTTTATGTAGGTTGTCCTTATAGGTATTTACCATATTAAAATTAAGAACTAATTCTGAATTTATAGATCTTCTGAATGGGTTTCAGAGACCTGTTCTGGACCAAATTTTGAGAATTATTGCCTCAGAAAATGATGTCTTTGCAAGTCTTCATAGATTATAGCAGAATGGACATATCAATTTTCCACAACTTTATTCCCCCCACAACTTTAACAAAGAATTTCAGATACCATCCTTTCTGTTTTTTCTAGCTTTTCATTATGTGAGATTATTCCACATTTAGTTGCCTATGGTTTCCTGCAGATTCCAATAGGTAGTAGCATTGCTGGACTATTTTTTGCCAGTGACTTGATTGAATACTCTATCAGGAGTAGACAAGGCAAGCAGGGAAGGAAGATATTTAAAAATGTATATATTGTTACGTATTATATATATATAAAATGTAATTATATAATATTATATATTATATGTACCATAATATATTATATATAATCACATACTATATATTACATAATAATATATTATATGTAAATATAATTATATATAATATGCAATATGTTATATATTATATTATGCACATAATATATTATTATATAATATATAATTTTTATATATTTTATATGCTATATGTATACATATAATTGCTATATTTTTTTTTTGGAGCTTTGGATGTAGGATCTTTGACTTTGTCTCTTTTTCTGAATGTATCTTTTGATCTTTTCTGCCCTGGAGCTATGAGAAATGTCCCTGTCCCATGGTAGCTGTAAGGTCTAGTCCTTCTTCTGTGCTAGTAAAGAGACCTGTGAGCTGAGGTCCCACTCCTGGCACGCTGGTTTCCCAAGGCCCTCTCACCCTACTGACAAACCTTCCCTGCCAACCTTCCCAGTTATCCAGGCTGAGAGATCAGGTACCACCAGGGCCGCAGCTGATTCAGAGGCTCCTGGGCCGGTTGCTGCTTTGCTGGGGCTGGGGTCAGGGCTATGGCTGTGCTGGCTCAGCCTGTGCCAGGACTGACCACTGGGTGCCCACCCTGCTGCCACAGACCCTTCCTGCTGACCTTCCAAGTTGTCTTCAGCTGGAAAATCGCTCTACTCTCTTTGTGCATGTTCTGACACTAAAATTTGTTTCAAGTAATTCTTTAAAGGAATTTGGAATGGCTTTGGAGGAGAGTACAGAGAGTTCCTGCCTTTCCTGTGCCATCTTGGCTCCTCCCCAAAACATACTTGTCATAGTAACATTGTAGCCCAACTAGTCCCCCAGACTAAGGTATTTCCATTTCATTTTGAAGCCTCTCCTTGTAAAATAGGGAGAATATTAGCACCTATCTCCCAGTGTTGTTGTGAGGACCAAATGACACATAGTAAACACTCCCCCCTACTACAGTTCCTACTGACCTCTAATCCCATAAGTTTGTCCAATAATAAAGAAAACAAATGTATCCCTCTTATCTTCAAATACATTTCCTCAATTGAAAACAAGGTGGGTGATGGTACTGTTTTCTATGCTATGTTAGCAATTCCCAGTACACGAGCTTACATGGGCTCAAAACAGAATCAGATTTTAGATAGATAGATATGTAAATATAATAAAGGATTTATAGAATGGATTTATCTATGAGTGTAGCAAGAATCAAGAGTTAATTATTCAGGGCTAATATATTTTTCAATGATTCACGTATTTCTGGAGCCTTCAGAAAAGGACAAAGAAGAAGATTAGGGCTTCAATATTCCAACAGAACCAAAGATTTAGATCTAAAAGAGACCTTAGAAACTCATTTTACTGTTTGTGGCAGCCCTTTTTGTAGTGGCAAGAAACTGGAAACTGAATGGATGCCCATCAATTGGAGAATGGATGAATAAATTATGGTATATGAATGTCATGGAATATTATTGTTCTGTAAGAAATGGCCAGAAGGATGATTTCAGAGAAACCTGAAGAGACTTGCATGAACTGATGCTGAGTGAAATGAGCAGAACCAGGAGATCATTATACATAGCAACAAGATTATATGATGATCAATTCTGATGGCCATGGTTCTCTTCAACAATGAGATGTTTCAAACTAGTTCCAATTGTTCAGTGATGAAGAGTCATCTGCACCCAGAGAGAGGCCTGTGGGATCTAAGTATGGACCACAACATAGCATTTTCATGCTTTCTGTTGATGTTTGCTTGCATTTTGTTTTCCTTCTCAGGTTTTTTTTCTTGTAGATCCAATTTTGCAAGATAACTGTATAAATCTGTATACATATATTCGATTTGTCATATATTTTAACATAATTAACATGTATTAGACTACCTGCCATCTAGGGAAGGAGGTGGGGGGAAAGAGAGAAAAATTTGGAACAGAAGGCTTTGCAATGGCCAATGTTGAAAAATTACCCATGCATATATTTTGCAAATAAAAAGCTTTAATTAAAAAAAAAAGAAACTCATTTTACAAATAAGGAATCTGAGGTATCATTCAATTTTATCAGGTTGTATTTATACCAAATGTGTAGGGCTGGTTCAATATTAGAAAGATTATAAGCTTAATTGATTATATCAATAACAAAAACAACAAAAATCATATGACTATATCAATAAATTCAGAAAAACTCTTTAGATAATACAACCATTCATTTTAAAATATTAGAAAATATGGGGAAAATGCTTTCCTTAAAATAATTTGCATCTATCTAAAACCAAGCACAATCATGTTCTATACTGTGCTTAAACTAGAAATATTTTTATGATCATAAACAAGGATGTCCATTATCCCAGTTATTATTCATTATTATTATTACTATTATTATTATTATAGAAATGATAACTATAGCAATAAGAAAAAAATAGCAGGTATATGAATAGGCAGGAAACAAAAGTGTCACTTTATAGATAATACAATGATATACTTAGAGAATCCAATAGTATGAACTAAAAATTGGTTGAAACAATTACTTTTGCAAAGTTTTAGGATATATGGAATAGATTAGGTACATAATGTAAGAACCACAACGACCTAATGTTTGATAAATCCAAAACCCTCACCTACTGGGACACAAATTCGTTACTCAACAAAACTGCTGGAGAAACTAGTCTTAGACAAGTACCTCATTTCTTTTGCCAAGAATCTCTTGAGGTAAAATGGGTGATTTTGATTACATTAAATTAAAAGTTTCTGTATAAATAAAAGCAATATAGCCAAAATTAAATGAAAAGTAGGAAAACTGAGGGATGGGGTGGATCTTTACAGGACTCACTGATAAAGGTCTCATTTCTCAAACATATATACTTTTTAAGTTTAATCTTCATTATTCACATTTACTTACTTAAATTTAGACAATCAATAAAATATTAATCCAACCCTTGATTTATAGGGCTTGTTGATTTCCAAGGTGTAATGCTCAAAGTGAAGCTGACAATTGACTTTTAATTGCTAGTTTGAACTCTCTCCAGCACACTCCTGGGAACTGGAATCTGTAAAACAATTGGAAATTATATGAGACAGGTGTTTAAGTTATTCATGCATTTTGATCCGATGAAGCCCCTGATCATTTATTCTACAAGGAGAACAGTGACCCAAAGGCCCTGGACAAATCAAAATATTCATAGAAATGCTTTTTTTTTGTTAAGCAAAAAGCTGAAAATAAATTATGTGCTCAAAAATTAGGAAATAACCAAATTGTTGCATATGAATGTGATAAATTATTATCAATCTTTAAGGAATAAAGAATACAAATAATTTAGTGGAATATGGGAAGATTTGTCTGAAGTGATACAAAGTGAGGAAAGCAAAACCAAAAAAAAAACAATATAGTGATTTGTAAATGAGTAAAGAATGTAAATTAAAAACAACACTAAAGGCAACAAAAATTAGATTAAAATATGCAAAATATTGACTCCAAATTTTAAAAATTTAATCCCTTATCCATCCTTTCTTTTAACAAATGGTAAACTAGGAATGAAAAGCAAAATTACATGTCACTGACGGTCACAATCATGACTAGAAGAAGTTTTGCTTAACTTTTTTATATTTAATATTTTATTCATTTATTTAATATTTTTCCCCAGTTATATTCAAAACAATTTTTTATATTTGATTTTAAGATTTTTGGCTTCTGGTTCTCTCCCTTTTCCCCACCCACAATTAAGAAACTATATGTGAAGTTATATAAAACATTGTCATAAAAGAAAAGTTGTGAAAGAAAACATAGATCTTCCATCCTAATAAAAATAAAAACCCTCAAGAAAAAATTAAGTTAAAAATAGGGAGAGAGCGAGAAAGAGAAAATGCTTCAACCTGTATTTATACACAATCAGTTCCTTCTCTGGGTATGGATAGGATTTTTCATCATAAGTCCTTCAGAGTAGTTGTGGATGATTTACTGAGAATAAGAAAGTCATTTA
Source organism: Myrmecobius fasciatus (assembly GCA_023553655.1). Lineage (NCBI taxonomy): Eukaryota > Metazoa > Chordata > Mammalia > Dasyuromorphia > Myrmecobiidae > Myrmecobius > Myrmecobius fasciatus. The sequence continues at coordinate 403,183 of JAJPUD010000054.1, read as the reverse complement.
CAGCTGTTAATCCCAGAATACTGCTATTACTTTGTATATGAGGACTTTCCAAGTGCACCTGCGTACAAAATTCGCTAGGGAAATTAGAAAATAGTATGGCAGAAACTAGGCATAGACTAATGCCTCACACACTATATCAAAATAAGATCAAAATGGGTTCATGATTTAAACATAAAGGGCAATACTACAAACAAATTAAGAGAGCAAAGGATAGTTTACCTATCAAATCTTTGGTGAAAGGGGAAACATATGACCAAACAAGAAATAGAGAACATTATTAAATGCAAAATAGATAATGTTGATTACATTATATTAAAAACAAAATTAAATTAAAACAAAACTAATGCAGACAAGATTTGAAGGGAAGCAGAAAGCTGCAAAACAATTTTTACAGCCAGTGTTTCTGATAGAGTCTTCATTCCTAAAATATTTAGAGAACTGAGTTAAATTTATAAGAATACAAGTCATTCCCCAATTGATAAATGGTCAAAGATTATGAACAGGCAATTTTCAGATGAAGATATTAAAATCATCTATAGTCATCTGAAAAAAATGCTCTAAATCACTATTGATTAGAGAAATGCAAATTAAAACAACTCTGGGGTATCATCTCACACCTTTTAGATTGGTTAAGATAACAGGAAAAGATAATAATTTTGGAGGGGATGTAGAAAAATTGGAATACTTATCTATTGTTGGTGGAGATGTGAATTGAATCAGCCATTCTAGAGAGCAATTTGGAACTATGACCAAAGGGCTATAAATTTTGCCATATACTTTCTTTTTTTTTTCTTTTTGCTGAGGCAATAGAGGTTAAGTGACTTGCCCAGGGTCACACAGCTAGAGAATGTTAAGTATCTGAGACCACATTTGAACTCAGGTCCTCCTGACTTCAGGGCTGGTGCTCTATCCACTTTGCCATCTAGCTGCCACATTTGCTATATACTTTCAACCAGCAGTGTCACTACTAGTTCTATATATCAAAGATATACATAACAGGGGAAAGGACCCACAAAAGCAAAAATGTTCATAGCAGCTCTTTTTGAGGTGGCAAGTTACTGGAAACTGAGTGGATGCCCATCAATTGGAGAATGACTGAATAATTATGGTATAAGAATGTAATGGAATATATTTCTATAAGAAATGATGAGCAGGCTGATTTCAGAAAAACCTGGAAAGACTCATGTGAACTGATGCTGAGTGAAGTGAACAGAACCAGGGAAATATTATATATAGTAACTACAAGATTGTGTGATTATCAACTATGATGGATTTGTTTTTTCTCAGCAATACAGTGATCCAAGACAATTCCAATAGACTTTGGATGAAAAATGCCATTTTTCATCCAGAGAAAGAACTATAGAGTTTGAATGCTAAACAAAGCATATTATTTTCATTTTTGTTTGCTTGCTTTTCTTTCTCATAGTTTTTCCCTTTTGTTCTGATTTTTTTCATTAACATGATTAATATGGGAGCACGTTTAAAGTGATTTTATATGTATAACATCAGATTGCTTGCTGTCTTGGGGAGGGAGGAGGTAAGGGAAAGGGGAAAAATTAGAACTCAACATCTTTTTTTTTTTTTTTTTTTTTTTTTTTT